>JAKSZT010054225.1:936522-982888 GCA_026826555.1 Tolypeutes matacus
CCTACCTATGTGCCAGGTGTGCATGAAATCTAGGTGGAGCTGCAACTCCTACCCTACAGCTCAATGGACTCATCCAAGTCACCTGGTGAGGAGACAACGATGGGCAATGGCCATCCCAGGGAATGGAGAGGGCCTGCATCTGCAGGCAGGATCATCCCACCCACCATATCCATGGGATATAAGCCCTCTCTCACTTGGAGTTGGAGTGGACATCACCATCCCAGTCGCCTCTGGATTGGGGGAAGAACTATGGACTAGAGTGGACTTGATGGTATTCTCTTGCTCACATATGGTGATTCTTGCAATGCAAGAAATTATAACAATGAGGTGGAGCCAGTGGCCACTTGACAGTTTTTGGGTAGGGAGGGGGTGAGCAGTTGAAATACAGGGGCTTCTTTGGGAGTTGAATGTTGTCCTGAGTACTGTTGTGGCAATGGATGTAGGCCATTTTAAATCAGCACACACCACTCAGAACTGAGTGGGAGAGAGTGTGGTCTACAGTGTGATCTGTGGTCTATGGTTGGTGGCAAGTCTCCAGGATGTGTAAGTTCACTGAGGTTGGTGGGCCACACTATGGGAGATGTTTGTGTTGGATGTGGTGGGAGGTGTGGGAGGTGGGCAGCATGGGAATCCCAGTGGTTTCCGTGTAATATTTTGGGTAATCTAAGCACCTCTTAAAATATATGTATATATATATATAAAAAATAAAAATAAATTTCCAAAAAAAAAAAAAAAGAAAATACACATGAAAAAAGTTCAACATCACTAAAGATTATGTAAATGCAATTCAAAGATACAATGAGATATCATTTCACACCTATAAAATTGTTCATTATTAAAGAGATAGAGTACTAAAAATTTTGGAAATGATTTGGAGAAATAGGAACACTTTTTCACTGTTGGTGGGAATGTAGAATGATACAGCCACTGTGGAAGACTGTTTGGCAGTTCCCAAAGAAGTTGAATAAAGATTTGCCATGTGACCTGACAATTCCACTATTGGGTATATACCCAGAAGAACAGAGAGCAGGGACCCAAAGAGACATCTGCGCACCAATGTTCACAGCATTGTTATTCACGATTGACAAAAGTGGAAACAATCCAGGTGTCCATCAACTCATGAATGGATAAAGAAACATGATGGAATATTATGCAGCTGTAAGAAGAAATGAAGTCATGAAACATGATAATATGGATGAACCTGGAGGACATTATGGTAAGTGAAGCAAGCTAGATGCATAAGTACAAATATGGTATGATTATGAAATTATGAACTAAATAATTGTGTAATATCAGAGTGATAACTTGAATATGGGTCAACAGAAAATTGAATGAATTTAGAAAATGGAAAGCTGAAGGTTAACTTGTGCAGAACTGATAAAAAAGAGTGTTCATTAACCTTTGGAAATGAATAGAAATGGTGAAAGCACAACACAATGTTTGTAACTATCAGTGTTATTATATGGGTATCACAGTGGTTGAGAGGGAAATTCTAAGGTCAATTATATTACTAAAAGGAAAGCTAAAAATGTAACATGGGACTGTATAGCAGATGTTAAATGTCAATATGGATGATATTGTGTTTTTAAGACTGCTTTCTTTGAAACTGAACAAATGTTTTTTAATGTTACAAGATGTTAATATCAGAAAAAAAAAACCTAAACATTATATTAAATTAAAGAAGTCAGGCACAAAGAACTACATATTGTGTGAATCAACTTATATAAAATGTAAATATATAAAAAATAAACATTAGCAAAAATATATATTCAAAAGAGAAAATAATGGGTTAAAAGATATTATTTTTTCTTGATATATATTTCCCAATAAATTTTAATAATCATGTACATGTAAGAAAAATTAAGTTTATGCATATATTAATCTTAATTACATCACGTTACATATGGGCAATCCAGTACTCCAGAAATTATGATATACAGTTTTATAATATAATATTTTAAAAGTAGATTTGTAAGTTAAAAATTACAGCCTGTTAGAATTGTAATAAATATTACTTTTCTCGTTATGTACCATTAAAATCATGTGTGTGCTTTGTCACAATCTTTTTTTTGGGACTATTTCCAAATTTATCCATGTCTTAGTTCGGTTCTGCATATTTTTACATACATCTGACTGATTATTAATCACTTACTATTAATACAAAATCTCAAATCTACTTTTTTCTATATTTAGTGTTATCATCTGTTTTATATTTTAATTTTTGTAAATTTCATTTTTCAATTTTGTTACAAGTATGTCTCACCATTCCACTTTGTTCTGTAATTCTATTGTTTTCTTTACAGTAGTTGGTGTTTTCTTTTAAACTTAACTTACAATTCTACTTTTAGTCAGCTCTATAGAGTTCATTTCTATTTCAAAATATCCGTCTACATATTTTTGCAGCAAGCATTTAGTAATAAATAAATTATCTCTAATTTTCAACAGATTAATTGGTCATATAGAACTCACAAGAGCAATTAATAAAACAATTATAGAATGCTGCTTAGCAATACAAACTGATTCATATTTTTGTTTTATATATTTTTTATATTTTTATTGCTAATATTGGCATCTACATTTTAACAAACACACCTTAAGGTTTATTAACCTTGATAATTGCTTGATAATTGCCCTTATATGAATTTTCAGGAGATGTGCTCCTTCAATGCAATACACTTATGGGAGGAGACGCTAATATATATGAGGTAAAATAAATTATTATATATGTTAAAAAGTGTTTCTGGAAAAAGTTATTCCTTTTCTTCAAACCACCATCTCTTAAGCTTATGTAATTACTTCACTTTCCTCACATTCACCAGGTAATCAATATTTGAAACTTGCAATATACTTTTTAGTATCAGTAACTCAAAATCATATAAACTTCCTTTACATCAATGATAAGAGTTCTTCCATTGGTATATATACATATATAATAGAATAATAAGTCTACTTTAGTCCATTGTTCATTGCCAAATCTTGAAGATTTTGGGATGGTGATGTTGAATCTGCTGATATTTGAGATGGGGCTTAGATCCAATGGGGCAGGTGTTTGAAGCTATCTTGCTTGCAATTACAGACACTGTTTCTTGGGGTGATCATTGTTCATCATCATCTCCTTGTTAGTTGTCCTAGGTGAGCAATGAACTGGAGATCAGGTGTTGCAAGTCTTATCACTGATATAAAGGCAGTGGCCACTAGAAGTTCTGAGGGATGGAAAAGGGAAGAATGTGTGTGATGTGGGGGCATTTTCTGTACATTTGATTGTCTTGCATGCCATTGCAGTGACAGTTACAAACCACTGTATATATTGTCATAACTTACAAAATTGGGAGGGACAAAGTGTAAACTATAATGAAAACTATAGTCCATAGATAGTAGCAATGCTTCAATATGAATTCAATTTTAACAAATGTACCATACTAATGAAGGATGTTGTTTATGTGGGAAAGTGTGTGTGTGTGTGTGGGGGGGAGTGGGTCATATCAGAATCTCTTATATTTTTTATGTAATATTTATGTAATCTAAAGCTTCTTAAAAATAAAAAAAAATTAAAAAATCACATAAACTAATATGGTTTAAATAGCCCAATTCTTCTTTCTTTCACCGCATATACAAATCATTATCCCTCCCTATAGTATAAGGTCTTCTACCTAAGTACAGTGAAAGGGACTAAATTTGATATATGTGAAAATATGACCCATTTTTTGCTCTATCTCTGCTAAGTATATCTCAGCTTTTTCAGAAATTCCTTCTCCTCCCTTCCCAGTGAGTGGCTTTGTAAAGCCTATCAGTAACAGATTCCTAACTCAAAGTGAATTTCATGAACATCTTATCCAGAACCAGTGAACCTTTTCCTAAAGTTGTCTAGTCACAATTACTGACCTAATAATGCAGATATATTCAAGTCATGATGAACTGTTCTCTTTCCTGGGATTTGTATATTTTAAACTATTTGGCAATCCAGAGAATCCCAAATTTCTCTTCCAAGAGATGTACTCAAATTTTCAAATACATGTAGCCCTTCAAATTTGAAAATTGATTTAATATTTAAAATTGGCACATACAAATATAAATTTCAAATTGAAAAATGTTTAGATTTTGCAGAAAATGAGCCTAGCTTTAACCATGGAACTATCACATATCAATTAGAAGAACCCTATTTCTCACACATGTAAGCCCTCTAACCATTCTGCTCCTTCCTCAACTCTCCTTTTTTTGCCATGTATGTTATTAGCTAGGGTGCTGTGGACACTCAGTTTACTGCATCGTTTATAATTTTAAAAAAGTCACTATATCTTGAGGAATATTTCAGTAATTTTAAGTGCTGAGTATGAACTTATACATGATTCAATGCTTAGTACCTGGTATTGACTGAATTTTGTCCTTCCACAAGATGTATTGATATGTTGGGTCCTAACCCCCAGTACCATGAATGTGATCTTATTTGGAACTAGGATTTTTGATGATAACATTAGTAATGATGAGGTGATATAACTAGAAAAGTGTAGGCGATATACCTGGAAAATTCATAAGGAGAAAAAAAAAACATGGAGGGAGAGAAAGAAGTGAACCACATAATGAAAGCATAGATTGACTTTTGTGATGAATTGCCACTGCCAGAACCTGAGAGACCTCAGCAAATGCACCACTCTGCCAAAACTTTGATAATAAATTCTGGTGTCCAGAACTGTGTATTAATCCACCCCAATTTCTTGGAAATTAAACAACCCAATTTATCATACTGTGTTAGGCAGCCATAGGAAACAAAGAAAATAATAACATCCAGGATGGGCATAGTTTTATTATCTGCTTTCTCATCATATAAAACTCCTGGGTAGATTTTCAGATTTGTAGGAGAAGGAACAGAGAGTGTCTGCAACTGCAAGTATAAGATAGTTCCATCCATATGTCCCATGGGATTAAGCCCCCCTCTCAATTAGAAGCAGAGTGGGCATCACCATCCCCAAATCCTCAAGACTGGGGAATGAACAATGGATTAAAGTTGATGTTATTATTCTCTTATATGCTTATTATTATTCTAGGAATGGAAGAACTTTTATCATTGCTATAATATCAGTGGCCACCAGAGGTTCTAAGGGGAAGAAGAGGGAATAATGGGTTATCATATTGGGGTACTTTTGGGACATTGGAATTGTCCTGCATGTCATTGCAATGAAAATACAGGCCTGTATGTATTTTGTCATAACCCACAAAATTCTGTGGGGCAGATTGTAAACTATAATATAAACTATAGTCCAGGGTTAGTAGCAATAGCTCAATATGTGTTCATCAGTTCTAAAAAATTTTGGAAAATAATGAAGGATGTTATTAATGTGGGAAAATATTGGAAGAAGAGGGATTGAGGCATATGGAAATAGCCTATTTTTTTATGTAATATTTATGTAATCTAAAACTTCTTTAAAAAACAAACAAAATAAAATTTGTATTGCACAATAAAAAATCATTTTAAAAATTATTAGATATTATTTAGCACACAAAAAATATGACTTTTTATCCAAAACTGATTATTCTCTTTTTATTATTAAGTATAAGGGAAAAAAGAAAATTAAATCATTATTAAATCTCAAGGAGAGATGGGCTGAATTTTAATATCATTTTGTAGTAAACCTGATATGTGAACATGGGAAAACATATATATGCATCCCTTCTTAAATTTAATTAGCTGCAGACTCTTACTGGTGTTAACCACATAATAGTCTTTAATCACACTCTGTAATTCTTTCTGGTAAGAAAACATGTCTGCAATATTTCATCAGTTTAGGGTCTACCTCTCTTTAAAACATTTTGTTCTATTTATATTTTGGATACTTACTGTTAATTTATTTGCATGTATTATGTCATCTTTCTTTGATTTGAATGTTTATACATTTACTACCCTCTTGGTAATTTTGTTTGATGAAAGCTATCAATCCAAGTAGAACTTGGCTGTGTCACATTTTTTGTTGTTGTTAGAAAAGTGGTAGATATACAGAAAATTCATGAAAATATACAACATTCTTATATACCACCCTTTTGTTGACATTTAGTTTGCATTACTGTGGACCTTTATTACAATTGATTAAATAATAAAAGATTACTGCTAACAATAGTACATAGCTTACATTAGGTTTGTTTTCACCATAAACCAGACAATTATTAACACTTATAATAATTATACATTTGTTATAATTCATTAAAGAATATTTTTATATTTGTTATTTAACCACAGTCTATCATCCACTATGTGGATGGTTCGCTGTGTGAAATAGTCTCATGTTTTATACAATCCATCCAAAATGTAAACTCAATGGATCCCAGGATCATCATAGAGTTATGCTCTTAAAACCACAATAAATTTTGCAACATTTTCACTACTGCAAAGTGAAAAGTCCCATACCCTCATATAACCCCAAATTATTGGCCCTTAGCATTGAGATACTATATTCATTGAAATTGATGAAATTATATTTTAATATTACTGTTAATTCTAGTACATAACTTATATTAGTTGTTTAGTCCCATATTTCACCATAGTATGTACACTAGTAATACAGTCATACAGTCTAGTTAATAGAAGAACATTCTTGTATTTCACCTTCCACTATCAAGTTCACTATGTTATAGAGTCTCAAGTTTATCCTCTACATTAATTTCAATTGGTATTTATGTCACTAGACTACGCCTTTCAGCCACAAACAGGTTTATAAACCAGCATATTAATTATACTCATTATAATCTGTTATCATCAACTTTACTCATTTACAATCAACCTTATTAAAAATTCGACATACATAAAACATCAGCTCTCCTTTCTCAACACATTAGTGATTGGCTTATGTCATTAAACATAGTGTTCACAAGGTTCATCCATGATGTCATAAGCATCCTGACGACATTTTTTCTTATAGCTGAGTAATATTCCATTTATATATATATACCACCTTTTGATTATCCATAAACGAGTTGATGGACACTTGGGATGTTTCCATCTTTTTGCAACTGTGAATAATGCTGTTATAAATTTCCATGGGCAAATATCTGTCAATGCCACTGCTTTCACTTTTCAGGATATATTTCTAGTCTCAGAATTGCTGATTCATATAACTATTACATATTTAGCTTCCTGAGGACAAACCAAGCAGTCTTCCACAGAGGTTGCACCATTTTAAATTTCCAGAAATAGTGGAGGAGTGTTCCTATTTCTTCACATCCTCTCCAGCACTTGTACTTTTCTATTTTTTAAATAATGGCCAACAAAGGCATGGAATGGTATCTCATTGTAGTTTTGATCTGCATTTCCCTAAATGCTAGTGATTGTGAACATATTTTCATGTACATTTTGGCCATTTGAATTTCCTCTTTAGAAAAATGTCTACTCAGGACTTTTGCTCATTTATCATTGGTTTGCTTGTCTTTTTAATATTGAGTTGTATGATCTCTTAATATAATATGTATATATAAGTCAGCCAAAGGGGTGCTAATGCAAAATACCAGAAATATGTTGGGTTTTATAAAGGGTATTTATTTGGAGTAGTAGCTTACAGTTACCAGGCCATAAAGCATAAATTACTTCCCTCACCAAAGTCTGTTGCCATGTGTTGGAGTAAGATGGTTGACATTGTCTTCAAGGGTCCAGCCTTCCTCTTTTCTACTCTAGTGTGCCATGGTTTCAGCTTCTTCTGAAATCAGCTTTAGGCTGGGATAAGTCTTGTGTTTCTCCCAGGCCTTATTTCTCTCTGGGTTCAGGTACTCTGTTCTTTCAACATGGTCAGCTGTAGATAAGGCCTTTTCACTTCCAGGGCCTCTGCTGTATCTATGGAGCTGTCTCTACTCCTCTGTTTTATCTCCTGTGTGTTTACTTCCCAGGGCTCCAGCATTAATACTCCAACCTTCCTTGTCTGTGGTGTGGTTTCTCTGTGAGTCCCCAACCACCAAGGGGCTGGGGACATAATGTCCTACTTACTTGGCCCAATCAAAACCCTAATCATAATTTAATCATACCCAGAGGAACAGAAAAGTTTGCACACATAATCCAATATTTAATTTGGAATTCATAAATAATGTCAAACTGCTACAATGTATAAACTTTATCAGATATGTGGTTTTCAAATATCTTCTCCCATTGAGTAGGCTGCCAAAAGGCAGTTAAAAAAAAAGTTTAAAAACTTTCTTAACAAAGTCATTTAAAGAGCAAAACTTTACATTTTTAGGAAGTCACATTTATCTAAGTTTTTCTATCATTGCTCTTGCTTTGAGTGTGATATTTAAGAAACCACCACATATCACCAGATCTTTAAGTTGTTTTCCTTCACTGTCTCCTATAAGTTTTAAAGTTCTAGCTTTAATATTTAGGTCTTTGATCTATTTTGAGTTAATTTTTGTGTAAGGTATGAGATAGGGGTCCTCTTTCAATCATTTGGTTATGGCTATCTAATACTCCCAGCACCATTTGTAGAACAGAATGTTTTGCTTCAAATTGGTGGGTTTGATAGACTTGTCAAAAATCATTTGACTATAGATGTGAAAGCCTGTTTCTGAATACTCAATTTTATTGAAATGGTCAATATATCTGGCGTTATATCTGTACCAGGCTATTTTTACCAGTGTAGCTAAGTAATAAGCTGTAAAGTAGGAAGTGAGAGTTATCTAACTTTGTTCTTTTTACCTAAGATATTTTTGGCTATTCAGGTCCCCTTACGATTCCATATAATTTTGAAGATTTACTCCTCCATTACTGTAAAAGAGGCTGTTCAGAATTTTGTTGGGAATGAATTGAGTATGTAAAACAATTTTAGTAGATTTGACATCTCATTGATATTTAGTTTTCAAATCCATGAAAATAGAATGTCCTTTCATTTATTTAGTTCTTTTTTGTTTTCTGTTAGAAAAGTTTTGTAGATTTTTGAATACAGATCCTTTATATCCTTAAGATTATTTCTAAATAATTAATTACTTAAGTTGCTATAGTGAATGGATTTTTTTTCCTGAATTTTGCCTGAAATTGCTCTTTAGTAGTATATATAAACACTATTGATTTTTGCATATTAATCTTATACACCACCATTTTTTAAAACTTCTTTACTTTAGTACTGTGTTGTGGAATTTACAGGAATTTCTAGTTATAGGATCATATCATCAACAAATAATGTATCTTTTACTATTCGCTTTGCTATTTCAGTGCCTTTTGTTTCTTTTTCTAACTTAATTGCTTTAACTATAACTTCTAACACAATATTGGATAACAGCAGTGATAATGAGCATCATTGTCTTGTTCCTCTCTGCTACAGTAAATCTTTCAGCATTTCACTTTGAGTACCTTGTTAACTGTGGGCTTTTCATATATTTTATCATATTGAGACTATTTACTTCTATTTCTATCTCTAATTTTTTTTTTTCAGAAAAGGGTGCTAATGGGTATACTCAGGGGTTGAACACCTGCTTCCAACATGTGAGGGCCAGGTTATAGTATATTGTTTTTCTGCATTAATTGAGATGATTATATGATTTTTTCTTGTTCATTTTACTGATGTGGTGTATTACACTATTTGATTTCCTTGTGTTGAACCATTCTAGCATACCTGGGATAAAGCCCACTTGATCATTGTGTGTAATTTGGTTATCATGCATTTGGATACAGTTAGCATGTAGTTGTTGAGGATTTTTGCATGTATATTCATTAGATAACTTGGCTAATTTTTTCCCCTGATATGGTTGGCTAATTTATTAAGGTGATATTGGCATCAGAGAATTAGTTTGGTAGTGTTCCTTCCTGATCAATTTTTTGGAAGAGTTTGAGCAAGATTGGTATACACTTTCCTTTGAAGGATTTGTAGAATTTCCTTGTGCCACCATCTAGTCCTTGACCTTCCATTTTGTGGAGGTTTTGATGATTGTTTCATTTTTTTTTTATACTTGTTATTCATTTATTGAGGTCTATTTCTTCTCATGTTATTGTAGGTTGTTTGTGTGTCTCTAGGAATTCATGCATTGTCTATGTTGTCTACAGTGGCTAATGATTTTTCTATTTTATTGATTTTCTAGAAGAATCACTATGGCAGTTGGATATTACTGATCAATTCTGGAAAGAAATGTTGATTATGTTTGTAAACTGGTCTATTTTCTGGGCATGACACCCTTTGATTGTATTAAATTCAGAGGTTTCACTTTTACTTTATTAAATTAAGATTAGTGCTTTTATTTGGCCACATCATTAGGATGTTGTGTCCCTGCCCCCTTGCAGGGCAGAAACTCACCAGAAAATTACACAACAGAGGAGAGAGCTTAATTTTGATTCTGGAACCCTGGGGAGAGAACTGAGCTTTTTGCCTGATAGTTTACAGCTGGACTTGTGGAGTGAGCAGAGCAGTTGAGCCCAGAAAGAAATGAGCTCTGGGAATAGATTTGTGCCTTATCCCAGCCTCCATCTGAGATCAGAAGAAGATGGAACCATGGAATCTTAAGAGGAAAAGGAAATCTGAATCCTTGTGGAAACCAGCAGCCATCTTGCTCAAAAGCATGGCAACAGACTTTGGTGAGGAAAGTAACTTACTTTTTATACCTTTGGGACTGTAAGACTCTACTGCAAATAAATACCCTTTACAAAAGCCAACAAATTCTGTTACATTGCATCAGCACACCTTTAGTTGACTAATGTAGAATTTGGTATCAGATCACTGGGTTGTTCTTTTCTATTACCAAAAATTGGAATGGTTTAATAAATGAGTAAGGGATATTTTTTGGAGAAATTGTGAGATACTTGATAGAAAAGACCTGGTTGCCTTGAAGAGACTGTTGGTAGGAATATGGACACTAAAGAGACTTGTAATGAGGCCTTAGAAGTAAATTATGAAACTATTATTGGAAACTGGAGGGTAGGTGATCTGTGCTATAACATTGCAGAGAATTTAGCAAGATTAACTCCTGATATATTATGGAATGCAGAATTTGAAAATAGTGAGTCTGGGCATTTAGCTGAAGAAATTTCCATAGTAACCTCAGAAAATGCAGCTTGGCTTCTCCTTGCAGCTTAGAGTAAAATATTAGAAGAAAGAAATAAACTGAAAACTGAAGTGTTGGGTACAAAGTAACCAGATACTGATTTCAGGAATTCCAAGCCTCTGGAAATCAAGCCCAAAAATAATAGTGCCCCACTTAAGGACTTAATTTTACTTGCAACTTGTAAATCAGGATTGAAAATTTAGTTATCTCAGAAAAACTTGTGGAAAATTTTACTGTCTTATGGCTTGGACTCCTGCTTCCTGCATGCTAAATGAACAAGCTTCTGCTGAGAGCTGTATGAACAAAACCACTGTCAGCCTAGATTATAAAGGACATGGAGGGGAGATATGGAAGGGAAAATGGCTTTAAGAAGAGAACCATGTAAGCTAAGTTCTGGAATTAAGACAACCCCTTTGGCAAAGAGAAATACCCCATATATGTTTACAGAGAGGTTGAGTTTGCCCTGGCATTTGAAGTGGGTGGATGTTCCAGCATGATGTTCAGGGAGTTTTACCACCCCAGGGTTCAGAGATGGTTGAGCACATTTACCAAGGGTTGCAGAGAGTATGGTAGACACCCCATAGGTCTGAGAGAGGTGGGCCTGCTCCCCATTGATTAGGGAAGACCATGTCACCAACTCATGGGTTTGAGATGGTTGGGCTTGTAGGCCAGAGATTAGGAAGAATGTTACATCACATAACTGTGCTAAGGATTTTAAGATTATACACCAAATATTGAGTAAAGTGTGGCCATCATCCCAATGTTCTTGGATGGTGCGTTCAGGAGCTAAGTCACCAACCAGCTGCTTGATGGAAGCAAGAAAATGGCCATTGGGAAGCCTGTGGAAAAGGTTGGTCCCCATGAGGCCTCAGGGAGAAGAAATCATCATCTTGAGAATGACCCTCAGATTTTGAAATCTAATGGATTATGCCCTGCAGGTTTATGGAACTGTAGGGTAACTGTGACTCATGTTTCCCCCCGAAATTCTCCGTAGTGTAATGCAAATGTTTATCATTTGTCTGTTCCCTTTTATATTGGAAGTAATTTGTTTTGTAAGTTTCAAAGGCCTATAGCCAGATGAGACTCTGCCCCAAGACAAAATGTATTTTTATAAACTGAGTGTGATATGATTTTATACTTAGCATTGTTATTGATTTAATGTTTTAAAATATATTATAATCTATTTTTGGAATTCAGAGAGTGGAGTATGGAACTTTGATATTATTTATGATTTCCAAAAAGAGATATTCATTGTTTCTAAACTGGTCTCTTCCTCTGGAAATGATACCCTTTGACTTTATTAAATTCAAAGATTTTAGATTTGCTTGATTAAATCAAGATTAGGGCTTTCATTCAATCACATAATTAGTATCACTCAGGGTTAAGTCCCTTACCCTCATTGGGCTAAATGGACACTCAATCAAGGATACAGAAGAACAAAGAAGAAGTGAGAAAACTCCATAGACACAGCAAAAGACACAGGAATAGAGATGAGGCATTTGCCTGATACTTTGCAGTCCTAAAAAAGGCCTGGGAAGAGAGATGAGCCTTACGCCAGCCTACAACTGAGATCAGAAGAAGCTGGGAACATGGAGAAAGAAGGAAGGCTGAACCCTCACAGACATTGGGAACCATCTTTGTGAGAAAGTACCTCTTATAGTACCTTGAGTTGGACTCTTTGGGGTTTGTAAATGTAAGCATCTACCCCAAGTAAATACCCTTTATAAAAGCCAACAGATTTCTCATATTTTCCATCAACAACCCATTGACTGACTAATACAAGAAATGAAAATAATTGTTTATAGTTATATAAATGAAACAAGAATGTCAATATCAGTATTTGTATGAAACTGTCCACACATCTGCTGCTACAGAAAATAACTCATTTTCATTTCTTCCAAACTTCCAATCACATGTTAGTCACTCTAGTTAATAGGTGATAAACATGAACTATGTACAGAATGGGATTCTGGGAAATGTAATTTCTAGTTTCCATCTGCTATGACGATAAAAATTTGCCCTGGTTGAAAATAGTAGCACCTGAAAACAGACAACCTAACAAATGAAGAAAAATGCTAATGCTAGAAATGGTGTTATCTGTAGAAGAATTTATGATCATTTAATGTAATTAATCTTCAATGGAAAACTCTTCAATCTTCAATATATCCTTGGAACTCAAAAAACAGGAAAAAAAATCTTGAGTTTTCCTCAAGAAAATTCTAAAGTGTTTTTATACTAATTCTATTTAGAAATATAGTGGTCCAATTAATTAATAAATAATGATGAACTTAACTGAAAGAATTCCAAATTAATTTTAAAAATGTTTTCAAACTTTGCTTTTGCTTTTGCTTTAGTTACTATACTGATGAATTTTTGTTTTGCTTTTAGTAGCTAATTTGGTAATTCCTTCACAAAATGCCCATGTAGGAATGAAAAGATTGACTGGTTTCTAATGTTTGATGTAATGAACTTGAGGTGTATGGAAGCACTTTCCAATTGCTAATTTTTGTTAAGTTTGTTTTTTAACTCTGTATTTTAAAATTATCTCAGTAGAGTATAAAATGCTAACCTCAAGACTTCTGTGGTGTGTTATATGTTGTGTGTCTCTAAAACATGGCCAAGAAGATCACAGGCACTGTACTGGGATTCATATGTCTCCACTACTTTCTCTATGTGTGAATGTAGACAATTTCAACATTTGAGAAATGCAGGTATTATTCATAATGCCTAGCTTAGAGTGACTTTGGGAGTTCTGATGATTGAATATATAAATAAAGCACACATTGCTCTGATTTGAAAATGAGAGGCACTCAATTAAAATTAAAATGATTTTATCATATATGTACAAGGAGCTTAAAATCAGTTATGCTCCCAAATAAACTCCTCAGTATCCCATACACAGCCAGAGATTTTATTCTATAACCAAGCTTAATTCTTAGGATTAATGTTCATCTCATCCTCTACATCTATATAGAAAATAAATATTTAGGTATTAATTTTCAGATTTGAATGCTCAAGCACACTTAATGAAATTGTACAATCACATAAATATAGGCAAAAATAGCAATTATGATCCCTATTTCAAATGAAGAAGACTAAGGAAATATCTTTACATGTATAAAGCATATACAAGTATATTGCTTGAGGGTTTATTTGCAAATTAGAGGTCCCATAGCCAATTATTTGATGGAGTCACATATAGTTCAGTAATTAAAATGTTTCACTTCATAAAGCTTTCTAATTTGTAAATTTGATGATCCCAACAGAAAAATGAAATTGAAAATATGGATCAGTTAATTATACCTCTTTAGAGCAAAACATAAAGTTCTGAATCTCATCCTCTTATATGGAAACATTTAGTGTCTCCCATACACCTAGCCATGTTTCACATAATTTGCATTAACAAATTCACTTTGAACTCAAACAACCCTAGAACATGCATGTTCTTATCATTCCCATTGTTTACATGATAGACAAGAGGAAAAAAACTTAAGTAACATATATGAAGTCACTAATAATGGTGAAACCAGGATAGAATCTCACTCACTCTGCATCATAGCAGCAGCTGTTGAATTATGCCCTGGGATTTCACCACTGTAATTTTCCAGTTCCCAGATGGTTTTAGCTGGGGATGGTAAGTGAATGATTATGTGACTGAATGATAATATTGTTTGCTTGTTTTCAAGAGAAGAGATTTGCTTAATTGGGCATTTGAAAGACTATTGGAGAAATTGTGCTTGGCCTTCCTAATGGAATAGGGGGTAGCAAACATTTTCTCAGAGGACCTTCTGGTTGAATTGTATATTGGCCTAATCCTCTGTGGTAGAGAACTTCTTGTTGTACTTAACCTCCTTAGTTGATGGGTAATGTATGACTCTGGCAACAAAGTAAGGTGAATCTCTCTGAATATGTTTCTATACGACACTGCCTTTTATATAAATAGATGTCTGGTGATATCTTAAGGAAAAACATAAAAGGTAAATTAATGTTTATTTAGTGTTTCTCAAAAGGAAACTGAATTTGCTTTAAGGCAAAGGAATTTCAATTGAATACACTATGATAAAATTATTATTATGTAAATGACTATATATTTCAATATTATCAGCATAGCAAAAATAACATTAAATAATAATCATTTCTATTCCCTAAGACAGTATAAATATACTTGAAATTTAACAGCTCTCAGATGTTTTAATTTATTTACTATGTATCTCATGACATGTGTCATTCAGAGATTCTTCAATAACAAGAGGAGAAACATTTTCTCAAACAATATTTGAATTACAAAAAATATGTTGTTAATACCTAATTATTGAATTCCTTTTAAAATCAGCAAATTCATATTTATTTATTAGTTCATTAATATAATTAGTTGCCTTTGTGGATTCAAATTAGAAATAATTAATAAAAGATATAATGAAAACATTCAAAATTATTATATTCAAAAATTGCATAAGAAATGGATATATTCACATGTGAAAAATACAATTTAGTTGAGATAAAGATGGATGGTACTCTAAGCCTTTCATATTCTGTTTCTATTAGTTATTTCAAGAGGATAATTTTACTCAATATTAAAATACATTTTAAAACAAAAAGCATTAATTACAAATAAAAATAATTGATGAAGAAAGTAATATTTCACCAAATTATGAAGTAGTAAATGAAACATCGTTTGTGAAATTATTTTAAACAATGTAAGGTGAGATTTTATGTTAAAACTGAAACCACTCTGTGTGATTTGCCTAATTTCTCACATATAGAATTGCACTTTGGTTTTCATTAAGAAGAACAAATGTTCATTTCTTAAATGATCATACAGAGAATCATATAGAGAATCATGTATCAAGTTATTTGCTGGTAAATAGGAAAAATAGACAAGAAGACTTAATACAAAATTGATCATTAGTATTGACTGTCAAAAGTCTTTTGAAGGTTCTATAAAATCATTTTGAAAGAGGGAGAACATCAAACTAAGACATGATTAAGCATATAGCAAGAGAGATTTTAATTATCAATTCTGCTTTACTTTTATATCCTACCTAGTATGCATCTTCATTTCTTAAGTTGAAAAAAGCAGCACAGTTTTAGAATGATTAACTCCATTCACAATATTTATTGATGTTTATATATACATATATACATATATATGCATATCTTTATTTATACTCAGTAATATAATTATATTAAAGACAAAAATATAATTCATGCTCAGAAATTCAACTGTTATGGTGTTGTTTAGATTTTTTTCAATTGAATTATTTTTACTCATTCTCTTCTTTACTTTGCAATTGAAGACATGCTGTTTCCCAAACATGGTTATTAAAGACACCATGTAAGAACAAATTCCAGTTGAATGCAGAGTCATTCTTTTCTTCTTTAATAGAATTGACTTGTTTGAAAATAAAAGATTCAATAGATTTAAAAAGTACTGAATTTTCCAAGCAAATAATCTGGAAAAACCCTCTTAAATGAACCTGGTGCATATTTCATATTTTGAAAAGATTACATATTTTACTTTTTAATTGGATTACTTTTGAATTCATCAATATGAATTTATAACACTCAATTTGTGCAAAATTACATTTTTGAAATATAACACAAAACTCATATATATTTTTTAAGCAGGAAGTACTTCTCATAATTTAAACCCATATTAATTACACCTCAGTGTTTTGAATTATTTTCTAAAGATCAGTTATTTTTCAGTTCTCTCAATATATTTTGGAGAAATAGGTGCTGATATACAGTCTATATGGCATGGAATAAATAAATTAATAAAATGCAGTATTCCTATAACCAAAATATCATACATGAATTATATGGAATTATATTCACATGTGAAAAATACAATTTAGTTGAGATAAAGATGGATGGGACTCTGAGCCTTTCATATTCTGTTTCTATTAGTTATTTCAAGAGGATAAATTTACTCAATATTAAAACATATTTTAAAACAAAAAGCATTAATTACAAATCAAAATAATTGGTGAAGAAAGTAATATTTCACGACTACGTAGAATATTATAATAGATAGGCATGCTTCCAAATATAAGGAGCAAATCACTATAGAGTGTGGTAATGAGCATTACCATACTTTTCCAAAAATAGATTATTCTTCTCTGTTAAGTGAATATGATTTTTTTATGTTGTAATAGAGATTGTGTTTTACAATGACCCAAAGTTTGAGAAATATCTTGAACAATATGATGCCTGTAAATCAGTGAAATCAACCAATCAATCCACTTCAATCTTATGTCCACAAGTGGTAAATGAGTTTATAGAGGTTCTCCCCATTTAACTCCCTTCAGGAAAGGTTGTTGATCATTTGGATAATTAACTGTTTCCCTTCACCCCAAGCTCTAATGATTTAAGCACAGATAAAGCACATACCCAAGAACTGTGACCAAATTCTGACACTAATAGCAGTTTTTGCTTGTTTGTTTATGTTGTTTTTATGCTTTATCATATCCTCAACAGTCTTTTGAATATGTGGAGTTAAATTACTGAATTCACTAGCAGATATTGTTTTTTTCTGTAACTACTTTTCATCTTCTTTAGATGATCTCATGTTTTCAGCTGTGCAATTACAAAAAAATAAGGGCAAATTTAACTATCATTATTTCAAAATACACAGCACCTTAACAAGATTATTCATTTTGAGGCCACATTAGGTAAAATGCAAGGAAAAAGTGAAACTGAAAAAATATAGATATAATTATGTTCCTAATACTTTCACTGCTTTCTAAATATGTAAAATTACTTAATCTATCTGAAAATTAATTGGTCTTTAAAAATCAGTATTGCAACCCCTTGAAGATCTGTTATAAAATCGTATTTGCACATGAAAAACAATTAACACCTTAAACATAGTTGTATAGAAGGTAATTTATGACTGCTATCTCATTTATGCACTCCCTATTTCTTGCAATTCTGAACTAAGCAAAATCTTAGAATGTCTTTAAATAACTATGTTGGATATATTCGTAAATAGAGATAAAGATATACATAAGATACAATAATTGAGAAAGAGACATTGTAATATAGAGAGGTAGAGAGATACAGAGATGCAGAGTATATGGAGATAAGGAGATAGATATTAGAACCAGGGAGAAAGATTATATAGAGATGTTTGAATTCCTTGTTTTTGCTCAGAAACTACTTATAAAATTTATCAAATATCAAAGAATCTAAAAGTATTTCTTTAAAATATACTGACAGTGGAATGACTTCGTTAACTTTTGGTTAAATTATACTAATCAGCATAATGAGATTGCAATAGTAATGAGAAATTTGGGCTTAAAGAGATAGTATTGAAAATAGTTGAAACAACTAGTCAAGAGAATGACAATGGCATATTGTAAAATGAGAGTGAGACCAATTTATGTTAGTACTAAGATTTTTTATCTTATCTATCCAGGATAATGAATAAGGAAGCAGAAAATGGGGAAATGGACTAATCAGACGACAGGAACTGACTTTGTTCTTCTGGGACTATTTCAACACATTCAAGACCCCAATCTCCTCTTCTCTTTCATCTTCTTAGTGTTTCTAATTACACTTGTTGGCAATAGTATGATGATGATTCTCATTTGGTTGGACTCTCAACTCCACACGCCTATGTACTTCCTTCTCAGTCAACTTTCCATCATGGACCTCTTGTATAGTTCCAATTTTGTCCCCAAGATAGCCATTGATTTCCTGTCTGGGAAGAATACCATTTCATTTACATATTGTGGAATTCAGCTTATTCTTTTCACAACCCTTTGTGGAGCAGAGTCCCTTCTCCTGGCAGTCACGGCTTATGACCGCTATGTGGCTATATGTCACCCTCTCCATTACTCCATTCTCATGGGACCGAAAGTCCATGCCTTAATGCTTGCAGCGACCCGGTTATGTGCTTTTTGCAATGCTCTGGTCCATGGTATATAAACAATGAATCTCCCTTACTGTGAATCTAGGGAAATCCATCATTTCTTTTGTGAGTTCCCAGCACTTCTGAAACTTGTATGTGCTCATACATCTGTTTATGAAAATTGGATTTCTGTTAGTGGTTTTGTGTTCTTTCCCATTCCTTTTTCTGCCATTATGGCTTCATATGGTCAGATATTTTCTACTGTTTTGAGATTAAAATCAAATTTAGTGATGAGAAAGTCATTGGCAACGTGTTCCTCTCATATGATTGTGCTGTCACTCTTCTACGGTACAATAATATTCAGATACTTTCTCCCCAAATCCTATCATACCATTGAGCAGGATGAAGTAGTGTCTGTCTTCTACACTATCATCACTCCCATACTCAACTCCCTTATCTACAGTTTTCGGAACAATGATGTGGTTGGAGCCCTCAGGAAAATTCTGGGGAAGTAAAACTCCGTTAAAACTCGGTTATTGTTGAGAATAAGACAAGAGAGGACTGGCCTAATATAAAGAAAGGTATTAATATAACAGAAATAGACATCATACAACAACCTAACCTATATTTTTCTGGAGAACAGTCTTGCACAAATTCCTTCAACCTATTAGTAAATCATCATGGATCAGGTACTTCTTCCTGCTGAGCCTCATTTGAACTTCACAGAACTGTTAAATATAATTCTCTTTGTCAAAGGACACCCCAAATTTTCAAATATCATCAAACAATAGAGAACACAATATATTTTGATATTAGAAAAGAAGACAGATGCAAAACTTCATCAATATAGACCTTATGCTGTGTTTTACAGCTATCTCCCTAAACAACAGTATTCTAATATTGTAATATCATTTTTAAAATATTAGTAAAAAAATTGCTCATAAATTAAGTTTTACAGCCACTACTGTAACATTTAATTATGAATATGTAATTCTAGTGTGGACCACAAATATACATTTTTCTTGTGTTCACACTTTATTTTTGAAGTGATATTATTTTTTTTAACTAGCTGTTAGAGGCACACATTTTATTATTATGTTTAATAATTATTATGCATTCAGTTACAGCAGTTTTGCCTATTAAATATACTAATCAAATAAAATCATTATTATTACTATGCCCTTTTATATATATACACACACACACACATATATACACTCATATATATAAATATAAATATATATATATTATACATCTAATGCTTTGAGGCTGTATGTACCATAAATCATATGTTCTTTACATTGATCCAATTTGTAGGTGTCAAACAATTGCCAGTAGGACCATTTAATTAGCTTACTTCAGTTAATGTGTACAATCTATCATGATAAGTCTTTTTCCTATTACTGAAGTCTTCTTTAAGAAAATGAATTTAAGAAGAAGAAAGAGAAAACCATAGGCCAAGTAGCCAGAAGATGAAACTCTTGGAAATTGAGGAGAAGGGAGAGATCAGAAGTTTCCACCATGTCCCTTGCCATGTGACAAACTAAGAATGAAGATCATCAGGAGCCAGCCACAGAACACCACAGTCCTCTGTGAGATATTAATAATATTGCATTGATGGTTGGATATATTACTGACATCAAAGCCATGAGCAAATAAATTCTCATTATTCACTACAAACCATTTCATGGCATTTGTCTGAGTATCCTATGAAACTAAAGTACATCTGTTTATAAATATATAAACATATAGAAGCATACAGATGTATATAAATATATGTATATGTATATATACACACAAGCATATATATATGTTTTTCTTAATAGTGTTCTCAATTTCTATGGAAATTTTCCTAATACATACTCAAAAGTGAAAATAATTGGTTCAGGCATATCATTATCTTTCTTCATATATATCTAAAAAATAAATTTTATGAGATATATATTTAAGACAACACATTAAATTTATGCATATATTATGTATATTTATATAAGACTCTTTGCGTGTATCTCAGATCACAGGAAAATGTGAGATATTCTGTTTGATAGAAAAATATTTGAAAATTAATTTTGCAAGTGAAAATGGACTTCACTAGAATTGTAATAAATATTTACTTATTTAGTTATGTACCGTTGAAAATGGGTGTTTGCCTTGTAATGTTTTTCTTCAGGAAACTAAAATGAATTTATCCATGTATTATTTCTGGTTTACATATTTTCATAACTTTGATCTATATTCACTCTTTTCATTTAATTAATTTATTTTTTATTGTGGGTAATAATCAAATTTTTCACAATACATAATATTTGTAAAATGATATATAAATATATATGCATGTATGTGCATTTGCTAACAAAAATGTTATATATATATATATATATATATTAAAGGTGCTTAAATTGCCTAAATATTACATGGAACCTACAGGGATTCCCATGTTCCCCACCTCCCACACCTCCCACCACATCCAATACAAACATCTCGCAAAGTGTGGCCCTTCACCCTCAATGGATTTACACATCCTGGGGCCTTGCCATCAACCATAGACCACAGTTCACATCGTAGACCACACTCTCTCCCACACAGTTCTGAATGGTGTGAGCTGATTTAAAATGGCCTACATCCGTTGCCACAACAGCACTCAGGACAACCTCCAAATCCCAAAAAAGCCCCTGTATTTCAACTGCATATCCCCTCCCTGACTTGAAAGTGTCCAGTGGCCACCGGCTCCACCTCACTGTTATAATTTCTTCCATTGGTAGAATCGCCATATGTGTACAACAGAACACCATTAAGACCACTCTAGTCCATAGTTCTTCCCCCAATCCTGAGGGGACTGGGATGGTGATGTCCACTCCACCTCCAAGTGAGAGAGGGCTTTTATCCCATGGATATGGTGGGTGGGATGATCCTGCCTGCAGATGTAGGCCCTCTCCATTCCCTGGGATGGTCATTGCCCATCATTGTCTCCTTGCCAGGTGACTTGGATGAGTCCATTGAGCTGTAGGTTAGGATTTGCAGCTCCACCGAGATTCCACGCACACCTGGCACATAGGTAGGGAAGAGGCTCCAGTCTTTGGAGCCTAGACCTAAAAACTCCAGCATCACATATAGGTTTGAATAGAAGGGACTGATGAACCATGTGCAGGGAGGACTTAGTTCAATTCCGTCACTCTCAGGAGCACAGATGCCAAAATAGGGCCCACTGATAAGGCATCAGTCTCTGGGGCTATCCCCCCTTATATAGGACCTGGGTGTCTCCAGAGCTCTCCGGAGCCCCTCTGTGTGAGATGATATGCACTTTGATGTTCTATGAGCTCCTACAGAGGTGTGCATAAGTGTTACCTCTGGGATGACCTCCCGACTCTCTTTGAAGTCTCTTAGCCTCTTGAACTCATTTGTCTTTACATTTTCTGCCTTTTTTTCAAGGTCTTTTTCCAGTCGTGTTGCCACTTGGCACTTGGTATTAATCCCTCGTTGCCAGGAAGGCTCATTCCCAGGAGTCATGTCCCACATTGGGGGGGAAGGTAATGCATTCATATGCTGAGTTTGGCTTAGAGAGAGGCCACATTTGAGCAACAAGGAGGCTCTCAGGTGGCAACCCTTAGGCACCCCATAACAGTAAGCTAAGTTTCAGTTATGAGAGCAAAGACTCATATGGGTAGTCATCAATAACAAGAACTTATAGTGGGCCATCCTCTTTTGACAGACACTGTCCCTGCACTCAGAGTATTGTTGCTGCTCCCTTGGAGAATGTGGCAGAGCTCTCCAGACTGGGAATTCAGATTCCCTCATTTATTGAGTGACTGTCCACCCACCGTGACCATGCCCCATACTTTAATCTTTTGAGCAATTTTGTATATCTTTCATGTATAGTCAGATGAACTTACTCCCATGTATCCCCCCTCCCAGACACCCCCCACCAATAATCCCCTGCAGTACCCATTATAACCCTTCTGTGATCTAAATTTTCCATGAACTTGTAGCCCATATAATAATCAAATACATTTAATAGGAAAAAGAAACAACAATGATAAGCTTACATGCAAGAGTCAAACATAGGGAAACTCAGGAAAAACAAAACAAAACAAACAATCAAACAAAAAACAATACAAAACAAAATATAATTAGCGGATTGGACATTCAAAAAACGGGAAAAAAAGCAAAAGAAACGCCTTTAAAAATATATACATATATATATTCTTTTTTTCCTTTTATCACAGTGTTGTCAGATGTCTGGTGTGCCGTGACACCTTCCCTCTCTCAATCCCCAGTGTCTCCCAAATTTTCATTTAATTTTCAAAGAAGTTTTAGGTCACAGTAAAGTCACACACGGAATACCAGAGACTCCCAGATACCCCCCTTCCCCACCCCATATTAAAACCCTTTTTTTTTGCATGTTAGCATTGTTATAACTGTTATATAGATAACAAAATATAGCAACAAAAGTTGTCAATGATTTACAGTATAGTTTACAATTTAGATGATACAGTTTAATAAGTTTTGATGATATTTACCATGTCCTGTGTCCATTACTATAAGGTAATGAAAAACTTTTCCCATGACCACTAAATACCCCATTAGATCTTAACTGTTACTTCCTCCCCACCCTCCTGGGGCATACGACACTTTCCTGTCTTGACTCATGGAAAGTCAAGATTCATTGTTACTTGCCCTGGGTGTTTGAACCTGCTCTTCTTAATCTACCCACCTGTCAATGCTGCACCACCAAACCCAGTAATATTACTACCCTTCTGTCCTATCATTCAATATGCAACTATACCCTATCCCTTTACCATAGGTTATGTCCATATGGGTAATGGCTCAAATCCTGCTCTTCTCTTTCTCTCCCTTGTTAACCTATCTTTCAGACAGTGGTTCTCAGAGACTGCTCACTTTCCACAGTTCAAATCAGTGAGGTCATATACTGTTCATCCTTCAGTGCCTGGCTTGCTTCACTCAGCATAAGGTCTTCAAGATTCATCAACGTTTATTCCATGTATTAGCACTTTATTCCTTCTTACAGCTGAGTAATATTCCATTGTATGTACGTACCACATTTTGCTTATCCATTTATCTGTTGATGGGCACCGGGGCTGATTCCAACTTTTGGCAATGGTGAACAATGCCACTATGAACATTGGTGTGCATATATCTGTTTGTGTTTTTGCTTTCAGTTATTCTGAGTATATACCCAGCAATGGAATTTCTGGATCATACAGAAGATCTATTGTTAGTTTTCTTTTTTTTTTTTAGAGATTTTATTTATTTATTAATTTATCCCCCCCTTGCTGCTTGTGCTCGCTGGGTCAGCTAACCACGCCGTGCAGGCAGGCTTGCCTTCACCAGGAGGCCCCGGGAACCGAACCCGGGGCCTCCCATATGGTAAATGGGAGCCCTACTGATTGAGCCACAGCCGCTTCCCTATTGTTAGTTTTCTGAGGAACCGCCAAACTGTTCTCCACAGTGGCTGGACAATACCATAGTCCCACCAGCAGTGGATGAGGGTTCCTATTCCTCCACATCCCTTCCAAAATTTAGTGTCTGCTGTTTTTTTAATAGCTGCAATTCTGATGGGTGTAAGATGGTATCTCATAGTAGTTTTGATTTGCATTTCCCAGATAGCAAGCGATGTTGAGCATTTTTTCATGTGCTTTTTGGCAATTTGTATTTCTTCCTTGAAGAAGTGTCTCTTCAGGTCACTTGCCAATTTTTTAAATGGGTTGTTTGGATTTTTATTTTAAAGGTGTTGGATTTCTTTATATATGCAGGATATTAGGCTCCTATCAGATATATGGTTGCCAAATATTTTCTCCCATTGTGTAGGTTGCCTTTTTATTTTCTTAATAAAATCCTTTGAGGTGCAGAAGTTTTTAATTTTGATGAAATCCCATTTATATATTTTTCTCTTGCTGCTCATGCTTTGGCTGTGAAGTTCCATGAAACCATTTCCTATTACAAGGTCCTGTAGATGCTTCCCTACATTATCTTCCCAGGTCTTTATGGTCTTGGCTCTTATATTTAGATCTTTGATCCATCTTGAGTTGATTTTTGTATAAGGTGTGAGAAGGTATTCTTCTCTCATTCTTGTGGATATGGATATACAGTTCTCCAAGCTCCACTTGTTAAAGAGGCCATTCTTTCCCAACTGAGTGGGCTTGATGGTCTTGTCAAATATCAGAGAACTGTATATGCGAGGATCTATATCAGAACACTCAATTCGGTTCCATTGGTCAGTAGGTCTATCCTTGTGCCAATACCACACAGTTTTGACCACTGTAGCTTTGAGTATGTTTTAAAGTCAGGTTGTGTGATAACTCCAACTTCATTTTTCTTTTTCAATATGTCTTGAAATATATATTCTCCAAATATATTTTGTGGTTAGTTTTTCCAGTTCCTTAAAAAATACAGTGTTGGCTTTTATTGGGATTGCATTAAATCTGTAGATTAATTTGGGTAGGATAGACATCTTGATGATGTTTAGTCTTCCTATCCATGAACAGGAAATATTTTTCCATTTATTTAAGTCTTCTTCGATTTCTTTTAACAGTGTTGTGTAGTTTTCTGTATATAAGTCCTTTACATTTTTAGTTAAATTTATTCCTAGGTATTTGATTCTTTTAGTTAGTAATGTAAACAGTACTTTTTTTCCTGATTTCCTCCTCAGTTTGCTCGTTATTGGTGTATAGAAATGCTACTGATTTTTAAGCATTGATCTTGTAGCCTGCAACATTCCTGAACTCCTTTATAAGTTCTAGAAGCCTTGTTGTAGATTTCTCAGGGCTTTCTATGTATAGGATCATGTCATCTGCAAATAATGAAATTTTTTCTTCTTCTTTTCTAATCTTGATGCCAGTTATGTCCTTTACTTGTCTCAGTGCTTGCACAAGTACTTCTAAGACAATGTTAAATAGGAGTGGTGATAGTGGGCATCCTTGTCTAGGTACTGATCTCAGAGGGAAGGCTTTTAGGATTTCACAATTGAAGATGATGTTAGCTTTGGGTTTTTCATATATACCCTTTATCATATTCAGAAATTTTCCATCTATTCCTATCTTTTGTAGTGTTTTTTTGAGGGAAGAGTGCTGTATTTTGTCTAATGCTTTTTCTGCATCTATAGAGATGATCATGTGATTTTTTTTCATTCAATCTGTTTATATGGTGTATTACATTGATTTATTTTCTTATATTGAACCATCCTTGCATATCCAGGATGAAACCCACTTGGTCATGTTTTATAATCCTTTTGATATGTTGTTGAATGCAATTAGCAAGTATTTTGTTGAGGATTTTAGCAACTAGGTTCATTAGAGAAATTGGTCTGTAATTTTCCTTTCTTGTGGTATCTTTATTTGGTTTTGGTATTAGGGTAATGTTGGCATCATAGAATGAGTTAGGCAATATTCCTTCTCCTTCTATTTTTGGGAAGAGCTTAAGTAGAATTGGTGTTAACTCTTTCTGGAATGTTTGGTAGAATTCAACTGTGAAGCCATCTGGTCCTAGGCTTTTCTTAGTTGGGAGGTTTTTGATGACTGAGTCTATGTCTTTACTTGTAGCTGGACTGTTGATTTCATCTATTTCTTCTTTCATCAATGTAGGTTGTTTGTGGGTTTCTAGAAACTTGTGCATTTCCTCTAAATTATCATTCTTTTTGGCATATAATTTTTCAAAGTATCCTCTTATGACACTCATTATTTCTGTGGGGTCCGTAGTGATATCACCTTGCTCATTCCTTATTTTATGTATTTGCATCTGTTCTCTCTTTTTCTTTGTTAGTCTCGCTAAGTGTTTGTCGATTTTATTGATATTCTCGAAGAACCAGCTTTTAGTTTTATTGTTTCCAGTGCCTTCTTATTCTCTTATTTCATTTAGTTTTGCTCTAATCCTTGTTATATCCTTCTTTCTACTTCCTTTAAGTTTAGTTTGTTGTTGTTTTTCCAGTTCCTCCAAGTGTGCAGTTAGGTCTTCAATTTTAGCTCTTTCTTATTTTTTAATATATGAATTTAGGGCTATGAACTTCCCTCTCAGGACTGCTTTCTCTGCATCCCATAGGTTTTGATATGTTGTGCTGTCGTTTTCATTAGTTTCAACATGGTTACTGATTTCTTTTGAGATTTCCTCTTTGACCCACTGTTTGTCTAATAGTGTGTTGTTTAACTTCCATATCCTTTTGCCCAACCTGTTTCTCTGGCCCTTAGTGATTTCCGATTTCATTCCGTTGTGGTCAGAGAAATTACTTTGTATAATCTCAATCTTTCTGAATTCATTGAGAGTTGTTCTGTCACCTAGCATGTGGTCTATTTTTTAGTATGTTCCATGTGCACTAGAGAAGAATGTAAATCCTGTTGTATTTGGGTGTAGTGTTCTGTATATGTCTATTAAGTCCAGGTCTTCTAATGTATTGTTGAGTGCCTTAGTTTCTTTATTGATTCTCTGTCCAGATATTCTGTCTAATGATGATAGTTGTGTGTTGAAGTCCCCTGCTATAATTGTAGAGGCATTTATTTCTCCTCTTAGTTTTTACAGAGTTTGCCGCACGTATTTTGAAGCATTCCGATTTCTTGCATAAATGTTGATGATTGTTCTCTCTTTTTGAGAAATTACTCCTTTTACTAATATGTAGTGTCCATCTTTGTCTCTTACAATAGTTTTGCATTTAAAGTCTATTTTGTCTGATATTAGAATCGCTACTCCTGCCCTTTTTTTGGCTATTGTTAGCTTGTAAAATGGTTTTCCAGCCATTCACTTTCGGCCCCCTTGAATCCCTGGGTCGAAGGTGGGATTCTGGTAGACAGCATACCAATGAATCATATTTTGTTATCCATGCTGACAATCTGTGTCTTTTGATTGGTGAATTTAATCCATTAACATTCAGTGTCATTACTCATAACGAATTTCTTACTTCAGCCATTTTTTCTTTGGGTTAATGTATGTCATATGTTGTTTTGTTTCTCTTTTTTGTCTTTTCTGTTGTTTTTGAACTCTCCTCAAACTCTCTCTCCCTTGTATTTTCCTTTCAACTTATAGAGATTCCTTTAGTATTTCTTGAAGTGCTGGTTTATTATTGACATACTCTCTTTATTTCTGTTTATCTGTGAATATTTCGAACTCTCCATAATTTTTGAATGCCAATTTTGCTGGATAGATTATTCGTGGCTGGAAGGTTTTTTCTTTTAGTATTTTGACTATGTCATACCACTGTCTTCTTGCCTCCATGGTTTCAGCTGAGAAATCAGCACTTAATCTTATTGTGCTTCCCTTGTATGTGATGGTTCTCTTTTCTCTTGCTGCCTTGAGTATTTTCTCTTTGTCTTGAGCATTGGACATTTTGACAAGTATATGTTTTGGATTTGGCCTGTTGGGATTTATACTATTTGGGGTGCGCTGTGCTTCCTGAATCAGCACATCCATCTCTCTCAATAGCGTTGGGAAATTTTCAGCCATTATTTCCTTCAACACTCCTTCTGTTCCCTTTCCCTTCTCTTCTCCTTCTGGGATGCCCATAATGCCTATCTTTGTGCGTTTTGTTTTATCAGTTAATTCCCTGAGCCCATGCTGTATTTTTCTATCTTTTAGTCTGTCTGTTCTACTATCTCTTTGATTTCAGCTGTAATGTCTTCCATGTCACCAATTCTTTCCTCTGCCTGTTCAAATCTGCTGTTATGTGAATACAGCATATTTTTGGTTTCTTGGATTGTGCCATTGTTCACCATCATATCCATTACCTTTTTAGGCATGTTTGTAATTTCTTCAGTATGTTCTCCCAGTGTCTTCTTTATATCCATAATTTCTTCCTTCACTTCTTTAAGTTGGTCCATGATATTTGTTTGGATAGCTTTGATTAGTTGTTTGATGTTCTTCATCGCTTCCTGGTTTTTATTTTGTTCATTGGACTGGTCCATGTTTTCCTGTTTCTTAGAGTCATTTGTATTTTTCTGTTGCCCTCTGTTCATCATATTATCTTGATGGGTTTGTTTAGTTGATTAGCTTTTCTCTATGCTCTAGAATTTTCTTTAGCTGGTGCTTCTGCGTGTGAGTTAAGTTTTCTCTTTGGCACTTTTTCTTCTTATTTTATTTTCTTGCTTCTTCCTATGTTCCCTTGAAAGGAAACGATTAGGCCAGAGGTATCAAAAGATGTAAGGAAGCAGAAGTATAATAGTAATATTGATAAAAGTTAGAAGAGGGGCCAAATGAGACTTAATGAAATGAATATTTAACTGGTGTAGGCAGTGTAGAGTAATAGGAAAAAAAGTGGAGTTCCTACAATGGACTGGGAAAACAAATGGAGAAATTTATATATAGTGATCTAGAAGGCTAGAATTATGAGGAGGGAGAGAAATAGTAAAGAAAGGGCCAAAAGGAAAAAGTTAATACTAATTTAAAAAAAAGAAGAAAACAAAATAGATGGAATGGAAATTGACACCCTTTAGTTGTGGGCCTATGAAAAAATGTTGTATCTAAGAGACACAACATAAAGCAGAAGGCAGAAAGATGATGGAAGGATAAGCGATAGTTTGGAATACAAAATCAATATAGACAACTAGTGGGAAATTACTCAAGAAGAAGCACAGCAAAGAATGACAAGCTAGTGGCATGCAATTTTTTAAAAAATGAAAGAAAAAAGAAAGGGGGGAGGAAAGAAGAAAGAAAAGCAAGAGACCAGAAATAAACAGAGAAAAACCAAAGATCCACACAGGCAAGCAGTGAAACAGAGCTAAGGAGGGTCAATGATTCCCCTAGGGTCCACGTGGTTCCCCTTTGCCTGCTTGTGTTTATCAATCAATTTCCCCACAGGGTTCTATATGCAGGTCCTGAAACAACTTTTAGCTATTAAACTAAATTAAAAAGAATTTATTTTTCATTTATTGAAGTGACCTTCACTTTTTTTTTTTTTTTGGCAAAATACAGGACCCAAAATAATTCCTCCTCTAGACCAAGCCCCTTTTGGAGGGGACCCCGTGGAAATTAAACAAGCACATTCCACTTCCTGGATTCCCCAGGGTAGCTGTACCTCTGATGTTAGTCAGTGCCGAGTGCTAAAGATGGCCAACTCCACCCTTTCTGGAGCTGAGCACCGGCATCACCAGATTGCTGTGTAAATCAGTTTGACTCTGCAGATTTGCCTCTCCTCTCAGCCTGATGCTGCTTCAGGTTGGCTCTTCTGCTCCACAAAGCTATGGGGTAGTCCAGGCAGCCAGATCAATGGCCAAAAATATAATAATAATATTCCCTTCCCTGTCCTCCAACAGAACGCTCCCTCTTTTGGATAGTGTCCCTTCTTCCTGGCTCTGCAGTTGCCTGGGGCTTATCCCTGGGCAGCTAGGCAAATCAACTCCCTCCCTGAACGGAATCACCCCTCCTCTCCACTGGGTGCTGATTAGCTCTGGCTGTTCTATTCACCCAAGGTCCAAGGGGCTCCAGGCAGCCAAATCCCCAGAAATTAAAACTCTCTTGCCCCTTTACCAGAGTGCCCCCTCAGAGAGTGCCCGCTCCCACTAGGCCCTGACTCCTGGTTGCTGAGCCCTGCTTGTGGCTCCAACCGACCCTTTTATTTTTTTTCTCCCTAACCACGGGGCTCAGCCATCTGTGCCAACCACCACTGGCAGGCTTAAAACTCATGAATCACTACCGTTCCGTCCACGCCGCTGATCCGCGCAGATAGATGTCCCAAGCTTCTCATTCCATGGGCGCACAGCATAGACCCCTGGGCAGGACCCTGTCCACAATCTGCCTTACTCTGGGAGCTTACAGTTAGTTCCCTCCTACACTAACACCATCTTCTATATTCACTCTCTATTAATGAAAAATCTCCAGTCCATTTAGTCTGTTATAACTTAATGTTATTACATGTTATATATATTCACTTATGTAAATTTTATTTTCCACTTTGTTATAAGTATTTCTCATCACTCCACATTATCTGATTTAAAATTTTATTTTTAATTTGCAATGTTTGGTGTTTCCTCTCAGGTGTAACTGATAATTTCACTTTCAGGCATCTGTACAGAATACAATTCTAAGTCAAAATTTCAATCTATTTCATTTTGAAGCATATATTTAATAATAAAGTACCTCTAAATTTTAAAATATTAAATTGTAAGAACTATCTCACATGAATAATTTAAAAATGCATAGAAATGTTGCTCAGCAATATCAACTAATTCTTATTTTTAAAGTTTTATAGTATTTTCTATATTTAGTATTGCTTATATCTGCATGTATTTAATAAAAATATCTTATGACTTATTAATTGTTGATATTTGGAACTATGGGAATATTCTTGAGAAATGATTTTATAATTCAATACTTTTAAAGGTGAAGCTATTAATAAATATGAGCTCAAATAAATTGAAATATGTGTAAATAATGTGTTCCTGCAAAAAATTCTTCTTTGTCTTTACAATAAAATTATTTCTGCTTATGTAATTATTTCAGCTTCCTCACATTCATGAGACAGCCAATATTTATAAAATGAAATGTAATTCATTAATGATATGGATAAAGTAGCCTAATTCTTCTTTCTGTCACCCTGTAGACAAAACTTTAACGCACTCACTCTCTAGGATATCAGGATCTTTTTCTTAAATGCAACATAAGAGCCTAATTTGGTACATATGAAAATAATAACCATTGTTGCTATATCTCTGCTAACTATACCTCAACTTATTCAGAAATTGCCTCTACTTCCTTTCTAGTGAGTGGATTTTGGCATCCCTTACTGTAAAAGATTTCTAATCCATAATGAAATTAATAAACATATTATCCAGGAGAAACCAACATTTTAATTCAATTGCCTTGCTAAAATTATTATCTAGGAATAGACATTTATTTAAATTAGAATGAACTGTTCCCTTCCCTAGGCTTTTAATATTTTAAGTGATTTGGCAAATCACTGATTTTCAAGTTTCTCTTCCAAGGTTAATATTTAAATTGTCAAAAAATTTTAGCTCTTCAAATTGTTTGAAAACCAAATTAACTATATTAAAATGTAACATATACAAATATAAATTTATAATAGAAAAATATGGGACTACATCAATCATGGAAATATAAGGTGGAGATGAGAAGTGTCTTGCGCCACACCCAGGAGAGGCTTCCAACCACTTGATTTCCTCTACAACTGTGTCTTTTTTACCATGTCTGATAATAGACAGTACTCAGCAGACACTCAGTTTACTCTCTCTTTATATATATATATATACATATATTTTAAGAGGTGCTTAGATTACCCAAAATATTACACGAACCTTTTATAATAAAAGCTCACTATTTCTTGATGTGTATTTCAGGAAGTTTAACAGTTCAGTGCTGGCATATACATGATTATAAGTTTGATCCTGGTATGAATTCAATTTTGTTCCTCAAAAACATGTTCGACTACACCCACAATTTCATGAATGTAATCCTATTACTAGGATATTTGAAGATATCATTAGTAATGATGAAGCCATACTGGAGAGTGTGGCTTATATGATTGAGATCCTTATAAAAAGAGAAAATATAGAAAAGAGAGGGAGAGAACAACCCACATATCGGAGGCAGTTATTGAGTTGTTTCATGAATTGTCATTTTCAGAATCCAAAAGACCTCAAACTCTTCCAAAACTTTGGTAAGGAGTTCCAGTGTCCAGAACTCTGTAATAAAACACTGTTTAATTTTCTGGGGTATTAAGCAATTCAGTTTGATATATTTAATTAGGCCAACCCTTGGAAACTAAGAAAATAACAACATTCTTAAAGTAAATAATTTTCTATGTATTTATGTTTCTTTTATTAATATATGAGAATGCTCATTTCCCTACTTTAACATTTACATTTTATATTTGCTCTAATTAAAGATAAATTTGAACTTGCATTTTATCAATAATAACATACTTCAAAAATGCATAATTCCATGTTTTAAAATTGTATTTTTTAACTTGGTTAATCTTTGTGTGTGAGTGTTAAGATTATTTTTGATAGGTAAGAATTTTTAAAAAATCTTTGTCTAATATGTGTGTCTAACAGGTGTGGCCCAGATGTATAAATTTTAAGTTAAAGCCACTTAAGAGAGTGATGTGGTAAATTGAAAGGCCCTGAAAGAGAAAGGAGAGCACATTTCCATTTGATGGGAAATCCAAAGAAGTCAGAGATTACTGCCCAGTGAAAATGGAACTGACCTCCAGAGGAAGCAAGCCTTCTGGCCTCTGAAACTAAAAGCCATTAAGTTCCTCTTGTTAAGCCAACCCATTGTGATATTTATCATAGGGGTCAGGAAACTAAGACAACACTAAAAGTCTGTTTATCTCAATGTGTTTTATTATTTACATCCTAACCTTCAATTAAAATAATTTAAATTGACAATTAAAGACATCCAGAAATGCACAAAACACAGTGTAAAGAGACAGGAATCAATATGGAATTTTTTAACTGACTTCCTCCTCAGATTATTCATTAGTTGTTTATAGAAACACTACTGAAGTTTGTGTACTAATCTTTTATCTTGCCACTTTGCAGATATAGTCTATTAATTCTAGTAATTTGGGCATGGATTTTCTAAATAAAGATCATAAATCAGTGAATAGGGAATATTTTAATTCTTCCTTTCATACTTGGGTGACTTCTGTTCCTTTTACTTGCCTAATTGCTGTAGCTGGAACTTCTAGCACACTATTAATGAAGAGTGGAGAAAGTGGGCATCTTTGTCTATTTGCTGATCTCAGTAGGGAAGATTTCTGTCTTTACCTATTGAATACAAAGTTGGCTGTGGATTTTTCATATATGCACTTTATCATATTGAGAAAGTTTCCATCTATTCCTTTTTTTAGAGTGTTTACTTTTCATCAAGAAAAAATGTTGTATTTTTTCTATATTGAGATGATCATGTGATTTTTCTTCTTAAATTTATTAATATTGTGGATTATACTGATTTATTTTCTTATGTTGAACCACCTTTACACAGCTCATATAAAACCCACTTGATTGTGATGCATATTTTTTATGTGTTTTTAGATTCAATTAGGAAGTATTTTTTGATGGATTTTGTATCTCTATTCATTAGGGAAATTAAACTTTAATTTACTTTTCTCATAATATCTTTCCTTAATATTGGTATTAGGGTGATTTTGGCTTCATAGAACATGCTTGGTAGAGTTCCTTCATGTTCAAATTTTTGAAAAGTTTGAACAAGATTGGTGTTTAGTCTTCCTTAAATGATTAGTAGAATTCATCTGTGAAGCTATCCTGTCATGGACTATCCATTTTAGGGAGGTTTTTTATTTTTTATGTCTATTTTGCTTTACTTAATTGTTATTTGTTTGTTAAAGTCTTCTATTATTTCTAGGGTCAATGTAGGTTGTTCGTGTGTTTCTAAGAATTTTTCCATTTCATTAACGTTGCTTAGTTTGTTAGTATACATTTTTTCATAGTATCCTCTTGTAGTCTCTTATTTCTTCAGTGTCTCTTGAAATATCCTCACTCTCAATTTTTACTTTACTTATTGGCATTTTCTTTTTTGTCAATCTGGCCAATTTGTTTTATCTTCCCAAATAACGAACTTTTTGTCTATTGAGTCTGTCTATTATTTTTATCCTCCATTTACTTTTTTCCCCGGTAACTTTATTAGCTCTTTCCTTCTACTTGTTTTTGGAGAGGTTTGCTGTTTTTTTTAAAAAAGGTCCTCCTGGTGAATAGTAAGGTCTTTTATTTTAGCTTTTTCTTTTTAAAATTGAGGGCTCTAAATTTCCCTAGCAGCATGTCTATTACTGTATCCCATAAGTTTTGATATATTCTGTTCTCATTTTCATTTTTCTTTAGATATTTACTGACTTTTCTTGTGATTTCTTCTTTGACCCACTGATTATTTCAAAGTGTATTGTTTGGGGAATAGATGTGGCTCAAACAGTTGAGCACCAGCATCCCACATAGAAGATCCTGGGTTCAGCTCCGATGCCTCCTAAAGAAAACAAACCATGAGCAGACAATGATCAGAAAAGAAGCAAAAACAATGATCAGACAATAAGCAAAAACAAATGAACAGTGGAGCAGATGTGGTGCAAGCAGTTGAGTGCCCACCTCCCACATGGGTGGTCCAAGTTTCAGACCTTATTGACTCTTACTAAAAAAAATCAAACAAACAAACAAACAAAAAACTACAGGAAAAACAGACAATGAGCAGACAATAAGCAGACAACAGGCACAAACTGTGAGCAAAAAAAAACAATTAGCAAAAACATCTAGCAAACAGATGAGAAAGCCATCATGGGGTGGGGAATGTTTATTGTTCAATTCTCATATATTTGTAAATTTTCACCTTTTTGTCCTATTTTAACTGGTGATGGTGATCTTACTCAGATGCTCCGTTCCTCTCATTTGCCTAGGAATTTAGTTTTGAAAAGATGTATGTCACCTCTGTTCTTTGATTCTTGTTTCAGCTTGTTCTAGTTCTTTAGGATTACCTGTGTTTGCTCAAACTATGGCTCTGAACCCAGTAATACATTACAGATCATTTTTCAGGAGCCTTGCGGATGGGGACAATAAAGTTACTGAGAAACCTCTTTTTTAATACACACACACTCTCTCTATATATATATGTGTGTGTGTGTATGTATGTATGTATGTATGTATTTTAAAAGATAATTAGAGTACACAAATTTCACAAAAAAATTTAGGGGATTCCCATATGTCCCACTCCCCACACCTCCCACATTTTTCCACATTAATAACCTCCTTCATTAGTGAGGTACATTCATTGCAATTGAGCACATTTTGGAGAATTGCCACTAAGTGTGGACTAAAGTTTACATTGTAGTTTACACTCACTCCCACTCAATTCTGTAGGTTATGCCAAGATATATAATGGTAACCATATATCTGAAAGGGAAACTAGTATCCAGCATATATAAAGAAATCTTACATCTCGAAAATAAAAAGTCAAACAACCCATTTAAAAAATGGTCAAGCTATTTGAATAGACATTTCTTCAAAGAAATACAAATGGCTAAGGAGCACATGAAAAGATGCTCAACCTATTAGCTATTAGGGAAATGCAATTCAAAACTAAAATGAGATATCATCTTACATGCATTAGACTGGTGACTATTAAAAACTCAGGTGACTACAAGTGTTGGAGAGGAAGTGGTATAATGTGATCTCTCATACACTGCTGGTGGGAATGTAGAATGGTGCAGCCAGCATGGAAGCCAGTTTTGCAGTTCTTCAGAAAACTAACTATAGAATCGCCATACTATCCAGCAATTCCAGTGCTGATTATATGCCCAGAAGAACTGAAAGCAAGGACATGAACAGATATGTGCACTCCAATGTTCATAGTGGTATTACTCACTATTGCCAAAGTTGGATTCAACCCAAATGCCCTTCAGCAGATGAATGGAAAAACAAATAGTGATATGTGCATACAATGGAATATTACTCAGTTGTAAGAAGGTATAACACATGGGATAACATGGATGAATCTTGAAGACGTTTGAAACCTCTTTTATTTGTTTTCTATTTACTTCTTTGTGTGCTCTTTCCTGGTATGCCATTAGAGGGCATTCTTCAGCCGATCTCTTTGCTCAAGCCCTAGGGTTAATATTTTCTGTGAGACTCTGCTGGGTGGGTGGTGTAAAACCAAAGTCCAGGAGAATTCTCCCTCAAGTAAGGCTATTCAGAGCGAAGCTTCACAAATCAAACTCTATCATGAGCTGCTCTCCTCCTTCCCATTTCCCAGTGAGCAATAAATTTCAACTTAAATACCTATACAGGGCAGTAAGGAGGGTGACTGAGAATGCAGTTTCTCTTTAGTTCCTTCCCAGCATCCAGGGAAATCCATGCCATGTTCCTACCCAGCCTGGAAGGGAGCAACCTCTGATATGCCACAAAGTTGACTGGCAAAAAGCCAGATGATCCATAAACTGTGCCCCCTCTCTCTCTCCTTTCCTGTAGATGTGCACCTCTGTGACCTTGTAATTCTGTAGCTGCAAACCAAGCAGAAATTAGTAAGTCATATATATCTATGCATCTACACAGGGTGTGCTAAAATCCATGAGGCAAACTCTGACAATACTGGAAGATAAATAGGTGCCTGTAAAATTATTGTTGGAGACTTTGGCTCACCATTCTTGTAAATAAATTGACCAACTAGGCAAAATATCAACAAGGAAACAGTGGACTAGAACAATATGAAAATTAAGCTAGAACTTAGAGACATAGATCTTGGTACCAAAAATCAACAGGTTATACATTCTTTCCTAGTGCTCATGGATATTTCTACAGGATAGATCACATGTTGGGTCAAAAACAAAATATTTTTTGTTAATTAAATTATAAAATATTAAAATTTTAAAATGTGCCTTCTCTGATCATAATGGAATGAAACAAGACATCAATAATAGGAAAAGGGAAAATAAACAAATATATGGATGCTAAACAACAATTCACAAACAATTAATGGGTCAAAGAAGAAATTGCAAGAAAAATTAATAAATATCTTGAGACAAATGAAAATGAGAAGACAACTTATTGAAACATGTGGGGCAGAGTGAAGGCCATGTGTATTGGGAAATGTATAGTCCTAAGAACCTAGATATTGTCAAAGAGTTACCTCCTGAAAATCTCCTTGCTCAAATATGGCCTCTTTCTAAGCCAAACTCAACATATAAATGCACTATCTTCTCCATGACATGGGACATGACTCCTGAGGATGAGTCTCCCTGTAACTGAAGGATTATTTCCAAACACCAATTATCAATGCATCTGGAAAAAGACCTTGACAAAAGGGGGAAATATTAAATATTAATGAGTTTTTATGACTGAGTTTTCAAAGTGAGTTAGCAGGTCATTCCAGAGGTTATGCTTATGCAAATCTCAGCAGGATGCCTTTGACTGCCATAGTAAATAGTGCCTCAAACAAAGGGGCACCTGAGGTGTCTAGAGACATCTAGAAAGTATAAGCAGACAGTCAAGCTTAAAAATTCTGCACTCTGTCAGTGGTCCCTGCTTTGGAATTTATGATTTTCAGTGTAGCAAAGTTAGACTCATTTATAGTTTCCCTACACATGACTCTTCTGTCCCTTCTATGTGAACCTATAATTAGCACTATACTTGCTAAATATATGTCCCAGAGTCATAAATCTTTGTTTTATTCATGTCCTGGTTGACCCCTAAATTTCAGCAAAGTTGCAACACCTACTCTCCAGTTCATTGGACTCATCCATGACAAATAACAAGGAGATAATGATGGACAATGCCCATTCTAAGGAACAGAGTGTCTGCAACTGCAAGCAAGATAACTCCATCCATTTGTCCCATGGGATCTAAATTTCCTCTCAATTAGAAACAGAGTGGGCATCACCAGCCCCAAATCCTCATGATTGGAGAATAAACAATGGACTGATCATTATTCTACTAAGGATGTATTATTATTCTAGCTATGAAAGAACTCTTATCATTGATGTAAAGGCAGTGGCCAACAGAAGTTATGAAGGATGGGAAAGGGAAGAATAGGTATAATATGTGGGCATTTTCAGGACAATGGATTTGTCCTGCATGATATTTCAGTGACAGACACAAGCAATTGTGTATTTTATCATAACTTACAAAATTGTGTGGGACAAATGTTAACTATAATGTAAACTGTAAACCATGGTAGTGGCAATGCTTCAATATAAGTTCATCAATTGTAACAGATGTACTACAATAATGAACAATGTTAATGTAGGAAAATGTCAGAGGAGGAGGGAGTGCGGGAATACGGAACACCCTTTTATTTTTTATGTAACATTTATGTAATGTAAACCTTCTTTAAATATTAAAAATACATTAATTACAAAAAATCAATACCTCTGTAACTTAAAAAAAAAAACCTATAAAATTGTGTGGTGCAAAGTGCAAACTATATTGTAAACTAGAGACAATGGTTAGTAACAATGCTTCAATACGTTTTCATCAGTTGTAACAAACATACCACACTGATTAATGGGGAAAAGTGAGGTTAAGGCATATGAGATTCCCCTATATTTTCCTGTTTTTAAAATATGTTTCTTTATTTAAAAAAAAAGCTTTATATTACATAATTGTTATAACAAAAACATAGAATAATTTCTATTATAGTACATAGTTGCATTCCTTCTTCCTCTTTGTTCATTCCTTAATCCTGAGAATTTTGATAGATAATGCCCACTCTGTTTTTGATTGATAGGAGACTAAGATTCCATGGGGCAGATAGATGGAATTCTCTTCTTTGCAGTTGTACATACTCTCTGCTTTTGGGGATAGTCATTTTCCATCATAATTCTTTTGATATAACATTTATGTAATCTAAACCTTCTTTAAAAATAAAAAATATATATATTAAAAGAGACAATAGATAAATGGTATCTCTTCAAAATTAAGCACTTTTGAACCAAAAAAGACTTTGTCTAGTGAGTAAAAGGCAGCTTACACAATGAGTGAACCTATTTGGTAATTATACATTAAACAAGTGCTTTATATAAATTATAGATAAATAGAGCCTACAACTCAACAAAAAAATAGACAGAAAAACCTGATTAAAAAATGGGTAAAAAAATTGAATAGATATTTTTGTAAAGAAGAAATATAAATGGTGAAAAAGTAAATGAAAAAATGTTCAACATTACTAGCTATTAGGGAAATTCAAATCAAAGTGTAAAGAGATATAATTTCACACCTATTAGAATGGCCAATGTTAACAACAACAACAAAAAACAAGAGCAAAATACAAGTGTTGGAGAGGATGTGGAGATATAAGGATGTATTACACTTTTGATAGAAATGTAATATAGTAAAAGCATTAGTGGAAGTTTTCTTGGTAGTTCTTAAGGAAGTAAGATTTAGATATGTCATATGTCTCAGCAATGCCACTGCAAGTTATATACCCAGAAGAACTAAGAGAAGTTGTGTGAACAACATCTGTATAATGATCTTCATACAAGCATTATGGATAATTGCAAAAAGGTGGATACCCCTGGTGTTCATCAATGGATAAATGGATGGAAAAATTGTGTATATATAAAATGCAATATTATTCAGCTGTAAGAATTAATAAACTCATGAAGCATATGACAAAATGGATGAACTTGTAGGACATTATGTTGAGTGATGGAAGCCTGGCACAAAAGCATAAATATTGCATGATTTTACTATTATGCTAAATATATTTAACAAAGACATGGAACTAATAATTAGATTAGTCATCAGAGATTAGAATCTGGTTAGAGTATTGAAAGCTGAGGATTCATCTTTTTATTAATTGGAAAAAATATTTTTTTGTAAATGTTTGAAAATGAATATAAATAGATAAAGCACATGATAGGTTTTGTAATTAGAAACAATAACATATGGGCATGATAGTTTTTGAAAGGGAAAGTCTAAGGTCATGTATATCAATAGAAGAAAAGCTAACAAATAATGCATTAAACTGTATACCATATAGCAATCCTTCTTGTGAAAAAGAAATATGGTTAATAGTGGATATGAAAGAATGTTTTTCACTGAAATTGAACAAATATATATGTATTAGTCAGCCAAAAGGGTGCTGATGCAAAATACCAGAAATCTGTTGGCTCTTATAAGGGTATTTTGGGGGATAGAACCTTCCAGTTACCAGGCCATAAAGCATAAGTTACTTCCCTCACCAATGTCTATTGTCATGTGTTAGAGCAAGATGGCTGCTGACATTTGCCAGGGTTCAGGCTTCCTGGGTTCCTCTCTACCTTGGGCTCATTTCTCTCCAGGCTCAGCTCCTCTGTTTTCTCCACAAGGTCAGCTGTAGACTAGGAGGCTCTCAAGGCTTTGCCTCTCTCCACAAGGCCAGCTGTAGATTATCAGGCAAATGATCCTGTCACTCTCCCTGGGCTTCTGCCATATCTAAGAGCCATCTCTATTCCTCTGTGTTTTTCTCCTTTGTTTTTACTTCCTGGGATCCACCTCAAAACTCAGCATCAGAACTCCAACTCTATCCTTTTCCATGTCTTTTATCTGTGAGTCCCCACCAACCAAGAGGCAGGGACTCAACACCCTTCTGACATGGTCCAATCAAAGTCCTAATCATAATTTAATCATGCCCAGAAGAATAGACCAGTTTAAAAACATAATCCAATATCTATTTTTTGGAATTCATAAATAATGACAAACTGCTACCATATATTAATGTTATAAGAGGTTAATACCAGAGTGATATTTGGACAAAAATACAAGAACTAATTAGGGGCAATAGTGTGTAGTATTATAGTAATAACTGCATTAATGGTAAAAAAGGAAGCATACTAAATGAAAGAAACTAAACAAAATTACTATATATTGCTTGTCTCCACCTATATAAAATGTAAATAAAAATAAATTTCTCAGATGGAAATAGATTAGTAGTTATGAATGGGAGAAGAAGAGTAGATAGAGAGGTGACTACTAAAAGGTACATTATTTGGCATTCTTTTTATATTGAGGTTTTTCTTTTCTTTATTGTGGTAATTAATATACTCTAATATTGTTTTAAATGATAAATGCATCACTCAGTGATATAACAAATGTCATTTATACTACACTTTAATTGTAATGTTAATGGATGTGTTTCAATAAGCTTGATTAAAAAGATAATCAGAGATTTTGGCATCTGCAAAAAATGCAAGTCATTCTAAGAAACTGGAAGTTATGGCTTAGCCAAGGGAAAAATTAAAACATCAAATGATACACAAATTTGGAAAAACTAATCAAAGTTATTCAAATGGATATCCTAAATGAATTCTGGCAGATGAAGGAAATTTTTCATAAAGAAATGAAGAATATTAAGAATATAATATGTGAATTATAAGAAGAACTTGAAAGTATAAAAGAAGTAGAACTTATTGGAATGAAATGCAAAATATTAGAGGGGAATAAAATTACACAAGAAACATAAGATTACACATTTGAACAATAAGAAGAAATAAATCAACAATCTAAGAGAAATGACATTCAAAATCATATTATCAGAACAGATAGAAAACAAAATAGAAAAATTCTATTCATTGTCTGAGCACTGTCTCAGGGACTGGAAGACAGCACAAAGCCCTCAAACAATATGCATTATGAGTGTCCCACAAGGAGAAGGGAAGGGAAAAGGGGCAGATAAAAATGTTTGAGGAAATAATCGCAGAAAAATTTTCAACTATTATGATGAAAGATATAAATATAAATGTCCAAGAAGTGAAATATCCTCAAAACACAATAAATCTTAAAAGACCTATTCTGAGACACATACTAATAGTAATGTCAAATCCCACAGATAAAGAATTCTGAGAGAAGAATGAAAAGTGATTTGTAACACAAAAATTATCCTAAATAAGATTAAATTCCTATTTCACATCAGCAACCATGGAGGTGAAAAGGCAGTGGTATGAAATATTTAAGGTACTGAAAGAGAGAAACTGCCATCCAAACATTACTTATCCAGCAAAGATGTCCTTCACAAATGAGGGAAAGTTTAAATTATTCACAATTTAATAGAAAACAGGAAAGTTTTCTATTAAATTCTCTTGTCAACAAGAGACCACCTTTAAAAGAATTACAAAATGGAGTTCTGTAGGTTGAAAGGAAAAGACAGGAAATAGTGAATTGGCATATTGTGGAGAAATGAAGATCTGTAGTGAGAGTAGCCAAAAGGAGAAATGCAAAACTCAGTAGTACTTTATCCTTAATATGAAGTTCTGCTTTTTAATTTATGTAAAAATCAGAGTACAATTGAATAAGGAAAAGGTCTATGTCCTGATAACAGACATATAAAATATAAAGAAGTAACATGGGACAAAAATAACATAAAAGGGGGTAGAGAGCATTAAGCTATGATATCTAAGTAGGAATCAATCCAAATTAGAATGTTACAAATGAAGTTGTGTAATATAAACCCCAGAGTAACCAAACAGAAAACCCTTTAAAAATATAAAGAAACAGAAATGAAATAGGGATCAGTAAGATACATCACCATACAGAAAGGGAGGTTGCAATAAAGAAAAGACAGAAAAAACTGATATGCTATAAAAAAGAACAAAATAATTGAAGTAAATGCTACCTTTAGAGTAATAACAATCGGCATTAATGGAATAAACTCCCCAGTCAAAAGACTAGTTTTTTAAAATCTCAAAATGGATAAAAAGCATGATCCAATTATATGTTGTTTACAAGAGATCTGCCTTAGTCCTAAAGAGAAAAATAGGTAGAAATTTAGAAGATGGAAAAAGATATTGCATGAAAATTGTAACCAAAAACAACGAGATTGTTATGCTGATACCAGGTAAATAGATGTTATGTCAAGACATGTAATGAAGGACACTGAAGGAGAACATATATTAATTAATATATAATTAATGCAATCCACTAAAGAGAAACAGCAATCATGAATATTATGCGCCTAAGCATGATGCCCCAAAATACATGAGATAAACAATACTTAAACTGAAGAGCGAGATAGACAACTCTGTAATAATAGTTGGAATCACTCTCATCAGTATATAAAATATCTGGAAAGAAAATAAAAAAGAAAAATATAACTTGAAAAGTATGATAAATTAACTATACCTGTGAGTTATATACAGGACAATGTAACCCAGAGCAGAATGATATACACTTTTCTCAAGTGAACATAGTTAATTCTCCAGGATAGACCACATGTTAAGTCTCAAAACAATTCTCAATAATCATAGAAAGACTGGAGTCATACATGTATGACCATGTTGGAATGCAACTGGAAAACAATAACAGGCAGAGAACTGGAAAATCCACAAATATACGGAAATCCACAAATATATGGAAGATAAATAACACACACTTAATCAAGTGGGTCAAAGATGAAACTACAAAGGAAATCAGTAAATAACCTGAGATGGATGAAAAAAGAATACAACATATCAAAACTTATGACATGCTTTGAATGCAGTGCTGCTAGGGAAATGTCTAGCCCTAAACATATATATTAAAAAAGAAGAAAATGCTAAAATCAAAGATTAATTGCAGAACTGGAATGTAAGAAGAGAGAAAAAAGAAACAGCAAACTAACCCCAAATAAGGGAGAAGAAAAAAATAACTATGAGGTGAGCAATAATAAATATAATTGAGAAAATAAATTGAATTAACAAAACCAAAATTTGGTTCTTGGAAAAATCAATAAAATTGACAAGACTGTAGCTAGACTAACAATGAAAAATTGAGAGAATACACCAATGAATAACATCACAAAGGAAATTTGGAACATTGCTACTAAACCCACAAAAATGAAAAGAACTATAAAAGGATACTTTCAATAATTGTATGCCAATAAATTAGACCACCTAAGTAAATTGGACACATTCCTAGAAATCTGCAAACAAGCTACACTGACTAAGGAAAATAATACAAGACATCAAAAGACCAATTACAAGTAAATAAATTGAATCGATCATCAAAAATCTCCTAACAAAGAGGAACCCAGGACCAGATTTCTTCACAGATGAATTCTATGAATCATTCCATGGAGAATTAATACTACGCCTGCTCAAACTTTTCCAAACATTTGAAGAGGAGGGAAAATGATCTAACTCATGTTATAAGGCCAACATCATGCTAATACCAAAGCCAGATAAAGATACTACAAGAAAAGGAAATTACCTAAAAATGTATCTTATGAATATAGATGAAAAACACTTAAAAAATAATTGCATATCAAATCAAACAGCACATCAAAAGTTTATACATCATGATCATGTTGGTTTTATCCCAGGTATGCAAGGGGTATTTATTAATAAGAAAATCAATTAATGCAATGTGCCAGATTAACAAAGCAAAGGGAAAACACATGAACTCTGAATTGATCCAGAAGATGCAATTGACAAAAATTCAGCATGCTTACCTAACAAGCACACTTATAAGAGAATAAAGAATAGAAAACTTCCTCAACTTGATAATGGACCTATATGAAAAATCCATAGCTGATATGATACTCAATGGTGAAAGGCTGAAAATTTTCTCTCTAAGATTTGGAACAAGTCAAGGATGTCCACTGTCACCACAGTTATTATTCATTTTACTGGAAGTTCTAGCCAGAGAAATTTGGCAAGTATACTAAATAAAAAACATCCAAATTTGAAGGGAAGAAAGAGAATTTTCAGTATTTTACAATGACATGATCCTTTTATAGAAAGTCACAAAAATTTAACAACAAAGCTACTGGAGCTAATAAACAAATTCAGCAAAGTGTCAGCATACAAAAGCAACATGAAAAAACCAGTAGATTTTCCTCTATTCTAGTAATGAGCAATCTGAGGAGGAAATCAAGAACAAAATTCCTTTTTAAAATAGTAACTAGGAGGAGGCTGCAAGATGGCTTTGGTGTAGGAGGGCGCACACTGCAAGCTCCCAGAGCAAGGCGGATTGGGGACGGGGTCCTGCCCGGGGGTCTGTGCTGTGCACGCATGGAGTGAGAAGCTTGGGACATCTATCTGCGCAGATCGGCGGCATGGACCGAACGGTGGAGATTCGTGAGTTTTGAGGCTGCCGGTGGAGGTTGGCACAGGTGGCTGAGCCCCGCGGTTACGGAAAAAAAAATTAAAACGGCCATTTGGAGCCGCAGGCGGGGCGAAAAAGGTTTATTTTCTGGGGAGCTGGCTGCCTGGCGCCCCTTGGACCTTGTGTGAACAGAGCAAACGAGCTAGTCAGCACCCAGTGAACCGGAGGGGGTTTTGGTAGGGGAACGCAGCTGATTTCCCTAGCCACCCAGGGATAAGACCTGGGCCGCTGCGGAGCCAGGAGGAAGGGACACTTCCCATAAAAGGGAGGGTTCGGTTGGAAGACAGGAAAGGGTATTTTATATTTTTAGACATTGATCTGGCTGCCTGCACCACCCCATAGCTTTGGGGAGCAGATAAGCCGACCTGAAGCAGCATCAGGCTGAGAGCAAAAGCGAATCTGCACTCAAACTGATTTACTGAGCAGCCCGGTGATGCTGGAGCTCGGCGCCAGAAGGGGTGGAATCCGCGCTCTTTAGCACTCCTCACTGACTAACATCAGAGTTTCAGCTAAACTGGGGAGTCCGGAAAGTGGGACGTGCTTGATTAATTTCCACGGGCCCACCTAGGGTCCCTTCCGTAAGGGGGTTGGTCTAGAAGAGGAATTATTTTGGGTCCTGCATTTGGCTAAAAAAAATAAAATAAAATAAAAAGTGAGGTCACCTCAACAAATGAAAAATAAATTCTTTTTAATTTAGTTTAATAGCTAAAAGCTGCTTCAGGACCTGCATATAGAACCCTGTGGGGAAATTCATTGATAAACACAAGTAGGAAGGAAGGATCCACGTGGACCCTAGGGGAATCATTGACCCCCCTTAGCTCTGTTTGACTGCTTGTCTGGTGGATCTTTGGTTTCTCTCTGTTACTTTCTGGTCTATTGCTATTATTCCCATTTTCCTCCCCCCTTCCTTTTTCCTTCTATTCTTTTTTTTTTTAAATAGGTGCTGCCAGCTGGTCGCTTATTTGCTGGGCTTCTTATTCAGTAATTTCCCACTCGCTGTATA
>JAKSZT010054225.1:983288-1051327 GCA_026826555.1 Tolypeutes matacus
TATGGTGATTCTTGCAATGCAAGAAATTATAACAATGAGGTGGAGCCAGTGGCCACTTGACAGTTTTTGGGTAGGGAGGGGATGAGCAGTTGAAATACAGGGGCTTCTTTGGGAGTTGGAGGTTGTCCTGAGTACTGTTGTGGCAATGGATGTAGGCCATTTTAAATCTGCACACACCACTCAGAACTGAGTGGGAGAGAGTGTGGTCTACAGTGTGAACTGTGGTCTATGGTTGGTGGCAAGGCTCCAGGATGTGTAAGTTCATTGAGGTTGGTGGGCCACACTGTGGGAGATGTTTGTGTGGGATGTGGTGGGAGGTGTGGGAGGTGGGCAACATGGGAATCCCAGTGGGTTCCATGTAATATTTTAGGTAATCTAAGCACCTCTTAAAATAAATATATATATATATATATATAACATTTTTGTAAGCAAATACACATATATGCATATATATTTATATATCATTTTTCAAATGTTTGTATGTATTGTGAGAATTTTGATTTTTACCCATAATAAAAAAATATATATATATATTTAAAAAAATAAAGAAATCATGAAAATGCTCTATAAATGATTGAAGTGATTGATGTACAACTATGTGATTATACCAAATATAATTGATTGTAAACTGTGAATGAACTGTATGCTTTATTAATATGTATCAATAAACTTGATTTGTTTTAAAAAATAAATAAATAAAATAAAATTAAATAGTAACTAAATGAATCAAATACTTACAAATAAATTTAAATAAGGATATAAATAAATTGTACACAAAAAAGAAAAAAACATTGCTTAAAGAATTCAGAGAAGATCTCAATAAATCGAAGCGTATTCCGTGTTCATGGATTTGAAGACTACATATCATAAAGCTGTCAATTCTATCCTAAGTGATTTACAAATTCAATATAATCATAATTAAAATTCCAACAAGGATACATACATCACACAATGGAAGTGGATTGAGAGGTCAGAAATAGACACTCATACTGTGGCCAAATGATTTTTGTCATGGCTGCCAAGTCTACTCAATTGAGAAAGCATTGTCTTTTCAACAAATGGTGCTGAGGGCAATGGATAAAAAATGTGCAAAAGAGGGAAGTGGATGTGGCTCAGGTGACTGAGCTCCCATCTATCTCCTGGAAAGTCCATGATTCAGTTCCCACTGCCTCCTAAAGAAGACAGTGAGCTGTTGTGACCGGAAGACACAGCAAGCTGGCACAACAAGATGATGCAACAAGAGACATAAGAAGAAAAATGTAATGAGAGACACAACAAAGCAGGGAGTAGACATCAAGCTGACATGATGGGCTGGTGTGGCAAGCTGATGCAACAAGATGATGCAACAATAGGCACAAGAAGAAAAAACATAATGAGAGACAGAGAAAAGGAGGGAATGGAGGTAGCTCAAGAGATTAGATGCCTCCCTCCCACATTGGATGTCTCAGCTTCAGTTTCAGGTGCTTCCTAAAAACCCAGCACACAGCAAGGGCAAACAACAATGGGGTGGGTCGAAATAAGTAAATAAATAAAATAAACCTTTTTAAAAATGTGCAAAATATGAAAGAGATCCCCTTTCTCATGCCACATACAAAAATTACTTCAAAATAGACAGGTAGAGAGATACATATATAAAGAGATAGACAATAGATATAAGGAGAGAGGTTGTGTAGAGATGTATGTATATTTTATATTTTAAAAACAAATCCATTTTATTGATATATATTGATAAAGTACACAATTCAAAGTTTACAATCCATTGTATTTGGTATAATCACATAATTGTGCATTTATCACTTCAATCATTATTAGATCTTTTTCATTATTTCAATAATAATAAACAAAAAACAAACAAGAAATTAAAATTATCAAATTTCAAAGAGTCTAAATGTATTTCCTTAAAATACTGAGAGTGTAAAGTTAGTAAATTTTGTTTTAAGCTATTTTACATCAGCATACAGTGACATTGAAATGGTAATGAGAAAAATTACATGGTAATGAAATAGTGTTGAAAATAGTTTTACCACAAAATATATATAAATAAATGAGTAGGGAAGAAAATGAAGTTGGCACGTTGTAAAATGAGTGTGCATCTAAAATTTTTCCTTATCTATCCAGGATAATGAATAAGGAAGCAGAGAATGGGGAAATGGACTAATGAGATGACTGGAAGAGATTTTGTTCTTCTGGGGCTATTTCACCATATTAAAGCCCCGCATTTCCTCTTCTCTTTCATCTTCTTGATGTATCTTGTATCCCTTGTTGGAAATATTATGATGATGATTCTCATTTGGTTAGATTCTCAACTCCGTACGCATATGAATTTCCTTCTAAGGTAAATTTCCATAATGGACTTCTTGTATAACTCCACTTTTGTCCCCAAGATAGTCAATAATTTTCTGTCTGGGATGAATACCATTTTCCTTATTTAATGTGAAGTTCAGCTCATCGTTTTCATGATGTTTTGTGAAGCAGAGTGCCTTCAACTGGCACATAGTGATCATAGTGATCATGGTTTATGATCACTATGTGACTATATGCCACCCTCTCCATTACTCAATTTTCATGCACCCCACATAGTCTGTCCCTTCGTGATGGCTGGCAGCAGGCTAGGTCCTCTGTTAAATTCCTTGCTTCATGTCATATATTCTCTGAATCTCCCTTACTTCACCACCTGGGAAATCCATCATTTCTTCTGTGAACTCTTAGCACTACTGAAACTTGCTCGTGCTGATACATCACTTTATGAAAATGTTCTTTATGTTAGTGGTGTTTTGTTTTTCCTCATTCCAATATCTGCCATTATGACCTCATATAGGCAGATGTTATCTACCTTTTGAAATTAGAATCAAACTTAGGGATGAGAAAGTCTTTATCAAGCTGTTCCTCCTATATGATTGTGCTGTCACTTTTCTGTGGAACAGTAATCTTCAAGTACATTCTCCCCAAAGCTTATCATACCTTTGAGCCGAATTAAGTAGTGTCTATCTTCTACACTATTGTCACTCCTATGCTCAACCCTGTCATGTACAGTTTTCAAAACAAAGATGTGGCTGGAGCCTTTAGAAATGTTCTGGTGAGGTAAAACTTCTTTAAAAAATACCTAATTAGAATAAGACACAAGAGGAAGGACTTATATAAAGAACTGTATTACTGTAACAGAAATAGACAACACACCACAACCAAACTATTAATGTTCTGGAGACAAAACATGGACAAACTTCTTCTACTTAATCTTGTTAAAATTTTAATGGGACAGATCACTTATTTCTGAGACTCATTTGAATTTCACATAACTTTTAATCAGAAAGCTCTATATCTGAATATACCCCAAATTTTCAGGTGCTAGGAAACAATAGAGAGCATAAATGTCTTTTGATAGTATAAAGAGAAAAATGCACATCCTCAGCAGTATAGACTCTATGCTGAAATTTATATTTATCTAACTAAATAGCAGTAATATAATATTGCAATATCATTTAAAAATAAACAACAATAAAACATTGCTATTATCTTAAGTTTCTCAATTTCTAAGGTAACATTTAATCCTGAATATATTATTCTAGTTTGGACCTCAAATATACATTCTTCTTGTCTTCCTACCACTCCATTCTGGAAGTGATATTATGCTTTTGAACTAATAGAACATACATATTCTCATAATACTTAATAATGTTTATCCAATCAGTTACAGCAATTTAGCTTATTAAATTATAATAATGAATACTATAACAATGAATATTATTCATTGTTAATCCTTTTCCTACACTTATATATGTATACATATAAAAATGTATTCAATTACATATATGTGTGTGTGTGTATGTATGTATTCATCTGTGGTATATGCATTTGTATGTACCACAAAATAAAACATGTTCTTAAAATTAACTCATTCATGTGGTATCAACCCACTGTAAGTGGTACCATTTGATGACCCTATTTCAGTTAAAGTATAGCCCAAATCAATCAGGGTGGACTTTAATCCTATTACTGGAGTCCGATATAAGACAATGAATTTAGAGAATGAGAGATAAAGCCAGAAACAGGGCATCCAGAATATGAAATCAATGGTCCTTGAAAGAGGAGGGAGAAACCAGGAGATTCCATCTTATGTATATATGAATAGAATACCCAATTTCTATCAATTTTGTTTCCTGAGAAATATTCAAAAGTGTTAGTAATAGGTCCAAAGATATTACTACTCTTATTTATATATATTTCCTATATAAATTTTAAGAGTTATGCACATGGAAAATAACAAAATTAATTGATGCCCTACGTTTGTTTATGTAAGGCTATTTGTGTGTAACTCGGTTCAAAACAAAACTTAAGATACACATTTTTATATTACATTTTTAAAAGTAATTTTGTAAGTGAAGAATTAAAACTTGATAGAATTATAATATATTTTTTGAAACATGCAAGTTTTAATTTGTAGCATTTATATTAAGAATCCATTTAACACATTTTCTAATCTTCAACATGATTTCATCTATTATCCCTGCATATACAATATAATCTATAAATAATATTGCTTGATTTTCAATATTGCTTAATATTTTTTAGTTAGCTTTTTACTATTGATTTTTTGTTGTTCATTTTAAAAACAATTTATTGAAGTAGATCTTTCATACATGAACATACATAAACTATAAGTGTTTAGTAAACATAGTGAACTTAAAAAACAAACATGCATAACATCATACAGAGCTCCCATATATCACCCCACCACAAATACTCCACATTGTTGTGAAATGTTTGTTAACAAATTATGAAAGAGCTTTGTCAGAGTAGTACTACTAACTATAGTTCATATGTTACATCCCTATACTTTTATTTTTAAGGATTTATTTATTTATTTACTTTTATTCATTTTTACCCCCTCCACCCATTTTTGCTATTTTTGTGTCCATTCACTGGGCAATTCTCTTTGTCTGTTTCCTTCCCTCTCTTCTCATCTTTCTCCTCTTGTCTTCACTAGGATTCGATCCTTGGAACCTCTGATGTGGGAGATAGGTGTCCTACCACCTGTACCAACTTAGTTCCTGGTTTTTCAGCACATCTTATCATGGCTCTCCCTTGTGTCACTCTCCTATTATGTCATCATCTTGCTGCATGGCTCCCAGGGCCTGACAGCGCACTCATGCACAGGGTCTTATTGCGCACCCGCTCATGGGGCCTGGTGACACAACTCCACACAGGGCCTGGGGGGCTCACCTACTCATGGGGCCTGGCAGCTCACCCACATGTGGGGCTTGGGGTCTCACCCCACTTGTGGGGCTTGACTGCGCTCCCATGCAATTCCATATCAAATTATCCTTCTATTTATTTATTTAATTAAATAAAAATTAAAATTTATTTAATTTTTACTGGGAGGCCCCAGGAATTGAACCCAGGTACCTCCATATTTGATATGGATGCCCAACCATTTGAGCCACAGCCATCAACCCTACTATATGTCTTAAGGTTGACCAAACATACTTAGAGTTACAGTCATTTCCCACACAGGATGGTCATATAATAAATCAGGCTTAGTATATCACAAGCTTTCTAAAAACCAGACCTAGGGAGAAAAACTATGTCTGGAGACACATACATAGTTTCTAATATAGTGAATGTTTAGCCTACCCTGATTATCACAAAATCAAGACAGTGAGACTATTTGCATATATAATAAATATTTACATATTTAGTTATGTATCATTAAAATTGTATGTGTGCCTTGTAAAATTTTTCTTTGGGAATATTTTCAACAGGAATTTATCCATGTATTAGTACTGGTCTTCATAATTTCACATACATTTGACTCATTCATACTCATTTATTATTAATGAAAGATCACCAATACATTTTGGATCTTATAATTTAAAGTTATCATTTTATATAAATACAATTTTATGTAAATTTCATTTTTCAGGTCTTTATAAGCATCTTTATCACTCCACATTATTTGTTTTATAATTCTATTTTTCTTTACAGTGGTTGTGTTTACTTTTAAATTTAAAGTACCATTCCATCTTCAGCAAGCTCTACAAAATGCAATTCCATGTCAAATTATCCTTCTATTTAGTTTGCAGAATATATGTAATAATCAATAAATTACTTTTAATTATCAAAATGCTAATTTATTGGATAGAACTAGCTCACAAGAGCAATAAGGTAATTATACAATTGTAGAATTATAGAATTATATAAATGCTGCTCAGCAACATCAACTGATTCTAATATTCTTGTTTTATAATATTTTGCTATATTTGGTATTGCTTATATCTGCAATGATGTGAAAACAAACACATCTTATAGAATGTTTAATGCATGAAAATTGGCCATATGATATTTTGAGGAGAAATAATCCCTCACTGCATTAATCTGATTAGAGAAGATGTTGATACATATGTGCTAAAATAAATTTAAATATGTGTAAAAAATGTACTCCTGAAAAAAAAAACATTCATTTTCTTCATACCACCTATCACTTCACTTATGCAATGTTTCACTTTTCTCACATTCACCAGATTTTTAAAAACTGTATGTAACTCTAGTAGCAATAGCCCAACAACACATAAACTGATGTGAATTCAATAACACAATCCTTTCTTTCACTTCATATACAAATCTTTGACCCAAACTATAGGATATCTGGGGTCTTAGTTGAAATGAAGGGGACTAATAGGATATATGTAAACATACAACCCATTGTTGCTCTATCTCTAGTGACTATATTTCAGCTTATTCAGAAACTATCTTTCCTCCCTTTCCAGGATTTGGGTTTTGGCAAGCCTATCAATAACAGATTATTATCATATAGTGGATGCATAAACATGTTATCCATTACTAGCGAACAATTTATTCTATCTGCATAGCCACAATTAGTGATATATTAATGGACATTTATTCAAGTCAGCATGTACTGTTTCTTTTGGTGCACTTTTTATATTTTAAACAATGTCACAAATCAGGAGGTGCCAAATTTATGCTCCAAGGGAATTATTTAACTTTCAAAGACTTTTAAACCTTCAAATTGTTTGAAAACCAATTCACATATATTTAAATTTGGCAGTTGTGACATAGATAAAATATAACTTTCTAATAGAAAAATTTTTAGATGTTGCTAAAATGGGCCCATATGTACCCATGGAACTATCAGATAGAGATGAGAAGATTATTTTACTTAACCCTGGGAAGGCTTCCATCTTTCCCATTCTCTCCACAAATGCCCCCTTTTTTCCATGTCTATTATTAGCTAGAAATCTGTGGACACTCAATTTAATGTGACTTTTAAAATAAAAGCTTCACTATTTCTTGAGGAATGATTCAAGAAGTTTAATTGCTCAGTTCTAACGTATACATGATTTTAATTTTGATACCTGGTATGGATTGAATTTTGTCTCTTAAGAAGATATGCTCAAATTCCAACACCCAGTATCATGAATGTGATTTAAATTAGATCTAGAATCTTTGAAGATATCATTGGAAATGATGAAGCTAAAATGAAATTTGTGGGCAATAGGACTGGCATCCTTATGGGGAAAGTAAATTTTTCACAAAGATAAAGAGAACAAGCCACATAGTGGATGCAGAGATTGAGTTGTGTCATGAATAGCCACTGCCAGAATCTGAGAAGCCTCAGCAAATGCATGATTCTGCCACAAACTTGATAAGAAGATCCATTGTCCAGACTGTTTATTAAGCCACCTAAACAATTTCTGGGATATTAAACAACCCAGTTTATTGTATATTGTTAGGCCAGCCATAGTTAACGAGGAATATTACAATGTCCAGCAATGACAAAATTGTATATATATTTATCTGTCATCCAACAATATATGAGAATATTCATTTCCTTGATTGCATTGTTAACATTTTATTTATTTAAATTAAATATATATTTGAATTTGTATTTTATCAGTAATGATATTCTTATTAAATGCATTATTCCCCATTTTAAAATTGTGTTTTTGAACTTTGGTATTCTTTATTTGTTAGAGTTAATATTATTTTTGACAGGTTATAATTTTTAATTCTTCTTCTGCCATACAAAAATTGTATTTACTTTTTCTCCTAACTCATAACATAACACACCTGGGTAGATTTTCATAAAACTTTCATAAGACTTTCATAAAACAATTGCAAATTTTTGCTTCAAATATATAGAATTATCTAGGAAAAACCTGTGGAAAGTTATTGTAATTGATGTTTTGTGCCATCTTGAACTACATACACTAGTGAAGATTTTTACAAAATTGGTATAACCAGAAGAACTGAAAGTCTATTAGAAGGCTCAAATTGGAAGTAAAAGATTTCAAGGACATAAACATGGATGATGACACCTGGACCAAAAGATTATATCAGGACAAAAAGGCATAACCACCCAGGAATGTGGAAAGGGAATGTCTATCCTTGGGCTCAACAAGGACAAGCCAACCACCCTGGCACTTGGAGGGATGTCCAAGGAGAGTGCCACCAGACCAGGGCTCAATATGATGGGGCCTATTCCCCTGCATCATTGCAGGGTATGACCTCCATTCCTAGACTTGGAGATGTTGGAGTCTAAAGTCTGATGTTCTGAGAGACCATTACCACTGCTAAAATCTTAGAAAACATGGGGCTGCTTCACCATGAGGCTGGAGGTCAAAGCATTGCTGCACAGATGCCTCTCAGAACTTAAAATTTAATGGTGTTTGTCCTGCTGTGTTTCAGACTTGGTTTGGAACTGAGGATCCCAATTTTCCTTCCAAATTCTCCATTTGAACTGGTATTAGTTATACTTTCTCTGTCCCATCATTGTATTATGGAAGTAAATAAATTGATTTTTTGGTTTCACAGATCCATCAGATAAAGAGGAATTTTGGCCCAGGTTGGAGAATAACCCAAACTCATTTGTTTAAATAAAGTTTTTCATCCATTACAAACTTGGGATATTTCAATGTGTCCTAGCCTTGAAAAGCAGGTTTTAATACAGTATAACTGTTTAATACATTTCGTTATTTACATATTAGCAAACAGTGTTATTCATATAAATATAATTTTCCATATGTATAACTGTTTTGTACCTCTATGGACCAAAAGATTATATCAGGACAAAAAGGCATAACCACTCCAGAAACCATCAAACCATATTACAAATGAAAAAAATTGGCAGGACTCACACTTTGTATATTTATTCTTCATCAAAATCCTCACATTCTCCAGAGATATAATCGGCATCTTACTTGATGTAATTTATTTGTGATTTTTTTTTTGAGAGAGTGTGTTCTCTTTTATTTATATAAATTTTATTTACATAAACTCCATACCAACAAATGTACATTCCCTCATTCCCTCAAGCCTCACAATTGTAACTGCTATCCTACTTTCTGTTTTGTTGCGTTTGCTATTTCTAGATTTACTTATAAATGTAATCATACAATATTTGTCCACATGTGTCTTGCTTATTTCATTATGAATAATATTTTCAAGTTTCTTCCAAGTTTCAGCATGCCTCATGACTTCACTCTTTTGGCCAAATAATATTTCTATTGCATGTAGGCAAGACATTTTGTTTACCTATTCATTCTTTGATGGATAATTGGGTTTCTTACATCTTTTGGCCCATTTTTACCCTCTTTATGCCTATTGTTTTTTCACATTTGTCATTTCAGTTGGTTTTTGTCGAGTTTTTCTATATCCTGAATATATAGTCCTCATCTATGGTATGCAACTACTTTCTACCACTCTCCAGTTTGTTTTTTTATTTTATTGATAAAATACTTTGATACATTTTTTTATTTGATGAATCTAGATTTATCTGCTGTTTCCTTCATTGCTTGTGGTTTTGATGTGATATTTAAGAATACATTTACCTAAATCCATGTGATTAAGATTTGTCTTATGTTATCTTCTTAGAATTTTATATTTAGCTCTTATACTAAGGTTCTTAAATCAATCTGAACTTATGTTTGCATAAAATATATTGTAAAGGTCTAACTTCATTGTTTGGATTTTGTTTTCAATATGCCCACTAATCTGTTGAAGTGTTTCTTATTTTCCCATTGCATGTACTTAGCATCCTGTTCAAAAATCAATTAACCACAGATTTGTGGGTCTGTTTCTAGATTTTTACTTCTGTTCCATTAGTCTTTGTCAATTTTTTTCAGGGCCACATTCCTTTGATTTTTGTAGATTTGTAGTATAATTTGAAATTGGGAAGTGTGAGTCTTCAAAATTTGTTTATTTTTGAAATAGCTTTTGATATTCTTTTTAACTACATAATTCATATGAATCTGAAGATCTTCTTTTCCATTACTACAAAAAAAATTGCTGAAATTTTATTAAGAAATATAATGAATTTATAGATCAATTTGGAAATTTTTTACATCTTAATAACATTTAGATTTCCAATCCATGATATGGGATATCTTGCAATTTATTTAAGTCTTTACCATTCCCTGATATTTTATCCTTTTTAATGCTATTATAAAAGGAATTGATTTCTTAATATCCTCTTCATATTGCTAGTTTATAGAAATGCAGTTGATTTCTGAGCATTCTTTTGTCCTGCCACTTTGTGGAATTTTTTTATTAGTTTTGGTGGATTTCTTGCACATTCTTTTGGATTTTCTCTCTATTAGGTCATGTTTATGAATAATGATAGTTTTACAACTTCTTTTCCAATTTTTACACCTTTTACTTATATTTCTTACTTAAACTCTATGGTTATAACTCCTAGTACAATGGTGAATAGTAGTGGTGAGAGTGGGCATATTTCTTTTGTTCCTCATCTTAAATGGAAGATTTTAATTCTCTCAACAATGAGTACTCTGTTAGTTGTGGGTTTTTCATAAATGGATTTTAGCATATTGAGAAAGTCCTCTGGTATTCATAGTGCACATGGATTGTTCTAAAGCATAGACCATTTTTAGTGCAAAAGAGAAGTCTCAAAAAATTTTAATATATTAACATTATATAAAGTAACTTCTTCAACTACATGGAGTGAAGCTAGAAATCAATAAATGAAAGAACATTGCAAATGTGCAAATATTTGGAAACTAAACAGCATATCTTAATTTATCAATAAATTAAATATGAAATAACAAGAGAAATTAGAAAATATTTAGGGAAAATGAAAGGGAAGGCATAGCGTACCAACCACTTACAGGATGAAGCAAAGTGCAGGAGTAAAATATATACCTATGACTCCTTATTGATCTAAAGAAGGAAGATATCAAATTAATTATGTAAATCTCAATCTCCTATTTGCAAATTAAGAAAGAAGAGCAACATAAACCAAAATGTAGTAGAAGGAAGGAACAAAGGAATTGGAGATTTAAAAAATTGATAATAGTATACTGAGAGAATCAACAGAGCCAAAATTTGCTTCTTTGAAAAATATCAATAAATTTCAAAAATCCTTATTTAGATGATCAAAGAAAATAATAAAAAAGATATAAATAACTACAATATAAAATGAAGATATTGATATTACTACTGACCTTATGGTAATAAAAATGATAATGAGAGTAATAAGAATTGTACAAATATGCAATTCATGTAATTAACTCTATAGACAAAAAAATTCTTATATTCCTATAACAAGTACAAAGATTGTAACAATAACCAAAAATGTTCAAAAAGTCAAAGTCAAGGACAAGATGACTTCACTGGTAAATTAACACCAATTATTATAAAGTTTTTGGAAGGGATATGTTCTGTCCATATATCACTTTCAAAAGTTTTATATGTAAAGCTATCTCAATTAATGGCATTAGAACCAAATCATCATCATTATTCTACTTAAGAAAAATCTTGGAAATTTTATCTTTGATAAATATTTGCCTATGCAAATAATGCATTGTCAATTTTTCTAAAAATTGCTGTTTGAATTTCTTTGAATCTATAAATAAAATTCAAAATATTTAAATTTCCAGTCAACATACTTTTTAGAGATTTATAATTTCTCTGTTCTCTCATTTTTATAATCATAGCATCTATTACAAAATTGTCATGGACCAAACCTGTTTCTGCTCTTGGGGTAGGCCAGGCAGTAAGAACAGAGAGTTCTGTGATTTCCCAATGGAAAACGACTTTATTAGAAGTGTAAAGAAATTCAAGCCTGAGGGTGCTGTCAATAAGATTAATATTGTGCTTAACATAAAGAGAAAGCTGATACTGTTGTATTATCCATGCTTAAAATATATGGAAAATCTTTAATTTATATGAAAATATAGAAGCAACTTGATTGCAAAGAAGAGAAATTCTGTGGTCACAATAAGCCTAAAACAATGCCTTCAAAGTTTATTTCAACCAAGTGACTAATAATAATTGGATATGATTGAGGAATAAGTCTTAAGACACTTCCAAAAACAATGTAGAAAATCATGAACAATTCATGGAAAGGTATATATATGTATAATACTAATAAATTTAAACAACACATGAGGTACAATCACCATTATCTCATGGTAAAGGGTTAGAGAGTAGAGTGCATGCCCAAGGCTGCAATCTCTGAGAAGAGATATAGAGGCTGTTTACTGCAGTGAAGTTGTCCAGTCAATTCACCAAATAGCAAGCAAGTGAGCAAACAACATCATCATACCAAAAAGTAAGAAACGTGTCAGTGTTCAGTGACTACATTATATTATCTAATAATCTAGTTTACAATAAAAACTTATGAGATGTGCAAATAATCAGTAAATATGACCCATAAACTCACACAAACACATACACACACACACACACACACGTACAAAGAAAGTAGCAAGAACTGCCTTCTTAGGGTTCCAGATGTTGCCCTTGAAAAGCCATTAAAGGAGACATTATAAATAGGATTAAAGAGCTAATAGAAACAATTGTTAAAGTATTAAAGAAAGGTATGATGAATATTTATTAACAAATATCAATATATCCAACATCAATAAACAGAACTATTTTACTTTTTTGAAAAGTAAAAGAAAATTAAATCTCTAATGGAAATTATGGAGCTGAAAATTACTGAAAGTAAAATTCCATAGAGGTACAAAACAGTTTATTGGAAATAACAAAAGAAATATTCAGAGATCTTAAATTAAGACTGATATAAATTAAGCATTTTGAATAATAGAGGAAAGATTATGAACAAAAAGAAAAGAGTATAGCAGAAATGTGGGAACTGATTTTGTGTATCAACATATAATTAATGGAATTGCCAGAAGGAGATGAGAGATTGGAGCAGAAAATTTATTCAAAGAAATAATGGTTAACTTTCCAAATTTCATTAAAAATTACTGATCAGCAATCATCAAAGTTCAATGATATTCAAATAGGACAAACACAAAAGATCCACACTTAGATGTGTTTCATGTATGCCTTCATACTAAAAAATTTTATATTAAAAATAGCAAGGCCTCCAGTTTTATGCATGCACCAACATAACAACTTTACAATTATTACAGTATAATACTGTTTGATATAAGATAGAATTGATAATCCAATTGTGTTATTATTAAGTTAGTTAAGCAATTATTTATTTTTGCATTACTTTACACATTCCATAATCAAATTGCTACTGCATGTCCATACACACAGATGTACATAAACACATACTGATGGGAATTTAATGGGGATTTTATTGACCTAATGTAACAAATTAAGGCAAATTTATTACTTTTTCAATTTTTAATCTAATCCATTCCTCATATTATTTTTTTCCTTATTTCTATTTTAAATAAATAATACATTTTTCTGATAGGCATCTCACAATATTGATATTACTCATAGGAACTTAATGATTTTTATATAAATAGATGTGATGTTAATTTTAAACTTTATTTTATAAATCTATATGATGTAAATGATTTTAAAATTTGATTTAATTATTTAAATATATTCATTTTGATTTGCTTATTTTCTGAGAGACTCATGTAAAAATATAAGCTTAGTGCTAAGCACACCTAATGTTAGGATTATTTAATTCATTATGCTTTGTAATTTTCATCACAACATCCTCTTTACCCATGCCTTTTAAATTTTGGGATTGCTTTTATCACCCAAAAATGCACAGACCTTGTGAATCATTTATTCCATTGCTAGTTTTAGACCAACCAGAAATGTATGCATTTGTGTACCACAAAGGCCCTTACTAGAATATTTACGCCAAAGATATTCACAGTAGTCCATAATGGAAATAACTCAGAAAACCATCACAAGTGATATGCTTAAAGAAAACAAATTGTATACATTTAAGCAATGAAAATGAATTCATGACTGCCTAGTCAGCTATATGGATTAGACTCACAGAGGTAGCCACATGGAAAACTACTAGAGACAAATGGTACATGCAATATGACTTGATCTAAATATTCTAAGTAACATGCACACAAAATCACACATCTACAAGTAATTATAGTATTTCAGCTTGGACAATAAATGGGTAATGAATGTGAAAAATGTGTGGGGCATTTTTTAGTGTGCTATAAATACAAATATGCTACTATATATGTTGTCTTTGTGTTTGGGATCATCTTATGATTCTTGAAATTTAATGTCATCTTTTACTATATAAATCTAGTTAAATTAGCCTTCACAAATTGTCTACTTAAAAATATTTTCACCATTCAACTGTAGATATCAAACTTTAGTGATATAACCTGGCCTAACCTATAGATGAATAATGGTAAAATGCTGGGGAAAATCAGAAATGTTTAAATAGATCAATAAGAATTCAAAATGTATGAAAAACAGGCCAAAATCTAAAAAATAGAAAAAGTAAGCTGAAAGTTAAAACTAGCAATTGGATATAAAATGCATATGTTTGAAGACTACTCTGGTCTACAGATACAAAATGGGGTGTAATAAGTTTGCAAAATTTAAAAATTAATTTTTATTTCTTTATATGACTTGTAAATTCCTTAAGATGTAAACTTATTTTTATTTTTCCTGCTTGACACCAAGTATTATACAGATTTTGAAAACTTTTCTCAATGAAGGTTTTGTATGAGACAAATGATTAACACCTGTGAGTAAGTTCATATGAAGGATGTAGTACCAAATGAAATATTATTTTAGAAACTTTCAATTTTCAAATATTAACATGCATTAGCTAAGAAATATGACTGATAGAGAATTTGCCAATCAACAGGATTTCATTGAATCCTTTTGGGAACTCTCATTTTTACAACCATTACAGAAGATAAAATTGTTTTCTGTAGCCAAGAACTTTTAAATAACTTATGAACCCATAATCCCAGTAATAGGAATATGCCTATATAAACCATTGTACATGTGAAATGGAACACTTGTACAATAATGTTCCTAACCACACTACATATAATAGCAGAAATCTAGATAAAACACATTTTCATAAAAATGGATTTATGTAGATATATATGGGATATTGTCAATAAAAAGAATGTTATTAAAGAATTAAACAGAATGTGCCACAGCTATTTGCATTTACACAAATAGAATTATTCCGTGAAGCATAAGGAGTATGTTGTCACATAGGTGGAGAAAGTGGTCCCATAGAATAAACTTTCCAAAATCAGGTAGGAAGAACAAGTGGAGACAGCATTTGTCTATCTTTTATTGGAGCTCATATGGAACATCTCAGTGAGCACATGGACATAAGAAGTTATAATGTCCATGAACGGTAGCAGAATGATAACAAGGCTGATCAAGTTGATGGGTATATGCATACTGGGAAGTGTCCCAAAAAAACAATGGGAAGAGAGATAGAACTTTAGAGAAGAATGTTTAAGGAGCCAAGACCTAAAATATGGAAGTTGAAATAAATAAAAATTTTGTTTGAAATAGTTGGTGAAACCACTGCCCTGTGCACATATGACCATAGAGAAACAGTTCCTTTTGTTCCTGAGGAAAGGCTATTATAAAGGGTGACAGATAGCTAAAAGCTGATCAGTAGATATGAAATCAAGAATAAGGGTCTCTGATCCAAAAGAGTCAAAAAATAAAGGTATGAAGCTCACAGTCTAAATCATAATAGTCTTAATATTTGAGAGAAAGTGCACATTGGTGGAGATGTACATCATGCCAATGAAAGAGATCTGACTGAGTAAAAAGAAAATTGGAGTTTGGAGTCCAGTGCCCATTTGGAGGAGTATGTTCAGTATGATTGCCATATTTGTACCACAGAAAACTGGATGGTGATATGAAAAATGAGGAAAGGGTTCATTTGGCCATCTAGGGAAAAAAGTCATTTAAGATCTATGCCAAAGCATTTATTTTTTTTTCTACATGTTTTAAACAATACTAGCAAAGCAGATTATGTCCTAAATTTCAATTTGATAGTATGACTGTGATTTAAGTGAAAAAATAGTGATTGCTAAATAGAATTTGAATGTCTCTCCTTATTTCAATAAACTGATTGTGTGTCTACTGAACAATAGACACTGACTAATAATGAAATGTATATAAATATTTTACTGATTTTGGGATTAAACTATAATATGAAACACTGATGATATAAAGCATTTAGATGATTTGCCAACCCATATTATTTTCCTCATTTGAAAATTTTCAGTATATCTTCTGAAAAGTTATCTAACAGAATTTATTCATATAATTCATCAATTCACAATGATAGTTTGGTTAAATTTAGTATAATTTTAAAAAATTCATTTCTCAATTATTAATTTAAGTAGAATATATTGTAATACAAGGCATATTAACATCTTTATGGAAGGAATATCACCAACTTATAAATGAATTGATAATGCTTACATGGAAGTTAGGGATTATTTTATGAATTCCAAAAAAGAAAAATTATGTTTTTAAACTAATCTATTCCAATGGTTGGGAAACCCTTTTATTATATTAAATTCAGCTGAGAGAGCTTTGATTAGATGACTTGTTAAGGTCACTTTTTGGCTTTTGATTGATTACATCAGTAAGGTATATTTCAGTTTGAATCTCCACCTTTTTCTGGGTCTGATATAAATTAAAACATAGAGAAAGACTGAGACAGAGAGGGAGAGAGCGCTGTCATTTTTTAACCTATCATGTGACAGGAGAATGCTCAAACAGCTGAGGAACCAGGGAGAGATGAACCATTGCCTGATAGCTTACAACAGAAGAAAGCAGAACACCCAAGATTGATAAAGGAGGCCCAGTTGGCACTTGGTATTAATCCCTCGTTGCCAGGGAGGCTCATCCCTGGGAGTCATGTCCCACGTTGGGGGGAAGGTAATGCAATCATATGCTGAGTTTGGCTTAGAGAGAGGCCACATTTGAGCAACAAGGAGGCTCTCAGGTGGCAACCCTTAGGCACCCCACAACTGCAGGCTAAGTCTCATTTACAAGAGCAAAAACTCACAAGGGTAGTCATCAATTAAAAAGAAAAAAAAAAAAAAAAACACTAAAAAGGGAGGTGGGCAACATGGGAATCCGAGTGGGTTCCGTATAATATTTTAGGTAATCTAAGCACCTCTTAAAATATATGTATATATATATATATAAAATAACATTTTTGTAAGCAAATACACATATATGCATATATATTTATATATCATTTTACAAATGTTTGTATGTATTGTGAGAATTTTGATTTTTACCCATAATAAAAAAAAAAAAAAAAAAAAATGTAAGGTGGTGATGGTGGGGTGATGTATGGGAATCCTGTATGGTATGCATGATTGTTCTCTAAAATTTTGAAATAAAAATTTTTAATTTAAAAAAAAAAAAAAAAAAAAAAAAAGGAGGCCCAGAAAGAATCAAGCCCTGTGCCAGGAGAAAGAGGACTACAGTATCACTTAAGCATAAAGCCTAAAGAGGATGGGCCCAAGCACCTCAAGAGGAAATGGTGAGCCCAGAGATAAAAGCTGAAACCTGCACAGAGATTGGTAGCCATCTTGTTTCAACACATGGTAGCTTGCTTAGGTAAGATAGTAACTCTTATGTTATATAAGTAAATAAAGATCATCAGTAAGGGTAACAAAAATGGTAAATGTAAAACTCAATAATACTGTATCCTCAATATACAATTCGATTCTTTACTTCACATAAGAATTAGAATACAATTGAACAAGGAAAAACATGCATTTCCTCAAAATGGACATACAAAATATAAAGTGGCAGTGTGGGAAAAAAAACAACAAAAACATGAAAAAGAGGGATGTGGCAATAGAAAGTATGAATCCTATTGAATCTAAATCCGTAATGTTTCAAATTATTAGTTTATAGATGCAGGTTGTTTAGTATAAACCCCAGGGTAACCACAATGAGAGGATCTTAAAAAACAGAAACAGAAATGAGATAGGGAGAAGTCAGTTACATCAAATAATAATGACTGTATAGGAAAGAACATTGGAATAAAGGAAAAAAAGATATTAAAATATATGAACTAAATGGATGAAGTAAGTAGTGACTTTCAGTAATTGCAGTGAATGTTAATGGATTAAACTCCCCAATGAAAAGACACAGATTAGACAAATGGATTAAAAACATGATTTGCCTCTATATTGACAGACACAAAGACACAAAAAGGTTAAAAGTGTTCTAAAGAAAAAAGACACAAAGAGGTTAAAAGTGAAGTGATGGAAAAATATATTCCATGCAAATAGAATAAAAAGAGTTGTTAAAGTATAATTTTATTATAGACTCTAATTCAAAAGCTGTTATTACAGAGAAAACAGGTTTTCTTAATTTTGTTCTTGAATAATTTCCATGAAATGAAAAGGTGATTAAAGATGTGGAATGGAACTACAATATTAGATACAAGAATGAGTCCCATAAGTCAAATCAGTATCTTGCTGGCACCTTTATTCTTTAAAATCCCAAAACGTTTGAAGTTCAGTACTAGAGAAAACTTAAGTTCAAGAGCATTAAAAATGTGATACTGATGTATAAGAAAATCCAAAGCAAAGATTTGAACTTCAGCCTTCCAAAACTCTAATAAATACCAAGTATTCCATTGTAATTTTTTTAAAATTTATTTAACCAGAATTTTATTACTACCTGGAGGAAGTGCTCCTTAGAACATTGTGGGTTTTTTTTTAATTAATTTATTTTTTATTGTGGGTAAAAATCAAAATTTTCACAATACATACCAATATTTGTAAAATTATATATAAATATATATGCATATATGTGCATTTGCTTACAAAAATGTTATTTATATATATATATATATATATATATATTTTAAGAGGTGCTTAGATTACCTAAAATATTACACGGAACCCACTGGGATTCCCATGTTGCCCACCTCCCACGCCTCCCACCACATCCCACAAAAACATCTCCCACAAGTGTGGCCCACCACCCTCAATGGACTTAGTACCGTTGTGGCAACGGATGTAGGCCATTTTAAATCAGCACACACCACTCAGAACTGTGTGGGAGAGAGTGTGGTCTATGATGTGAACATTGTAATTTGTTTTTCAGGAAAAAATAATCCTTGCTCCGTTAGTGATAGTAATTATTTTGTACATATTCATCAATTATCAAATAAATTCTTAGGAGAAGGGTAAGCATCCAAAAGAAGATGTATACATTGTCCCACCCTTTAAGATGTTTACAGATGAAAGTGATTGACAATCAGATTGCCAAGATTCAATGGAAAGTATTCTCATAGAACAATGCCTGGGTGGGATTGTGTCCAAGAAGAAGGGCATGTAATCTCACTGGGCCTGGCAAAGATAAAAATGGAGGGGAGAGAGTAATATAAGCAGGTATCAGGGAAAAATGTTATTCAAGAAGGGAAAATTACATGGAGATCTTCAAAATAACATAAATTTATAGTTAGAAAAAATGTGAGTATATCACAGGAAATTTAAAATTCTGGCAACCTTCAAAGTAATATTATAATATTCCATATTCATAGAAAGATAAATTTGTCAACTATATAGAACAAAATGTAGAGCAAAAGTGTTGGAAGAATAATACAATCCCTCTATAGAGTAGCATTTAGCTTAGATCACATATTTGCATTTTTCATTTAAAGTCAGAGAAAAGAAACAAAAGAATATACCTAGTTCAGTTAATGACAATTTGTTGGACAGCATCTTACCTGGTAATCCTTCAATTGGACTCTTGTCAGACACTGCAGCATTACATATTTACATAGCTTAGCTCTAACTATTTTCATCCACATTCCATCATCTCCATGGTTGATATTCTGAGGAATGAAATTTTCTTCATCATAAGACATTTTCAATAATGTTATTCTGTCCATATATATGGACAAGCTAGTCATTTCCCCAGCTCTGTAGGCTTAGCCTCCAGAGAATTAAATATATATATAAAAATTGCCATAGAAAGGTAGACGTTATTTCCAATGCTAACATGTTTAAGGAGAGGAAAACAGAATACTTATATATAGAAAATGTAAAGTGCATAGGATATTTTCTACATAAATTTTCATGTAAAGATCAGGACAGATGTAGCAAGAAGGCAGATATATGCATTTATTCAGCAGTATTCAAAATATTTCATATTAGAATATCTTGTTTAGAAACTTCGTTTCCATTAATTCTTGCCTGATATGATAGGATGGATGCTACTAAATATATATCTAATATTATTAACAAAAATCTATTCTTTATATTTTTCCATTAAATTCATATTCCAATTTGATATGAGGTAATTTGGGATTGCAATGAATCTACAATTCAGATTGTGAATAACTTTCATCTTCACATTATTGGTCTTTGAATGCATGAATATAGACTGCATTTCCATTTATATACATCAATTTTCACTTTTAAGCAATATGATTTCATTACTTTTAAAATATTTTTTTAGTGAGGTTGTTAACTAACAAAGCAAACATGCACATGTGTACAATTCCCATACAAAAACCCTTCACCAACCCACCACAACATTGTGGAACATTTGTTACAGATTATGAGATAATAACATCAGATGATTACCAACAACTACAGTCCATAGTGTACATTTGGCAGAAGTTTCCTTACCCTTCCCCCCATTATTAACACAACATCCTTTGCACTGATGTAAGAATATTACAGTATTGCTATTAACTGTAGACCATGGGTTATATTAAATGTATTTTTCCTATGGATCTTCACATTCTCACCACCCTGAAATACTGACATACATCCATTATAGTTCAGAAAAGGACATTCATGCATTTGTACTATTATACACAATTCTCATGCACCTCTGGATTCACTATGTTATTCACTCCCTAGATTATTTTCTTACTTTCAATTGACATTTACATTCTTAAACTAACCTTTTCAGCCACAATAACATATATATAAAAGCTGCTACAACTATAATGTGTTTCTAACAACTCTATCCATTTCCACATATTTATATCCAAGGTAATTAAAACATACATCAAGCATCAGTATTCCTTCATAGACCTCCTCTTATCTCCTAATAACCTATACTCTAGGTTTTAACTCCATGCATTTATTTTTCGTATTTATTTCATATTAGTCAGACCACATAATATCTATCCTTTTTTGTCTGGCTTATTTCAGCTAGCATAATGTCTTCAAGATTCATCCATGTTATCAGGTGTCACTATTTCATTTCTTCTTACATCAGCAAAATATTCCATTGTACGTTTATACCATAATGGATATATCTACTCATTGGTTGATGGACACTTGGGTTATTTCCATCTTTTGGCAATTGTGAACAAAGGCTCTATGAACAGTGGTGTACCGACGCATGTTCATGTCACAGTTTTCAGTTTCTCTGGATATATTCCTAGTAGAGGAATTGCTAGATCATATGGCAGTTCTATATTTAGCTTCCTGAGACTCACCAAACTGTCTTCCATAGAACCTGTGGAAGTCCTCTGTGCAGTCCAACCAACACTGAAGGATTGTTCCTATTTCTCTACATCCTCTCCAGCACTTATTGTTTTCTGTTTTTTAATAATGCCATACTATGCAGTGTGAGATGATACCTCATTGTCATTTTGATTTTCATTTTCCTGATAGCTAGTGATACAGAACATTTTTAATATGCTTTTTGGCCATTTGTATTTCCTCTTTAGAGAATTATGTATTTAAGTCTTTTGCCCACTTTTTAATTAGATTGATTTCTCTTTCATCACTGAGTGGTATTCTCTCTTTATACAGAATGGAAATCAAATCCTTATTTAATATATGGTTTCCAAATATTTTCTCTCATTGAGTGCACTCCTTTTCACCTTCCTGACAAATGCCATTGAATCACAAAAGTATTTAAGTCTGAGGAGGTCCCATTTATACATGTTTTCTTGCATTGCTCATGCTTTCAGGGTAAGGTTTAAGAATGCACTACCTACCACCATGTCTTGAAATATTTTCCTACATTTTCTTATATTATCTTTACAGCTGTTGCTTTTATATTTAGGTCTTTGATCCATTTTGACTTAAATTTTGTGTAAAGTATGAGAGAGGGGTCTTCTTTTTTTAATTTTGGCTATGGATATCCAGATCTCTCTGCACCATTTGTTGAATAGATTGTTCTTACCCAGCTGGATGGATTTGAGAGGCTTTTAAAAAATCACTTGACTATAGATGTGAGGGTCTATTTCTGAAACATCATTTCAGTTTCATTGGTCAATGTGTCTATCTTTATGCCACTACCATGCTGTATTTTCCATTGTAGGTAGGTAATATGATTTAAAGTCCAGAAGTGAGAGCCCTCCAAATTCACTTTTCCTTTTTAAGATGTCTCTGCCTATTTGGGGCCCCTTACCTTTCCAAATGAATTTGATTATAGTGTTTTGCATTTGCTTAAAGAATGCTTGTGGAATTTTTATTGGGATTGCATATAATCTGTATATTAATTGGTTAGAATTGGCATCTTAATAATATTTAGTCTTCAATCCATGAGCATGGAATGTTCTTCCAATTATTGAGGGCTTTTTAGAAATATTTTTATTAATGCATTGTAGATTTCTGTATACAATTGCTTTACATCCTTGGTTAAGTTTATTCTTAAATATTCAATACAATTGATTGATACTTTAAATGGAATTTTTTTCCTGACTTCATCCTCAGATTGTGCATTACTACTGTATTGAAATACCACTAATTTTTGCATATTGGTTTGGTATCCTGACACTACTGAAATTGACTATTAGTTGTAGCAGCTTTGTTGTAAGATTTTTCCAGACTATCTGGGTATAGAATCACATCATCTGCGAATAGCAAAAGTTTTACTTTTTACTTTCCAATTTGGATGACTTTTATTTCTTTTTCTTGCCTGATTAATCTAGCTAGAACATCTAGCACTATATTAAACAACAGTGGTGACATTACACATCCATATCTCATTCTGATCTCAAATGGAAAGCTTTCACCATTGAGTACAATGTTAGCTATGGTTTTTCAAAAATTTGCCTTTATCTGGTTGAAAAAGTTTTCTTCAATTCATATCTTTTGTAGTATTTTCATCAGGAAAGTATACTGTATTTTGTTAAATGTCTTTTCTGTGTCAATCAATAGGATCATGTGATTTTTTTTCTTTGTTTTATTAATGTGATGTATTACTTTGATTCATTTTCTTGTGTTGAACCCTTGCATTTCTGGTATAAAACCCACTTGCTCATGATGAACACTTCTTTCAATGTGCTGTTGCATTTGATTAGCAAGAATTTCATTGAGGGTGTTTTCACCTGTATTCATTAGGGAAAATGGTCTACAATTTTCTTTCTTCATAATATCTTTACCTGGCTTTGGTATTAGGGTGATATTGGCGTCATAGAATGAGTTTGGTAGCCATCCTTCTTGTTCAAGTTTTTGAAGACCTTGAGTAAGATCAGTATTAAGTATTCTTTGAATACTTGGTAGAACTCAACTTTGAAATCATCTGATCCTGGGCTTTTTTTTTTTTTTTTTTTTTATTTATTTATTTTTAATTTTTTATTATTTTTATTTTTATTTTTATTATGGATAAAAATCAAAATTCTCACAATACATACAAACCTTTGCAAAATGATATATAAATATATATGCATATATGTGTATTTGTTTACAAAAATGTTATTTATATATATATATATACATATATTTTAATAATTGCTTAGATTACCCAAAATATTACATGGAACCCACTTGGATTCCCATGTTCCCCACCTCCCACACCTCCCACCACATCCCACACAATGAACTTACACATCCTGGAGCCTTGCCACCAACCATAGACCACAGTTCTGAGTGGTGTGTGCTGATTTAAAATGGCCTACATCTGTTGCCACAACAGTGCTCAGGACAACCTCCAACTCCCAAAGAAGCCCCTGTATTTCATTTTGGGGAGATTTCTGATGACTGTTGTGCTATGTTTACTTTTGATTGGTATATTGAGTTTTTCTAATTATTCTAGGGTCAGTGTTGGAGGTTCATAGATTACTAGGAATTTTTCCATTTCATCTACATTGTCTAGTTTGTTGGCATACAGTTGTTAATAGGATTCTATGGCGATCTCCTTTATGTCTTTGAGGTCAGTAGTATGTCTCCATTTTCATTTTGTATTTTATTTATTCACATCTTCTCAGATTTTTTGATTGTCAATTTTATTAATATTCTTGAAGACTAGACTTTTGGTTTTGTTAATTCTCTCTATTTTTTTTTCTCAATTTCAATTATTTCTGCTCTAATCTTTATATCATTCTTTCTACTTGCTTTGGGAATAGTTTGCTTTTCTTTTTCTAGTTGTTCCATCAGTGTAGTTAGGTCATTTATTTTAGTTCTTTCTTGTTTTTAATTCAAGTATTGAGAGAGATAAATTTCCTTTTCAGCCCTGCTTTCACAGCATCCTATAGGTTCTGATATGTTATATTCTCATTTTCATTCAAGATATTTATTGATTTCTGTCAAAATTTCTTCTTTGACCCACTGATTATTCAGCACTGTGTTGTTTAATCCCCATATAGGTTTAACTTTCCCTTTTGCCACTCCTTGTTCATTTCCAAATTTGTATCATTGTGATTAGATAAAGTGCTTTGTGTAATTTCCATCTTGTTGAATTTTTTTGAGATATATTTGTTACCAAACATATGGTCTATCCTGGAGAAAGATCCATGAGTAAATGAGGAGAATGTATATCCTGCTGTTTTGGGGTGCAATGTTCTGTATATGTCTAAGTTTTTTTCCCTTTATCATATTACTAAAGCTGTCAGTTTCTTTACTGACCCTCTGCCCAGATGTTCTATCCAAAGCTGAGATTGGTATATTGAAGTTTCCAACTATTATTGTAGAGATATCTATTTCTCCCTTAACTTTTACCAGTGTTTGCCTCCTTTATCTTTGGGCGTCATGGTTAGGTGCATATACATCTATGATTGGTATTTCTTCCTGGGGAATTGTCCCTTTTATTAATATAAAATGTCCTTTTTCCCTCTAATAACAGTTTTGCTTTTAAAGTCTATTTCAGTTGATATAAATGTAGTATTCCTTTTTTTTTTTTTTTTTTTTTTTTTTTTTTTGGTTATTGTATGTTTGGAATATCCTTCATTTTCCACCTATTAGTATTAGACTCTCTAAGGTGAGTCTTTTATAGACAGATAGATGACTGATATTTTCTTACCAATGCAGTCAGTCTGTGTCTTTTGATTGGGGAGTTTAACCCATTAACATTCAATGTTATTACTGTAAAGCAGTTTTTATTTCACACATTTTGACATTTGGCATTTATCTGTCATATTTTATTTTCACCACTCTTTTAGCACTTTCAGATAATTATACTGATATAATCTTCATTTCTGGATTCTTTTCCAATCCTCTCTCTCCTGCCTTTACTTTTCAAGCTGCAGCACTCCTTTAGTATTTCCTTCAAGCTAGTCTCTTTGTTAAAAACTGTCTGGGTTTTTGTTTATCTCTAAATATTTTAAGTTGCCCTAATTTTTGAATGGCAACCTTGCTGGATATAAATTCTTGGCTGGCAGTTTTTCTCTTGTAATATCTTCAATATATCATACCACTGCCTTCTTGCCTTCATTGTTTCTGATGAGAAATCTACACTTAATCTTATTGAGTATCACTTTTATTTTATGTATTGCTTTTCTCTTGCTGCTCTCAGAATTCTTTGTCATCCACATTTGACATTCTGTTTATTATGTTTTTTAGAACTACTGTATTCTTATTTATTCAGTTGGGTGTATGTTGTTCTTCTTGTACATGGATATCTATGCCCTTCAATAGTGTGAAATTTTCCAATATTATTTCTTCAAATATTCCTTCAGTCCCTTTTCCCTTCTTGTCTCCTTCTGGAACAGCCATTACATGCATGTTTGCATATCTCTTGCCATTGTGTAGCTCCCTGAGACCTTTTCCATTTTATCCAATATTTCTTGTACACCTGTTCTTTTCTATGTTTGCTTTCAGGTTTAGTCTTCATGCTCACCAATCCTTTCTTCTGTCTCCTCAAATCTGCTGTTATATGTCTCCAGTGTATTTTTAATTTCATTTATTGCAACTTTCATTACCATAAGATCTGCTATTTTCCTCTCTATGCTTTCAAATTCTTCTTTGTGGTCTCCTGGTATCTTCCTAATCTCCTTAATCTCTTTAGCCATCTTATTGAATTTACTAAGGAGATTTGTTTGAGCACCTTCGATTAGTTTTCCCAACTCCTTTATGTCATCTGGAGTCTAATCTTGTTCCCTTGATTGAGCCATATCCTTTTTCTTGGTATGGATTCTAATTTTTTGTTGCTGTCTTGACATTTGGCTTGCTAGGACTATTTATTCTGGGCACAGCTTCCTTGCACATTTTCCCTTACTTTGTGTGTAGTAGGAGCTGAAGATGTATTTGGTACTTACTGTAAGCTGTGGTGGCTGAAGCTGCCCACATTGCCCCAGGGACTTAATGAGCTTCTCCTACCATTCTCCACTGCAATAGGTAGGGAAAGAGCCACAGCTGTGTGGAATAATCCAAGACCATCTGTAGTTGCCCAGAGAGACTGATGAAGCTTCACACCTCTTCTTCCCTTGCCGGGGGTGGGAATGGAGTTGCTGATGTGGTCAACAATCTATGTTGTGTTTGTCTAAAATGACTGCAGTTGCCCAGGTAGACTGCTGTAGCACTGGCCACCCATCTCCCCTACCATGGAAGAGGATGGATCCTCTGTGTTGCCAAACAATCTTGTCAGTGTGGTCCAAATATGCCTGCAGTTGCCATGAGAGTCTGAGGGACTACTGTCCCTTCAGCATTTTGAGGGGTGGGGATGGAGCCACAGGTATCCAAAAGTTCTGTCTGTGTAGGCAAAAAGTGTCTGCCATTGCCCATAGAGGCTAAGGAAACACCACCCTCCTCCTATCCGTTTGGAGAATTGGGGTGGATGCACAGGGGCAAACAGTTCAGACTCTGTAGTCTTAATGTCCCTGTTGTTTTCTGGAGAGTCAGAGGAAACCCAACCCCCTCCTATCTTATTAGTGGATGGTGGTGAATACACAGGTGCCCAAAAGTTCAGTCCATGGAGGCCAAAAGTGCTTGTCATTGTCCAGAGAGGCTAAGGAAACACCATTTCCTTCTTATTCTATTGGTGGGTGGAGATAGCTCCACAGATACCCACAAGACTAGCCCTTGAAGGACAAAAGAGCCATATATTGCCTGTAAAGTTTAAGGAAACACAATTCCCCTCCTATCCTACTTGGGGGTGGGAATGGAGCTACTAGTGTCTGACTATTCAATGTATATGGGATGAAAGCACTTGCAGTTACCCAGAAAGCCTGGGAAAACATACCCCCTTTGTCCTACTTGAAGTGGAGCTGAAGCCACAGGGGCCAACAGTTGAGTCCATGCAGGTGAAAAGCAACTACAGGTCCTCAGATAGGCTGAGGAAACACCAACACCTTCCTATCCTATGCAGAGGATCTGGCGTGGAGATGGAATGGAAAGCACTTATCAAATTAATTTGTGCAAGATGAAAGTACCTGTAGTTGCCTAGAGAAGCTGAGGAAACACAGCACCTTCCCATTCTTGTGGGGAGCAGGGATGAAGCTATAGGTGTCTGAGTATCCAGTCTGTGTGGGCTGGAAGCACCTGCAGTTACCCAGAAAAGCTGAAGGAAATCAGTTCCTCTCCTGTCCTATTGTAGTGTGGGGATGGATCCCCAGGTGTCTGACTATTCGATCTGTGTTGATTGAATGATTGTGCAGTTATCTGGATAGGCTGGTACAGGTCCCACCATCTTTTCCCTTGACAGAGTTTGAGCTGGAGCCTAAGACAGGGCTGCAGTCTGATCTGGATGGAGAGTAGCCAGTCCCTACCATCCCTGTGATTTTCTATCAGTCTTCCTTCCCCTCATGCCAGGAATAGAGTCAAAATGACAGCTACCAGCTTCTTTCCAACTTGGACAGGTTCAAACTTCAGCTGTTCTTAGTATTACACTTTAGCCAGATGACTTTAATGTCTAGCAGCTGAAGTCAGTGGCCAATCATCCCTTACTCTCCCATTTTTGGGAAATGGATCTTCTTACTCCAGCCATAGCCATGGAATAGATCCCAAGGTGCTTCCACTGCCAGTGGAAGATGTGCACCAGCCTCCATCGTATGGTAGGCTCTCCACATGCAACTTCACTGCTGATTAAGCTGGTTAGCTTAGGAAAAGGGAAGACAAGACTGAACCCTGGCAGAAAACATGGCGTGAAACATGTGGCCATGAAACCCCTCCTGAGAACCCCCTGAGGGAAAGACCACCACTAAGAATAGAACTGGAATGATCTCCCAAGGCTCTTCCATGAGATCCCAACTAGAATGAAATTGGAACAAGACCCCATCTGGGGTCAAGGGTAAGCCCCAGATACCCTCAAAAGGCTTCAACATTGGCCCCTCAGGACACAGGTGGGGCAAGCAACCAGAACAGCAAACAGCTAGATCCCCTCCCTCTAAAAAAGGAAGGGGAGGAGTAAATAATAGTGTAATAAAGGTAACTCTATAAGCCAAAATGCCCTCTTTTCCTAGAGGAGCTCTTATCTACAGGTTTAGGTGTGTAAACCTGTTCTCTTCAGCCATTTCTCTACTCTTGTAACTAATCTGGCAAGTTCGTAAATTCTTTTTCTAACATAGCCAAGAACCTAGAGGAATCCATCATCCCCTGACTTCATATGGTGAGCCCAGTCAGGATGTCTAGAAGCAGGCAACCCTCCCCAACCCAAGTGAGGACTCGTGAGGTTAAACTATGAATAAATTATGAATCATAGCCAGTTTGTGCCTTCTTTTGGTTGTTTCTTTCTCCTCCCCCCACCACCTTTTTTTTAAAGATAGATTACATAAATGTTACCCAAAAGATATAGGGATTCCCATATTCCCCACTCCCCATACCTCCAATACCCACCCACATGAACATCCTTCATTAGTGTAGCACATTCATTGCAATTGATAAACGCATCCTGGGGCTTTGCCCTTAAGCATGGTTCACATTGTAGAATACACTCTTTCCCACTCAGTTCTGCATGGTATGTGATGATATAAAATGGCCTATATTTATCATTGCAACATCACCCAGAATTATTCACAAGTCCAAAAAAAGACCCTGTATTACAACTGTTTTTCCCTCTCCTTGTCCCGAGAGCCACCAGTGGCCACAGGCTCCAAATCAATATTGTAATTTCTTCAATTGCTAGAATCACAATATGTTTATAGAAGAATACCAGTAAGTCCTCTCTAGTCCATATCTCTTCCCCCAATCCAAAGGATTCTAGGATGGTGACATCCACTCTGCCGCCAATTGAGAGAGGGCTTATATCCCATAAGGAAGATAGATGGGAATATATTGCATGTAGTTGCAGATTTTCTTCATTCTCTGGAATGGCCAGTGTTCATCATACCCCCACCAGTTGTCCTGGGTGAGTCCAATGAGCTGTAGAGTAGGTTTTGCAACATACTCTTCCAACTGTCACATGGACAGACCAAAGATTCAAGTCTCTGGATGTACACCTACAAACTCCAGCTCCAAGTATAGGTTGAAATAGAAAAGACAGATGAACCATGTGCAAGGAAGATATAACTGAGAACAAAATCTGTCACTCTCAGAAGCACAAACTCCGAAGTAGGGCTCACTGGCAAGGCACCAAACTCAGGAGCTATACACCCTGACCATAGGACCTGTGTGTCTCCAGAGCCCTCTGGAGCCCCACTATTTGAGGTAGTATCCACTTTGGAAGTCTATGAGATCCTGCTGAGCTGTGCATAAACGTTTCATCTGGGATGACCTCCTGACTAACTTTGAAGTCTTCTCAGCCATATAAACTCATTTGTCTTTACCATTTACCCCTTTTATTTGAGGTCATTTTCCACTTGCATTCCTAGTTGGTGCTTGGTAGCAATCTCTGGGTGGCAGGGAGGCTCATCCCCAAGAGTCGTGTCCAATGCTGGGGTGAAGGTAATGCATCATATGCTGAGATTGGCATAGAGAGAGGCCACATTTGGGCAATAAGGAGGCTCTCAGTAGGCAACCTTTAGGTGCCCCATTAAAATAGGTTAAGTTTCAATTTCAAGAGCAAAGATTCATCAACCTAGTCATCAATATCAAGGGCACATCAGTGGATCATCCTCCTTCACCAGTCACTGCTCCTGCACTTGAGGGACTGTTGCTGCTCCCTTAGAGAATGTGGCAGAGCTCTCCAGGATGGGAATGTCTCAGTTATTGTGTGAATATCAACGCACTGTGACAATACCCCATGAATATTTCAATATTTTTATATACCTTATATGCAGGCTCAGGTGAACTTTCTCCCATGCATCTTCGATCACTGACACCCCACACAAAAGATCCTCCCCCACCCCAGTTGTAACCCTTCTGTGATCAAAACTTAAAAAATGAAGCCATTACAATAGCTGAATACAATTAATAGGAAAATGAAACTATAATGATAAGTTCAAATATTTTTGATATTTTGCCTTTCAGCACTGCAATATCTGGTACTGTGGCACATTCCCCCACACATTCCCCAGTGTCTCACTATTTTTCATTTTGTTTTCAAAGTTTTAGGTCACAGCAAAATCACTCACAGAATACAGGAGATTTTCATATACCCAACATCCTTACCCTTTCCTCCCCCCATATTAATATCTTATTATATGTGGATGGTACCACTGTTATAACTGATATACAAATGGTGAAACATAGCTAAAAATCATGATCAATGGTTTACAATATGTTTTACATTTTAGACCATACACTTTTATAAATTCTGGTGATATTTAACATGGCCAGTATCCATCATTGTAACATTCACTGCCCACAAAATACCCCACCGATTAATTCTACTCCTCCCTCTGCCTGCCCTCATGGCCCATGTTGACCTCCTGGTATCACTCCGTGGATGACAGGACTCATGGTTACATGCAAAAAGACTGAAGTCTTGACACACTGGTCTGTCCTCCCCTGTTAGGTACCACCCAAGCTCTTGAGAGGTTTCTTGCCTGTGTATCTGTGAATGAATCTCTCTCTGGAGGCTGGGAGTCCAGCTCCTCCCACTCATTATGAGGGTCTCCACCCACTGATACAAGACATTATGACAGAATGATCACTTACACACTCCCTATAAACTTGCTCCAGGGGTACCCTGTTGTGAATGCACCCCATCCAACACCCTAATCCAGTAATCCTTCCTTTTCTTATTGCCATAAAAGCATTCCCAACTTTGTACTTTCAACCACATACATGTTTTCTCCTGGTCCCTCTCCCAACCCTCCACCCATTACCCTGGGCCTTCTAACCCACTCTTCACAATCTACAGTCCTGTAAACTGTGCACCTCCCAACCCAATAATATCACTACCCTCCTGTCATATCCCTTCAAAATGCAACTACACACTTTCACCATATCATAGATTATGTCCTTATGGATGTTGGCCCACAATATTCTTCTCCCTTTCTGTTTCTTATAAAGCTCTCTACCAGACAAGATCTCTCTGAGTCTACTCAATTTCCTTAAATCATATCAGTGAAGTCATGTACTGTTCATCCTTTAATGCCTGGCTTGCTTCACTCAACATAACATCCTCAAGATTCATCCATGTAACCCCATGTATTAGCACTTTATTCCTTCTTACAGCTAAGTAATATTCCACTGTATGTATGTACTACATTTTGTTTATCCATTCATCTGTTGATGAGCACCAGGGTTGATTCCAACTTTTGGCAATAGTGAATAATGCCACTATGAACATTGGTGCACATATATTTGTTCGTGTCTTTGATTTTAATTCTTCTGGGTATATACCCAGCAGTGGAATTGCTGGATCATATGGAAGTTCTATATTTGATTTTATTGAGGAACCACCAAACTGTCCTCCAGAATGATTGGACAATTCTACATTCACACCAGCAGTGGGTGAGTGTTCCCATTCCTCCATATCCTCTCCAACACTTATAAAAGGCTGTTTTTTTTTTTAATAGCTGCCATTCTAATTGTGTAAGATGGTATCTCCTCGTAGTTTTGATTTGCAAAATCTAGTGATATTGAGCATCTTTGAAGGTGATTTTTGGCAATTTGTATTTCTTCTTTGGAGAATTGTCTTTTCAGGTCGCTTGACAATTTTATAAACGGGTTGTCTTTTTCTTTTCCAGGTATAGCATTGCTTTATATATGCTGGATATTAGGCTCCTATCAGATATATGCTTGCCAAATATTTTCTCCCTTTGGGTATGCTACCTTTTTACTTTCTTGATAAGTCCTTTGAGGTACAAAAGTTTTAAGTTTGAGAAGATCCCATTGATCTATTTTTCCTTTTCCTGTTGGTACTTTGGATGTGAATTTCATGAAACCACTTCCTATTACAAGGTCTTGTAGATGCTTCCCTACACTATCTTCCAAGGTCTCTATGGTCTTGGTTCTTATATTTAGATCTATGATCCATCTTGAATTGAATTTTGTATAAGGTGTGAGAAGCTGCTATTCTCTCAATCTTTTGGATATGGATATTCATTTCTCCAAGCACCATTTATTGAAGAGGCAATTCTCTCCTAGTTGAATGGGCTTGGAGGCATTGTCAAATATCAGATGAATGTATATGCAAGGATCTATATCAGAACTCGCAATTTGGTTTCATTTGTCAGTATGTCTATTCTTGTGCCAATACCATGCAGTTGTGACTACTGAAGTTTTGTAGTATGTGTTAAAGTCAGGTAGTGTGATACCTCTAATTTCATTTTTCTTTTTCAATATGTCTTTGGCGATTTGGGGCCCCTTGTGCTTCCAAGTAAATTTTGAACTTAGGTTTCCCAATTCATTGAAAAATGCTGTGTTGATTTTTATTGTGATTGCATTATATCTGTAGATTAATTTCGGTAGGATAGATATCTTAATGATGTTTAATCTTCCTATCGATGAACAGGGAATAGTCTTCCATTTATTTAAGTCCTCTTTGATATCCTTTAACAGTGCTGTGTAGTTTTCTGTATATAAGTCCTTTACATATTTAGTTAAATTTATTCCTAGATATTTGATTATTTTAGTTACTATTGTAAATGATATTTGTTTTTGATTTCCTCCTCAGATTGCTCTCCATTGATGTACAGAAATGCTACTGATTTTTCAACATTGATCTTATAGCCTGCAACTTTACAGATCTCATGTATATGTTCTAAAAGCTTTGTTGTAGATTTCTCAGGGCTTCCTTTGTATAGGATTATGTCATCCACATATAGTGAGATTTTTACTTCCCCTTTCCAATTTGGATTCCTCATATTTTTTCTTTTGCCTCAATACTTGAGCAAGTACTTCAAATACAATGTTAAATAGGGGTGGTGACAGTGGGCATTTTGTCTTTTTCCCTATCTTAGAGGGAAAGCTTTTATGATTTCACCATTGAAGATAATGTTAGCTGTGGGTTTTACATATATACCCTTTATCATGTTCAGAAAGTTTCCATCTATTCCTGTCTTTGCAATGTTTTTATCAGGAAAGGGTACTGTATTTTGTCAAATGCTTTTTTAGCATTTATAGAGAAGAACATGTGAGTTTTTTTCTTTCTGTCTGCTTATGTGGTGTACTACATTGATTTTTCTTATGTTGAACCATCCTTGCATACTCGGGATGAAACCCAATTGATCTTGGTGTATAATTCATTTAATATACTGTTGAATGTGATTAGCAAGTATTTTGTTGAGAATTTTAGCATCTTGGTTCTTTAGAGAGATTGGTCTGCAATATTCCTTCCTTGTGACATCTTTGCTTGGCTTTGGTATTAGAATAATGCTGGCATCATAGAATGAGTTCTACTTCTACTTTTTGGACGAGCTTAAGCAGTATTCATGTTAGTTTTTTCCAGAATGTTTGGTAGAATTCATTGTGTACCCATCCGGTCCTGGGCTTTTCTTAGTTGTGAGGTTTTAACTTGCTGAGTCTATCTCTTTACTTGAAATAGGACCTTTGAATTAATCTATTTCTTCTTTCATCAATGTAGACTGCTTGTGAGATTCTAGGAGTTTGTCCATTTCCTCTCAATTATTATTCTTGTTGGCATATAATTTTTCAAACTATCCTCTAATGAAACTATATTTCTGTGGGGTCAGTGGTGATATCCCCTTCCTCATTTCTTATTTTGTGTATTTGCATCTGCTCTCTTCTTTTCATTGTTAGTCTGGCAAAGGGCTTCTCAATTTTATTGATATCTCAAAGAACCAGCTTCTGGTTTTTTAATTTTTTCTAGTGTTTTCTTATTTTCTATTTCATTTAGTTCTTCTTTAACCTTTATTTACTGATTTTTTAAATATATTTTTTTATTTTATAAAGGTACTCAAATTACATAAATATTACTCAAAACTTATAGGGATTCCCATGTGCCCCACCTCCCACTCCTCCCTCAACCTCACACATAAACATCTTTCATTAGTGTGACACATCACCTGCAATGGATATACACATCCTGGGGCTTTGCCAGTAAGCACGGACCATAGTTCATATTGTAGACCTTACTCTCTCCCACACAGTTCTGCATGTTATATAATGATTTAAAATGGCCTATATCTATCATTGCAATGTCACACAGGATAAATCCCAAGTCCCAAAAAAAGCCCCTTTATTATAACTGCTTTTCCCTCTCCTTGCCCCCAAAGCATCCAGTGGTCACTGGCTCCACATTAATATTGTAATTTCTCCCATTGCTTGGATCACAGTATGCCTATAGTAGAATACCAATAAGTCCACTCTAGTCCACATCTCTTCCCCCAATCCTGAGGAATCTGAGATAGTGATGTTCTTTCCACCTCCAAGTGAGAGGAAGCTTATATCCCATGGATAAGATGAATAGGATAGTCCTTTTTGCAACTACAGACTCTCTCTATTCCCTGGGATGGCCATTGTCCATCTTCATCTCTCTGCCAGGTGTCCTGGGTGAGTCCATTCAGCTGTAGAGTAGGAGTAGCAGCTCCACCAAAATTCTGGGCCCAGCTGGCACATGGACAGCCCAAAGACTCCAGTCTCTAGAAGTTCACCTATAAACTCCAGCAGCACATATAGGTTTGAATAGAAGGGACAGATGGACCATGTGCAGGGAAGACATATTTGAGTCCAACTCTGTCACTCTCAGGAGCACAGATTCCAAAGTAGGGTCCACTGATAAGGCACCAAACTCTGGAGCCATCTCCCCTGATAGAGGACCTGGGTGTCTCCAGACCCCCCAAGAGCCCCTCTATTTGGGGTGATATCCACATTGGAAGCCTATGAGGTCCTACAGAGATGTACAAAAGCATTACCTCTTGGATGACCTCTTAACTCACCTTGAAGTCTCTTAGCCATATAAACTCACCTATCTTTACATTTAGCCCAATTTATTTGAGTTTTTTTCCCAGTCATATTGCCAGTTGGTACTTAGTAGTACCCCAGGAAACATGTCCCCTGCTGGGAGGAAGGAAATGCATTCATATTTTGAGTCTGGCTTAGAGAAAGGCCACATTTGAACAACAAGGAGGCTCTCAGGGGCAGCCATTAGGCACTCCATAACAATAGTCTAAGTTTCAATTTCAAGAGCAAAGACTCCTAAGGCTAGTCATAAATAACAAGGGCCCAACAGTGGATCATCCTCCTTTGCCAGACACTGCCCCTACATTTTGGGGACTGTTGCTGCTCTCTTCAAGAATGTGTCAGAGCTCTCCAGGATGGGAATTTAGTATTCTCTAATCTATTGAGTAATTCTCCACCCACTGACCATGCCCCATGAGTATCTGAACATTTTTATATCCCTTTTATGTATATACTTTTTATATATGCATGTACCTTTTATATACCTTTTTATGTATGTTCAGGTGAATTTCCTCCCATGCACCCCCCATCCCTGATACACCCCACCAATGATCCTCTCCTGCCCCAGTTGTAACCCTTCTGTGATTCAAAACTTCTTTAAAGTTGAAGCCAATACAATAGCCAAATACAATTAATAGGAAAATGAAATAATAATGATAAGTTTAAATGCAAGAGATAAAATACATGAAAACTTAAAAAAAATAATAATAAAATAAATAAAATTAAAGGATTAGGATATTCAAAAATGGGAAAAATTAAAAAAGTTTTTTTTGACATTTTGTCTTTTATCACTGAAATATCTGCTGTCCAGTCTGTACCATGGCACCCTCCGCCTCTCACCCACCAGTGTCTCACTATTTTTCATTTAATTTTCAAAGAAGTTTTAGGTCACAGCAAAGTCAAACACAAATACAAGAGACTCTCATATACCCTACCTTCTCTCCCTTTCCTCACCCCATATTCAAACCTTTTTGTATGTGGATCTTAGCATTGTTATAAATGATATACTGATAGTGAAGGCATAGCAACTAAACATTGTCAATAGTTTACATATAGGGAAGCGGCTGTGGCTCAATCAGTGGGGCTCCCGTTTACCATATGGGAGGCCCTGGGTTCGGTTCCCGGGGCCTCCTGGTGAGGGCAGGCCCGCCCGCACAGCGTGGTTGGCTGACCCAGCGAGCACAAGCAGCAATGGGGGGATAAATGAATAAATAAATAAAATCTTTAAAAAAAAATAGTTTACATATATGGTTTACATTTTAGACCGTACACTTTTATAAATTTTGATATTTACTATGTCCTGTGACCATCACTGTAAGGTAATGAAAACATTTTCACTGACCACTAAATACACCCTGTTTGATCTATTCTGTTCCTTCCTCCCCATCGCCCCAGGGCCCACAACGACTCCCTGGCTTGACTCATTGGATGACAAGATACATAGTTACATGCATCAAGAGGTCTTGACACACTGGATTGTCCTCCCCTATTAGGAACTGTCCTTGGTCATAAGATAAGCCCACCTGTCTATTTCTGAATGAATCAGTTGGGAGTCCATCGCCTTGCCACTCATTGTGTGGGTCTCTCTACTTCCTTTGGTGTTTGTTGTTGTTTTTCCATTGCTTCCAGGTTTGCAGTTAGTCTTTTATTTTAGCTCTTTCTTCTTTTTTAATATGCATTTATGATTATGAATTTCCCTCTCAGTACAGATTTTCTGCATCCCATAGGTTTTGATATATTGAGCTATTATTTTCATTCATTTCAAGGTAGTTACTGATTTCTTTTGAGATTTCCTACTTGGCTCACTCTTTGTTAAGAGTGTGTTGTTTAACTTCCATAGCTTTGTGCCTAACCTGGTCCTCTGGATCTTACTGATACCCAAATTCATTCCATTGTGGTCAGAGAAATTACATTGTATAATGTCAGTCTTTCTGAATTCATTGAGTTTTTTTCTGTGGCCTACCATGTAAAAAAAATTGGTAAATTATCCATGTACAGTCGAGAATAATGTATATCCCACTGTATTTGGGTGTAGTGTCTGTATATATCTATTAGTTTCAGATTCCCCAATATCTTAATGAAAGTACTTGTTTCTTTATTGATTCTTTGTTGAAATGTCCTATCTAATGATGATAATAATGTATTAAACTTCTCCACTATAATTGTAGAGGCATATATTTCTCCATTTAGCATTTCCAGTGTTTGCCACATGTATTGTGAGGTGCCCTGTTAGATGTGTAAATGTTTATAAGTGTTCTTTCTTCTTGAAAGTTTACCACTTTCACTAACATATAGTGTCTGTCTTTGTCTCTTACAATCGTTTTTCATTTAAAGTCTATTTGGTCAAATTTTAGTATAGCTACTCCCACTCTTTTTTGTTTATGGTTTGCTTGTAAGATTATTTCCAAAAATTCACTTTCAGCCTCCTTGAAGTCCTGGGTCTAAGGTAAGTTTCTTGTTGACAACATATAGCTGGGTAATATTTCCTAATCCATTCTGTCAATCTGTTTCCTTTGACTGATAAATTTAATCCTTCAGCATTCAGTGTTATTACTCTCAAGAAATTACTCATATTAGCCATATTATCTTTGAGTTTTTGTATGTCATGTTTTGTTTTTATTTCTTTATTTGTCTTTTTAGTTATTCTTACACTCTCCTCCAGTTCTCTGTCTCCTGTTTTTTCCATTTAACCTGCAGAACTCACTTTAGTGTTTCCTGAAGGGGAGGTTTCTTATTGACATATTCTCTTAATTTCTGTTTGTCTTTGAATATTTTGAACTCTCCATCATTTTTCAATATCAGTGTTTCTGGATAGAGAATTCTTGGCTGGATTTTTTTTTTATTTTACTACCTTAACTATGTCATACCATTGCCTTCTTGCCTCCATGGTTTCAGATGAGAAATCAGCATTTAATATTATTGAATTTCAATTGTATGTGATTTTTCTCTTTTCTCTTGTTGCTTTCAGTATTTTCTTTTTGTCTTAAGCATTGGAAAATTTGACAAGTATATGTCTTCGAGTAGTCCTATTGGGATTTATACTGTTTGGAGTGTGCTGCACTTCCTTGGCTTGTAGATCCATCTCCCTCAATAGGGTTGGGAAGTTTTCAGCCATTATTTCCTCCAACACTCTTTCTTACCCTTTCCTTTCTCTTCTCCTTCTGGGATGCATATAATGCATATGTTTGTGCATTTTGTGTTGTCATTCATATCCCTAAATCCCTACTGTATTTTTTCTATGTTTTTATCAATCTGTTCTATTATCTGTTTGATTTCTGATGTACTGTCTTCTACATCAGTAATTCTTTCTTCTACCTGTTCAAATTTACTGTTATTAGCTTCCAGTGTCTTTTTGATTTCTTGAATTGTGCCATTCATCACCAACATATCTGTTATCTTTTTAAGTATGTTTGCAATTTCTTCAATATGTTCTCCCAGTGTCTTATCAATATGCTTAATCCCTTCCTTCACTTCATTAATTTGACCCATGATATTTGTTTGGACAGCTTTGATTAATTCTTCAATCTTCTTCACCTCTTCCTGGTTTTTAGTTTGTTCATTTGACTGAACTATTGCTTCCTGTTTTTCCATATAGTTTGTAATTTTTGTTGCTCTCTGGTCATCTTTTTATCTTGATGGTTTATTCTGTTGATTAGCTTCTCCCTTTACTCTGTGGTTTTATTTATTTGGTGTTTCTGTGTGTGTGCTATGTTTTCTCTTTGACACTTTGTTATTCTAATTCTATTTCATTGCTGTTGTCTATATTCCCTTGGAGGAAAAAGTTAGAGCCAGAGAAAGTGAAAGAGGTAAGAAAAAGTAAGAGGCTAATAGTAATAATAATAGTAATTGTTAGAAGAGGAACCATTTGAGACTTTGGAAAATGAATATGTAACTCATATAAGCAGTGTAGTGTAATAGGAATTGAAAAGTGAGATACCAACAATGAAATGGGAAGCCAAATATACATATACATATATATAAAGAGAGAGAGAGAGAGAGAGAGAGAGAGAGAGAGAGAGAGAGAGAGAATGAATTAAAAGGCCAGTATGATGAGGAGAGAGGGAAAGAGGAAAGAGAAGACAAAAAGAAAAATAGTTAAAGAATAAAACATGATAGATTTGGTAGAAATAGAAACCAGGAAAATTAGGGACTAAACAAAGATAGGTGGAATGCAAGAACAACAACAGAAAGTGAAAAGAGATAGCCTTATTATACAAAATTGGTATGCACAGAAAATGGGAAATCAAGGGAGAGGAAATACAGTAACCATGAATCAAGTTAGCAGCACCTTGAGGAATTTATCTCTTCATCCAGCTGTCTTCAGATCAATGCCCTGAAGCCTCCTACACCATGGGTTCCCAAAACAACTCACTCAGGCAGGATCTTGCCTCTGCTCAGCTTTGTTTTGTGAGAGAGATCTATGTTCCTTTGAAAGAAAAAAATTAGAACCAGAAAAAAGGAAAGAGATAGAAAGACAAAAAGTATAATAATAATAATAATAGAAAAAGGCAGGACAGCAAATGTACAAGACCTAGGAAATTGAAAAATTAACACTAGTAAGAAGCCAAGAGGAATAAGATTAGGAAAGTTGAAATGGAACAATGAAACAGGAAACAGACTAGAGAAACAAATATATAAAATGAATTAAAATGCTGGAATGGTGAGAAGAGGGGAAAAGAAAACAGAGAAAAGAGAAAGAAAAAGTAAAAGAGGGAAAGTATACAGAGAAAAAGGGAGAGATGGAGAAATATAAACAAGAAAAATTGGAGACAAAATAAAAGAAGTGGAATGAAAGAACAACAATGGAAAACAAAATATATAAAGATGAAGGAGTGAAAAGAAATAGCATCGGTAGAATAGACCAGTACTGAAAAGAATAAAAAAAAGAAAAAGCAAAAAATAAACAAGCATAAAAAGAAAGTGAAGGGATACAAACAAGCAAGAAACAAGACAGCAGCAACTCATTTTTTAAAAAAGGAGACAGAAGAAAAAAATAATAATAAACACAGAGAAACAGCCTTCTTTCTTAGACCCTTAAGTATCTTCTCAGGCTGCTGGTGTTCCTCAATCACTCACCTTGCAGCCTGCCTTCTGCAGGTTTTGTACCAGGTTTTAGTGAGTACAGTAAGGGAAATAAAAGACAATGAACTTTAAAAAAAAAAAAAACTAAGAGATGAAAATAAAGCTGATAAAAAGAAAATGTCTATACGTTCTCTGTCATAAAGTTTCAGCTGTATGCCTGATAACCTGGTGGATCTCTTCTCAAGAAATAGCCAGGAATCTAGCCAGGGACCTCATATATGTTAGGTAGGAATTCTCCCACTGAGCTATTCTGGGTCCCTGGGTTGATTAGCCTTTCAGAAGACTATCTGCCCCTTTTCTCTTGGGCAGGTTAGATCCCCTGTAGTCAGCTGGAGTGGTGCTAATCACCGCCTGTCTCTGCCTCCTCTCTGATATAATTTGTCTCTTTACCTAGGTGGCTGGGCATGACCACCAGCCTGAGATGATCCCCCTTCCCTCTCCCTGTCATGTTTGGGTCCATTCTGGTATTCAAGGGGGACCAAGCTGGCTAAACTTGCTGTAAAAAAATCTCTCCCCACTTTCCCACACCCTTCCTCCTTGAAGGGAATCTACCGTTACACTTCCAGTTGGAGCAGGGGACCACAGTCTTCAACTAGTCTGTCTACCCTGAGGGCTGGGTATGTGTGCTCCTTCCAGTCACCAAGGTAAGCAACACCCGATTATTGCTGACTTCCCTATCTGTCAAATACCCTCCTACATGACTCAGAACACTTCCTATGGAGGTAGATGTCTACCTTACTCTCAGTTGGATATAATTTTTCAGGAGTTTTACCCTCCCCTAATATCTTGGGGGTGTGGGAGGGGAGCCCTTGCTGGTAGGCAGGAGGTTTAATAACTCACAATTACTTGTTTGGCTTCTTAGTGTCTTGGACCCTTTCTCTTCTAGGAGTTGGTAAGCAGTATCCTGGTTTTCTGTGCCCCAAAGCAGGTCCCCATGGCAGCCTCTAGCTTTTTCTTTGTTGTTTTAGTGAGAGCTAAGATTTTTATGTTTAAACCATCAGTCATGTTCCCACAATCCTCCTCTGGTTGTTTATTGAATAGGCTCCCACAGGACATAGTCAGGAGTTTGCTGGAAGCCTACCCACTGTCCAAATCCTGTAGTGGTGGCAATAACAGAGAGCTGGGGACTTGTGCTCATCCTGGGAGATTCAACCTCATGCATCCCCTGCTCTGGCCTCTGCATTTCACTGGCCTACCTTCCTCCCCACCCCCTGGGGATCCCATGGTCTTGGATGGTGTAGGGGAGTGGTGGTGGGCAAGGGTGAGGTAGGTGCAAGGGGGTGGCCTTGTCTGCTTTCACATAGGGTTCATAGGTCAAGAGGCTGTGTCCATGCTTCTTCTCTTGCCTAACTTTAATCTTCTGACTACCACTGTCCTCACTTTGGGTCTCTGTAATACTTTGTCTTATAAACTGAAAATGCATTTGCAAGTGAGAATTGGTCCCACCCTTGTTAGCACAGGAAGTTCTGTTACTTCTCAGCTCCCAGGGGGCCCTGACATTAGTTCAGTTCCCCTGAGCCTGTTGGCTAGCAAGCAGCAGAACAATTGATCTCTAAACTGTTAATGGACTTTAAATGTCTGGTTTAACTGTGAAGCATACTGGCAGTGGCCATAAAATGAGGCCACTTAATAGGCAAACCAGCCCCTTTCTAGAAAAATTCACAGGTATGGCTTGGCAGCTTTTGCCCAGAACCTAGGTCCAGACATCTCCTAAGACCTATTTTCACCACAGGGATGCCCAATGGCATGGCTCCAATTGTCCCCCAAGGCCTTTGGGATCACTGAGCAGTCAAAGTTCCCTAACTTTTTCGAGGGAGAAGTATTTTGGAGTCTTTGGTTGGAGGGTTACAGTTTAGTCAGATTCAGTCTTTGGGATGCCAGCTTGGCTGAAAAATCCTTTTCCATTTTTCTTGGAATAGTGGACACTGACTCTAGCTTTAACAGAACTCCCCACTGGGGTGTATTCTCAAGAATTAGACAACCTTGCCCCTTAAATTGTTGAGGAAGGAGAAGTTTATCATCTTCTGTAACACTGCAGGGCCACAGTATAGCCTTGAAAATGGCCAGCAATGGCCTGCTAATGATATTCTAAATTTTAACCCAATGTTGCAGTTAATCCTCTTCTGTAAAAGGGAAGGGAAGCACTCAGAGTTTCCATATGTTCAACTCCTTATGGCTCTATGGCTCTATTTCAGAACAAAGTTTAAATGAACTTTTCAGGGTGTATTATATTTGGAAAATGAGACTACCCTCAGAAAAGAGAGAACTAGAGAAGGGTGATAGCTTAGATGATCCCTTCCTCAGTTCTCCCCCACCTTGTAATCCAGTTCCATAATCTAAGGTTCCTGGATTTAAGGCTTCCTTGGACTCACCTCGAGGCTCTACACCTCCACGTTATACATCCGTAGCTTGTCTAGGAGTAGTAAAAAAAAGTGGAGTTTCTTTTCATCCTACCATGGGATGAGAGAGAAACTTCTAGCCACTAAGAGAAGTAGTAAATGGAGACACAGAAACAATTAGAGTTCATATTCCCTTCTCCCTCAGATATTTAGCTCTATGTAATATATAGTTGCGGTGATTTTTAGAGGACCCAGCTAAATTTACTGAGGAATTCCAGCACTTAACTTTAAATTTTGAAGTAACATGGGGAGATATGCATATAATTCTAGCCACATGCTGAACCCCTGAAGAAGAACAACACATTTGGGAGGAGGGTCAGGCACATGCTGATAAGATGTTGTCCCAAGGGAAGCGGCTGTGGCTCAATCAGTAGGGCTCCCGTTTACCATATGGGAGGCCCTGGGTTTGGTTCCCAGGGCCTCCTGGTGAAGGCAAGCCTGCCCGCACAGCGTGGTTATCTTACCCAGCGAGCATAAGCAGCAAGGGGGGGATAAATGAATAAATAAATAAAATCTTTAAAAAACAAATAAATAAATAAATAACTTAAAAAAAAAAAGATGTTGTCCCAACAGCCTCAGCAAAATGCTATATGGTCCATGGCAGTCCCAAATGTTGACCCTAACTTAGACTACATAAGGGAACAAGCAGTCCTAAGTAAAATAGAACATATCATAGCATGTTTATTAAAGGAAAGGAGAATATGTGTTTCAAGTCTCTTAACTATAATAAGCTTCAAGAAATAAACCAAGAAGAAAATGAAAATCCTGTCTTGTTCCTAGGGAGGCTAGTGGAAACTACGACAATGTACACCGAGGTTAGTCCTGATTCACCTGAGGGACATATTAATTTAAAAAACTATTTTATTGGCCAGTCAGCTCCAGATATTAGAAATAGTGTGCTAAAAATAAAACAGACTTTGAAAAGGGGTGCAGCACAAGTTTATTGAGCTAAAGTTGCATTAATGTACAAGCAACACCAAAAGAGATTTCTGATCAGGGTGTGAGCTGAGTGAGCAGTTTATATGGCTGCTTGAGACAAAGGAGTGGTGTGGGGGAATGGGGATGGATAAAGGGGACATGCTTTATGGTTAGTATATCTGTTCCATGAGCTGCATAGACAACATGTGCTAAGGGGTCTCTTTGGTCAGGGAGTCCTGCAGGCTCCATTTTTTAATCCAGAAGCAGGATGTGGATGGTTGATTATAGCCTTTTTATGAAGGTCAGCAGGTCTTGCTGGTGTCAGCTTGAATTCTTTGTTATAGTTCTTCCTCTTAGGCTGGGACAGGAGGTTTATCACTACTGCAGAGTATTATTGGTATTTCAGCTTGCTTTAGTTAACCTCTATTTCTTCTTTATAACTCCCTGGAGAAAATGGAAGCTCAAGGAAATCAAGATGGTGAGGAAATTCATTTACCATTCCTAACTTACATTCCCTCCATTTGGTCAAAGGAGTCCTGTGACTCCCCAAAGACCAAATATGATTAGCTTGGGGCTTTTTTAATATAAAGCTACAGGTGACAGGAGAAAAAGTCTGTTGACTTTGAGGCACTGAACAATGAGGTTGGTGATGATGATGATGAAAACAGTTCTAAGGAGAAGGATAATGATTAGCATGATCAGCAGTGAGACTAGGGAATACAACCAAGAGGTGTTAAGCAGAAACCCCTTATTTTATTCCCATATGTCTCTTGGTTGTTAGCTTATGCCGTGAAGCCATTTGGCTGGCTTGAAGATTTTCTGGATGTTGGTCTCCACTTATCTGGTGGTGTTGATCCAAGTACAAGAGGATGTGTTGGCAACTGCATAGGCACCTCCTTCTTCTACCAATGGGTAATTTAAAGCTAATCAAATGTGCATAGCTATGGCTGTGAGGGAATTGAGAGGGTTGTTAGTCCTTGCAGGGATTGCTCCATTTCTTGAGCTACCATTCAAGGGTGGCAAGGGGGTTGCAGATGACATGTTCTTGGTATCTAAAACCTATCCAGGTGGAAAAAGTATGATTCTGAGCTTTATTTCAGGAAGAATTAAATTGATGCCTCTTTTATTTCACATGGGAGGTGTGAAGTTATATGGGTGGAATTTGGGGTATATTACAGAGGCAATTGTGCATTGTCCAACAGTCTCTGGGTCAATAAGCAGGCAAGGAACTGCTACAGCCCTAGAGTGGTATTGCATAAGAAGGTGAAACCTGAGGACAGACAGTCTGCTTCAGATGTCAGCTGCTTCTTGACCCAGCAGAGCTGCAGTGTCAGGTCATTGATGCTTTCAGTAGTCTACTCGGTAACAAGGCAGGATTTAAGTGCAATAGGTGAATTCAGGAGGTGATTCCTCAAAGCTTTGTATCAGTAGGTGTAGGAAGGAGGATTTGAAAAGGTTCTTTCCACCCGGGCTTAAGTCTGTGTTTTCAAAGATGCTGTTTTCAATATACCCAATATAGTGGTTGCATAGGTGGTAGAGAAGGGGGTATATCTGTACAGAGAGACTCAGAAACATTTTTCTGGAGTTCAGAAGGAATTTGTGAGAGTGTTTGGCAGTAGATAGCCAGTGAGGAGCAAACCATCAGTTTGAGACCAGGGAAAGAAGGGAAAGGGTCTGCCAGTAACTATCTTAAGGGGACAGTCAGTGAAGGCCAAAAGTGCATCCCTGTAGATCCATGAGGTCTAGAGGAAGAACTTTAATCCATGGGAGGGAAAATCGTTCAGTAAGTTTCCCTAGCTGTGTCTTGTTCATGCCATTGGTGTGTTTAACTACCTCTGACTATTGGAGGTGATAGGCACAGTGGAGTCACTGCAGGATTGGTGAAGTTGATGGAAGTTTAGAGAAGGATTGCCATGTAAAATGGATACCACAGTCACTATGGATTTCTTGAGGAACTTCCCACCAGGGGATTATCTTTTCTAACAGAATTTTGGCTACAGATGTCACAGTTACTTGTCTTACAGGGAAAATCTCTACCCACTGAGAGAACATCCAGACATAGTTTCTTTCAGAGGGGTTTCACTGAGGTCTAGACCTGGACTGAGATTTGAGTAAAGATGGGTGATGCAGTTACGGGGCTCAGGGTCATCTTCAGTGGCCAAATCAGGGAGGAAAGTGGCAAGGTTGAGAGTCTTAACATGCTCAGTTGAAATATTAGGGTTGCATAATAGGAAGGTTTCTGTGTGTGCCAGGCAGCTTACAGAGAAATGCTGGAATGATGGCTGTTTAGTAGAGTCTCCACAGTATGAGGCATAAAAATTGTGAGAGTCAAGTCTTGGGTTACTTCAGAGACTTCTTTTTTTTTTTTTTTTTAATACTAAAAATTTTATTTATTTCTAGTTGACCTCTTACTCTTAATGCTATGAGGTATTTTTACTTTTCATTTTCCATTTCCAAACCTTACAATCAATCTAAATGGAAGTTCTGTACAAATTAAGCATCAGCTCCCCATTCTCTACCCTAATCTACCCCCTGGAAATCTATATTCTAGATTTTAGCCTATGAGTTTCCTGATTATAATTATTTCATAGCAGTGAGATCATACAATATTTGTCCTTTTGTGCCTGGCTTTTTTCACTTAGCATAATGTCGTAAAGGTTCATCCATGTTTTCTCATGCATCAAGATTATTCCTATTTACAGCTGAATAATGTTCCATTGTGTCTATATACCATATTTTGTTTATCCTGAACCCACAATCAAACAAAGACATTATAAGAAAAGAGCATTACAGACCATCTGTTTCATAAATAAAGATACAAAATTTTGAAGGAAAACTCAGAAATCAGATATCTATTAAAATAAGGAAATCAATATGAAGTAGGATAGACTAAAATAAACAAGGGTGGTTTAACATTCCAAATCAGAAGAGGCAAATGATCCCATTAACAGAGACTTCTTGAGACAAATTGCAGTGGGAATGACCACACCTAGGTAAGAGGGAAGGCCCCAAATTGCTGCTTCTAGAGGATCTGATTTTATAGCCCATGGGACAATAATGTTCACCATGTCTTCAGGTTAATACACTACAGGAACTCCCTCCTTTTTCATTCATGGACAACAGGAAGGATAGGGAGTAATTAAGAAGCTCTAGGGAAGGGAGTTTTAACAGTGCTAGCTGCAGAAGTTTAGGGAGGAAAGAACTAATTCACTCTGTTCCACAATTCTTACAATCTTTCTGCCACCACTTATGCAAAAGGTCCTGAGCATGTAATGGGGTGGTTATAAACAGTAGTACTGTGATATAAGGCCACAGCTACAATATAAACAACAAGATAAACAATTAAAGGAGTTTGTGGGCTCTGGGAATTGACAGAGTTTGGGTGGCTCTTGTCTTGAGGGAAAGATAGTCCAGGGGAGACAAGAGATGCCAGATGCTGGCATAAGTCTGTATTTCTAACAGTCCAATTGACCAGGGTTGTTGCTACAGCACCAGCCCAGTCAAGGAAGAATTTAGGAGAAGTCCTCTGAATCTGGGAAAGAAGCCTAATTCTACAAGCATGAATGTTTAGTAGGTGCCTGGAGTGGGAGACAATCTATTATATTATCCAGTGAATAATATAATAGAGGAATTTTCTCCCATAAGCCCTTGGATATTTGCTTAGAGTGGGCAAGATCTGGGCTTATAATATCACATAGGTTAGCCCTCCAGAGGAGCAGGCCATAATGTCAATTTGTTTTATCACCCTGTGGCAGCTCCTAGATGGTCACTGTTTTTGTGTAGCTATAGGGCTGCTTCTTTATCACTTTTAGAGCTGCCTAACTTTAACTCTGGGTTCCTTGTCTTATAGAGGTACTTAAATTCTGGGGAGTTGTTAGTTTATACCTAAAGAGCAAAGCATCCCAGGATTTAGAAAGAACAATTAGAGATCAGAGCTCAGGAATAAATGTGACTGCTGCAAGAGTTTATAATCTGGCACTAATTAATTGCCTTAATAAAGCTATTTCTAGAAATTATTAATTACAATGCCCAGTACAAGTTTTGTTTTATTTTACTTTTGCTCTTTTACCAAGATTATGTTAATCAACAGGCAAAATATAAACTTTCGCCCTGCTTTACCTTTAAAGTCAATTTTTGCTTACAATGGGAGTGACTGCATGCTCTATTAGAGAAACATCAGGGCAAAACATTGTAACTGATGAGAGATTTTGGTCATTTGCATAACATCACATTTTTAAAAGAATAACTAAAACTATAATCAACAGTATTATCATACTAACCAGTATTAGGAGAGATAGACAGTGATAACTTTAAAAGTTTTTAAGAATTTTTTTATACAATCCACAAATATGCATAGATTACACATTTAATTTTGTTCTTTACATTTTCTTCTTTTAGATAGTTATTGTTTACTACGAAGAAACTAAAGAAGGAAATGGAAGAAAACCATTTCCTAATAACTTTCTGAAAACTTAAGATTCCTAATGAAATCAAGACTATCTTCTTGCTATCATCACTTTAATATAATTACATATTTATTGGAATATTAATATCCCCACCTTAAAAATATATTACTTTTGACAATGTGGGTGATTCCTTAATATTTCAGAGTAGTAAATGTAATATGGATTTTTATATGGTTTAAGTGTATATATTTCAGCACCTCACTTTTCACAAGATGAAAGAACAAATTATTTCTAACAGTTTTCAATTAAAGATATCCTTAAATGTTTTATTAGAATATTAAAACTTCTTAGACATGAACATTATATTTAAGCAGAGCAATATTTATCACAGTGACTAATAAGTTAGTAAAATAGTTTAAGAAAGACTTATCTTCCAAAATAGTAAGGGCTCTGTATTTTTTTAAACCATTAAGTATATGATAAAGTCATTCTCATAAGGTACATTCCTTGTTCTTATACACAGTGATTAATTGATATCCTTCTGAGGCAGGCAAGGTTAGGAATCAATAGATGAATCTGGAACCTAGCAGAAAAAACGCCATCATTAAACATGTGGTCAACAGCACCCCACAAGATGGCTGCTGGAAGACCCTTGCAAGAACTCCCATTTGGAATAAGATTTTCTCCAGAATCAAAAAGAGGTCTCAGATATTCTCCAGGGGTCCTTATAACTGGGCCATCCTGGGGTATGGAGGGGTGGGGTAATCAATCAAAACAGCAAACAACTGGGACTCTTCCCCCTAAGTTAGCAAAGGGGTGAAATAATTAATGGTTTAAAAATCAAGCACAAAGGCCAAAAGGCCACTGTTCTTGCCTTCTTCCCACCTTCCTGGAAAAGTATGCAAGTAAATCTGGGCATTTATAATCTGTAATGGGGAATTGTAGTCTATATATCAGCCCTCTTTATCATTTTTCAGCCCCTTATCCTCTACCTGGGACCCATAATCTGTTATTTTCTCCCATTTCTCATCTCTCCATTCCTTGATAAATTGCTGGACTAACTAACCTGGCTTGCTCTTGAATTTCATTTCCTGGAGCATAGCCAAGAACCTAGAGAAAATCTGGCAAAATATTTGGCACTGCCAGCCAGTAGAAGAGGTACTGGTGAGTCAGATTACCTGCAAACTATGAATTATAGCCTGTTTAATGTCCTCTTTTGGTTATCCATTTTAAATGGGTTCCCTTATGAGGCCCCAAAGGACATAATCCTGGAAGAGATGGAGCTGGGGCACAGGAACTCTCTGCTTCTGCATCACATGCCCAGGTTTGTTAGATGTGACCCCAACTGGGGGGGAGGGCTAAAGGCAGGGGTCCATAGCAGGGCCTTGCCAAGACAAGTGTCTCCAGGCTGAGCTCTGGGAACAGCAAAGCTGCTTTTTCAAAGTGTTTTAGCAGCAGCCAGCTTCACTCCCAGTGCTGACTACTATGGCAGAAAGGCTGCAGCTTGTGACTCCCTGTAGGTCCACACCTTTGCCAGCCTGCCTTCCTGCTGACCACACCTGGCTGCCTAGTCTGGGATGAGGTGGGAACGCAGTGGTGGGCAGGGCCAAGGTGGATGCCATGGACAGCCCCAAATCCCTTTTCCATGGGGGTCACAGGCCCAGACTCCTTTCATAATAAACCTTGACCTCACATTTAATCTTCCCACTTCCACTACTGAATTTTTCATTATGGATTTGTAAAATGCTTTGGAATGTCATAGAAACTGTAAAACTGAAAATGCATTTGCTAGTGAGTTTTAGCCCTACCCATGGCATGAGGAAGTTATTGTCTCAGGGCCCCAAGGCCTCATAGCTGGACCAATAGATCTCTAATCTCTTAATGGATTTTGATGGCTGGTTTAACTGGGAAAATCTCAGGCCAGCAGAGTCACAAACTAGGACTGCTTTTTAAGATCTTTGTAAGACTTTGTGGAAGAAGTTTTTTTTACCCCTTTTCCCAGAAGGAGCAATATTTGGCTTGGCAGTTTCTTTCCAAAATCTACTTGGTCTGTCTCCCAAGTCAAGAAAGGCCCCAGAAATGTCTGGTGGCAAGGGCTCTGTGATTCCTGGGGTGGCAGGAACCAGGGCAGTAACTACGAACATCCCCCAAGAAGTTCCTTGGACACTTTGGTTCAAAAGGCAGCCAAACATCCCCTGAGATTTAGCTCAGGCACTTTGGATTGGGCAACTGATCCAAACATTTCCTACAAATTCAGCTTGGTAGCTTTTTTCTGAAATTCCAGGGTTTACAGGCATCTCTCAAGATCTAGGTCAGCCACAGGAATGCCCTTTGGGAGGGCTCTGGATTAAATTCTCAAGATGCTGAGACTAGAGTATCAGCTCTAATTTATTTGGAGTGCTGAAGTCTGACTTGGACTCTGGGATACAGGGTCAGCAACTAAAAAATGTTTCTTCATTTTTCCTAGAATAATGTGCATGGTCTCTAGCCTACCAGCAGGCTCCCTTTAAGAGTGTCTTCTCTGAGATTAGGAAAATTTGCCTACCATTGGTGTAAATGGCCACAATATAGCCAAAAGCAGCCTCTGAATGGGACTCTGAAATCAAGTTTAACCTGTATAAGAAAAGAAAAAGGACAGATAGATCTTAGGACCAGAATCTTCATGTCATGTCTCCTTAAATAAATGAGGAAATACTCTTCAAAGTTCCACTAACAACCTGCTAGAAGAAGCCTTCTCAGTTTTAAACTTGGCTGTGCCTATTAATGGGTGTGAATAGGGTTCAAGATCCAGACCAGTTATTAAAGGTCTCCTGGAAAATAAGAAACCTCATATGCCATTAATTATGATCAAAAACTTCCTAGAAATGTGAAGAATTTAATTTTCTCTCTTCTGTTTTAATCTGTGCTTAACTTTGTGTTCAAATTTGAAATCTGTGCTAATTTATCTGTTTGTTTGTGCCTAGGAAATCAGATTTGGGAATCACTGGTTACAAATTGGATAACTGCAAAAGGTAATCTAAAAGTGAGTCTTTAAATGTTAATACAATCTTGCAATTGGTTTCAATGTATAAATCCCAAGTGGAATTATTTCAACTGCTAGAAAAGCAGAAAAACTTAACAATGTTGTTATTAATAAAATTCTTGTGGCTTAATTAATAAAGGTACCCAATTCACCTTAAGGTAAAAAATTACTAGAAATTGAAACTAAGAGTTAAGATCATGTATAAATGCATTTATATTATAATATAATACAGCAGGATGATAATAACTGAAATTATAACTGGATTATTACTATTGTAAGTGTAATCTTAAACTGAATTTATCTTTGTTTATGGTCATTTCAGGCCCAGCCTCACCCTTTGCCTTTGGTTATGGTTATTTCATGACAGCTACTGCCCCCTATAGCTCAAGGGAAAGCAAACTTGAGACATACCTATCTACTGTCCATCTACTGTTATTAGTGATTCTGCTTTCTCTTGTGGATTCATCTGTGGACTCAATTGCTGCCTGGTGGAATTCTTGAAGCACAGGGTTGAATGTCCACTCTTCTTGTACAGGGTTTGCTGGAGGCTTGTTATCTCCAAGAACTGGGAAGTGAAGGAGGCCTACGGCCTTGGAAATTGGGGGTTCCTAAAAGTGGCAAATCATGAGAGAAACCAGTTTCCCTGAGGGTTTGATAGCCTCAGTGAGTATACATAGGATTAGTCTTACTCATCCAAGGACTGCTAAAGTCAAAGTAGGAAATAAGCAAAGTTCTGAAGCAAAAGAAAATTGTATTAAAGCACAAGGGACATTTTGGTTATAAGCCAATAATTAAGGAATTAAATTTTTGGGTAAAATTGCATTGTCACAGTGCAAATTAGAGAAATTAAAAAGAGCATTCAGATAAATCTTTTAAATTGTCTCCTACAGTTAAACTTATTCTGCAGAAGAATGAAAATTATAACAGTGTCTACTGTGTTTCTGTTTCAAACTCTCTATTAATGTCTACCTATTTGTTCAATATATAACTTCATAGCAGGGTAACCTTTCATAGGCCATATCAATCTAAGTGGTGTTAAAGAAAAATAATTTTTGAATCCTTTGGAAATCCAGATTTCATAAAATACTTAAAAATAGATTTTCCTGTACTGCCAATGTAAAATATCTGTTAATTAATGTCTTCATGGTAAAAATGTAGAAGTAAAAATCAAAGTAATAAAAAGTTAACTTCTTTTTATACATTATACATTGAATTGGAAGTGTTTAAAAATATGTAAAGATTAAAAGAGATAGACTTCAGCATTGTCAAACTCTTGTGCATTCAAACCAGTCCTGCAATACATTGCAAGCTGCCTCTGCACTTGAATTATTGGGTAGGTTGGTGACTGGCCCCTAAATAAATAATCATATCTACTGCATCTCCGGTTGAGCTCCTGAAGTGGATGGAGACTTCATTGCAGTTTCAAAATCCTGTAGCAGCCAACAATGGCTAGATATAGCCAGATGCATAATGGATATTGGCTCCAGATTGGCACTGTCTCATAGTGCCAAAGGGTGTTATGCACCAAGCTGGTGAATCAGTTGAGCCTACACCTTCTTAGCTTCTCTCTAGGGCCAATGGTGCTGCCACATGCTGGCTGTGTGAAGGGCATACCAAGTGGAGCAATGATTGCCAGTGTGATGAAAATTGAACTTAAACACAATTTCCCTTGTGCCTGACTTCCTTCACTCAACATAAGGTCTGAAAGATTCTTCCATATTATACCATGTGTTAATCCTGGATTCCTTCTTACAGCTGAGTAATATTCCATTGCATATATATGCCATCATTTGTTTATTCATTCATCTGTTGATGGGCATTTGGGTTGATTCCAAATTTGGCAATAGTAAATAATGCTGCTATGAACATTTAGGTGCATATATTCATGTCATTGGTTTAAATTCTTCCGGGTATATACCCAGAAGAGGAATTGCTTAATCATATAGCACTTCTATAGTTAGCTTTCTGAGGAACCACCAAACTGTCCTACACAAAGACTGTGCCATTCTACATTCCCATCAGCATTGGTGAGGACTCCTCCACATCTTCTCCCACACTTGTAGTCTTCTGTTGTTGTTGTTTTTTAATAGCTGCCAGTTTAATGGGTGTAAGATGATATCTCATAGTTTTTATTTGCATTTCCCTAAAATATAGTGATGTTGTGCATCTTTTCATGTGCTTTTTAGCTATTTGCATTTCTTCTTTGAAGAAGTGTCTATTCAAATAAATTGCCCCCCCCCCTTTTTTTTTTAAGATTTTATTTATTTATTCATTTATCCCCCCCTTGCTGCTTGTGCTTGCTGGGTCAGCTAACCACGCCGTGCGGGCGGGCCTGCCTTCACCAGGAGGCCCCTGGAACTGAACCCAGGACCTCCCATATGGTAAACGGGAGCCCTACTGATTGAGCCACAGCTGCTGCCCATTTTTTTAATGCATTGTTTGTCTTTTTATTTTTGAGTTGTAGGATTTCTTTTTATATTCTAGATATTTGGTCCCTATCAGATAAATGGTTACCAAATATTTTCTACCACTGAGTAAGCTGCTTTTTTGCTTTCTTGAGAAACTACTTTGAGGTGCAATAGTTGTTTTTTTTTAATTTTGAGGAGGTCCCATTTATCTATTACTTCTTTCATTGCTCATGCTTTGGGTATAATGCTCATGAAACCATTTCCTAATACAAGATCCTGTAGATGCTTCCCTACATTATCTTCCAAGATCTTTATGGTCTTGGTTCTTATATTTAAATCTTTGATCCATCTTGCATTAATTTTTGTATAAGGTGTGAGTTGGTGCTCCTCTTTTATTCTTTTGGATATGGATATCCAGTTCTCCAAGCACCATTTGTTGAAAAGGCCATTTTCTCAAAGTTAAATGGACTTGGTGGCCTTGTCAAATATCAATCAACTGTATATGCAAGGATCTATATCAGAACTCTCAGTTCAGTTCCATTGGTCAGTATGTATAGATGTCTACCATGCAGTTTTGACGACTGTAGCTTTGTAGTATGTTTTTTTTTAAGATTTATTTATTTTACTTTATCCATTTTAAACACCTCCTTCCTCATTTGCTGTTTTTTGTCCACTCACTGCGCAATTTTCTGTGTCTGTTTTCTGCCATCTCTTCTCATCCTTCTCCTCCAATCTTCATCAGGATTCAATCCTGAAGACCTCCGATGTAGGAGAGAGGTGTTCTGCCACCTGCGCCACCTCGGTTCCTGGTTTTTCGAGCTTTTCCCAGCATCTGGTCCTGACTCTCCCCTGCATCTCTCTCCTGTTACGTCATCATCTTGCTGCATGGCTCTCGGGGCCTGATGGCTCACCAGCACACAGAGCGCCTTCTATACATATATATTTTTTTTAATTTTACCGGGAGGTCCTGGGGATCGAACCCAGGTCCCTCCATATGGGAGACCGACGCCCAACCATCTGAGCCACATCTGCCCCCCTGTAGTATGTTTTAAAGTCAAGTAGTCTGCTTTCTCCTATTTCATTTTTCTTTTTCAATATGTCTTTGAGTATTCAGGGTCCTCCTACCTTTTTCAATTCAGTAAAAATGCTGTGGTGAATTTTATTATAATCACATTAAATATGTAGGTCAGTTTGGGTAGGATAGAAATATTAATGATGCTTAGTCTTCCTGTGCATGAACAGGGAATATTCTTGCATTCATTTAGATCTTCTCTCATTTCCTTTAACAGTGTTATGTAGATTTTGGTGTAAAAGTCATTTGCATTTTTAGTTAAATTTATTCCTGGCTATTTAATTCTTTTAGTCACTATTTTAAATGGGATTTTTTTCTTGATTTCCTCCTCAAATTGCTCTTATTGGTGTACAGAAATGGTACTGATTTTTACACATTAAATTTATTACCTTCTACTTTACTGAACTCTTTTATAAGCTCTAGAAGCTTTGATGTAGATTTGTTCATGTTTTTGTATGCCATATAATCTGAAAATAGTGAAATTTTTACTTCTTCCTTTTGATTTGTATGCATTTTATATCTTTTTCTGGCCTAAGTGTTGAAGCAAGAAATTCTAACACAATGTTAACTAAGAGTGGTGACAGTGGACATCATTATCTTGTTCCCAAACTTAGAGAGAAAGCTATTAGGATTTCACCATCAAATATCATGTTAGCTGTGGGTTTTTCATATATACCCTTTATCATGTTGAGGAAGTTTCCCTCTATTCCCATCTTTCAAAGCATTTTTATCAGGAAAGAGTGCTGTATTTTGTCTAATGTCTTTTCTGAATCTATGGAGATGATCATGTGATTTTTTTTCTCAATCTGTTTTTGTGGTGTATTACATTGATTAATTTTCCTTTGTAGAACCATCCTAGTATACCAGGGATGAAACCCACTTGTTTCCAGTGTAAATTTGATTTGATGTGTTGTTGAATATATTAGCAAGTATTTGGCTGTGGATTTTAGCATCTAAGTTCTTTAGAGAAACTGGTCTGCAGTTTTTCTTTCTCATGGCATCTTGGTTGGCTTTGGTATTAGGGTGACGTTGGCATCACTGAATGAGTTAGGCAATGTTCCCTCCACTTCTATTTTTGGAAGAGTTTAAGCAGAATAGGTGTGAGTTCTTTCTAGAAAGTTTGGTAGAATCCACCTGTGAAGCCATCTGGTACTGGGTTCTTCTCAATTGGGAGGCTTTTTATGACTGATTCTATCTAATTACCTGTGATTAGTCTGTTGAGTTCATCAATTTCTTCTTTTTTCAATGTATGCTGCTTGTGTGTTTCTAGGAATTTTTCCATTTCCTCTAAATTATCCATTTTATTGGCACACATTTTTTTCAAAATATCCTCTTATGATACTCTTTTTTTTCTGTTGGGTGAGTGGTGATATCCTCTTCCTCATTTCTTATTTTATGTATTTAAATTCTCTCTCATTTTTTCTTTGTCACTCTAGCAAAAGGCTTGTCAATTTTATTAAGTTTCTCAAAATATGAGCTTTTGGTTCTGTTTATTATTTCTAATGCTTTCTTATTTTCAATTTCATTCAGATTTTCTCTAATATTTGTTATTTCCTTCTTTCTACTTACTTTTGAGGTGCCCTGGTTAGGTGCACAAATGTTTATGAGTGTTCTTTCTTCTTGATAGACTACCCCTTTTATTAATATATAATGTCTTTCTTTGTCTCTTACAATAAATTTGCTTTTAAGGTCTATTTTGTCTGAAATTAATATAGCTACTCCCACCCATTTTTTTTTCTTATTGTTTGCTTGTAAAATTATTTTCCAACCATTAATTTTCAGCCTCCTTGTGTCATTAGATCTAAGGTGGGTTTCTTGTAGATAGCATGTAGATGAATCATATTTCCCTATCCATTCTGGCAACCTGTCTCTTGACTGATAAGTTTAATCCATTAACATTGAACATTATTACTGTCAAGGAGTTAGTTACATTTCTCATATTTTGTTCATGTTTTTGTATGCCATATGTTGTTTTTATTTTTCTTTTAATATTTTAGATTTATTACACTCTTCCCCAAATCTCTCTCTCTCTTGTTTTTTTTTTTTTTTTTTTCTTTTTGACCTGCTGAACTCTGTTTAGTATTTCTTGAGGGGCAGGTTTCTTATTGACTTCCTCTCTTAATTTTTCTTTATCTGTGAATATTTTGAACTCTCCTTCATTATTAATGCCACCATTTGGATAGAGAACTCTTGGCTGGAATTTTTTTTTTCTCTTAGCACTTTATCTATGTCATACCACTGCTTTCTTACCTCTATGGTTTCAGGAGAGAAATCAACATTTAATCATATCGAGCTCCCCTTTTAAGTGATGGATCTCTTCTCTCTTGCTGCTTTTCATATTCTCTCTTTGTCTTGAGCACTGAACGATTTGACAAATATATGTCTTAGAATAGGCGTGTTAGGATTTATACTGTTTGGACTGTGTTGTGCTTCCTGGACATGTATGTCAATCTCCTTCAATAGGGTTGGGAAATTTTCAGCCATTATTTCCTCCAACACATATTCTGTCCCCCTTCCTTTCTCTTTCCCTCTGGAATGCTTATAATGAATATGTTGGTGTGTTTAATGTTGTCATTCAAATCCCTAAGTGCCTGCTGGGTTTTTCCCTCTTTTGATTTATCTGTTCTATATATTTGGTTTCAGATGTATTGCCTTCCAAATAACTTCTTTCCTCTGCTTGTTCAAATCTGCTATTATGTTCTTCCAGTGTAATTTGATTTCATGGATTGTGCCATGCAATACCATGATATCATTTTCTTATTATGTATGTTTGTAATTTCTTCAGTGTGTTTTCCCAGTTTGTTCTTAGTATCCTTAATCTCTTCATTCACTTCATTAATTTGATTCACAATATTTCTTTGGACATATCTAATTAGTTGTTCCATGTTCTGAATCACTTCCTGATTTTGGGTTTTTTCATTGGATTGGGCCATATCTTCCTGTTTCATAGCATGGCTTGTAATTTTTTGTTGTTGTCTAGGCATTTGTTTATCTTGATGGGTTTATTCAGCTGATTAGCTTGTCTCTAGACTCTAGGGTTTATTTTTTTGTTGTTTTTTTGTGTGTAGTAAGGTTTCATATTGACATTTCACTCCTTTGATTCTATTTCCTTGCTTTCTTTAAGTTACCTTGAAAAACAAAATTATGACCAGAGAAAAAGAAAGAGATAAGAAGAGAAAAAGAATAATAGTAATAATAATTGTAAAATGTAGGAGAGGATCTGGACAAGACCTAAGAAAATGAATAGTTAGCACAAGTAAGAGGTACCAAGGAATAAGTTTTAAAAAGTAGAATAGAAACCAAAAAATGAGTCAAAGAGTAGAGGCAAATATATAGAAATAATTAAAAGGCCAGAATGGTGAGAAAAGAGGAAAAGAAAAAAGGAGAAGAGAGAAATAAAAAAATTAGATAAGAAAGAAAACTTATTCTATTTAGAACTTAATGGTACAAATAATAAATAATGATGGATTTAACTGAAAAAAAGCCAAATTAATTCAAAAGCTGTATTCAAACTTTGGTTTTGCTTTAGTTACTATACTGCTGATATTTTTTGTTTTGCTTTTAGAAGATAGTTTGGTAACTCTTGCACAAAATGCTCATGTGGAAAAGAATAGATGGACTGGTTTCTAGTATTTGATGTAATGCATTGAGATGTGTGTAAACACTTTCCAATTGGTAATTCTTGTTACATTTGTTTTTTAACTTTGTATTTTAAATTTATCTGAGTAGTGTATAAAATGCTAACCTTAAGCCTTCAGGGGACACACACAAATTGTGTGTCTCTAAAACATTGCCAACAAGAGCATAGGCACTGTGTTGGGATGCATATGCTTCCACTACTTGCTCTCTGTGTGGATGTAGGCAATGTCAACATTTGGGAAATGCAGGCATTATTCATATTGCCTAGCTAAGAGTGACACTGGGAGTTCTGAGGATTGAAAATATAAATAAAGCATACTTCGCTCTCACTTGAAAATTAGAGGCACTCAATTAAAGTTAAAATGATCTTATCATATAGGTACAAGGAGCTTAAAATCAGTTATGCCCCAAAATAAACTCAGAAATTTTATTCTATAACTAAGCTTAATTCTTAGGATTAATGTTCATCTTATCCTCTACTGTCATATTGAAAAAAATTATTTAGGTATTATTTTCAGATTCAAATGCTCAAGTACCTTTAATGAAATTGTACAATCACATAAATATAGGCAAAAATAGCAATCATTATCCCCATTTCAAAATGAAAAAGACTAAAGAATTGTCTTTACATGTATAACCATGTTTACATGTTTGAAGGTGTGTTTCTGAATTAGAGATCTCATAGCCAATTAATTGATGGAGTCACATGTAGTTCAGTAATTAAAATATGTTTCACTTTTTACAGGTTTCTCATTTGTAAATTTGATGATCTCAACAGAAAAATAAAACTAAAAATATGGATAAATTAATTTTATAACATCATAGCAATACATAGAATTCTAATTCTCATCCTCATACAGTGAATCATTTAGTGTCTCCCATGCACCTAGCCATTTTCCACATAATTTGCATTAACAAATCCACATTGAACTCAAACTACCCTATAACACACATGTTCTTATCATCCCCAATTTTTACCTGATACACCAAAGGGGGGGATTTAAAGTAACATATCTGAAGTCACTAATAATGGTGAAGTCAGGAAAGAATCTCACTCACTCTACATCATAGCAGCAGCTGTTGAAATATGCCCTGGGATTTCACTACTGTAATTTTCCAGTTCTCAGATGGTTTTAGCTAGGGATAGTAAATGAATGATTATGTGACTAAATGATATTTTTGTTTGCTTGTTTCCAAGAGAAGAGATTTGCTTAATTGGGCATTTGAAGGATTATTGGAGAAATTGTGCTTGACCTTCCTAATGGAATAGGGGTTAGACAAACATTTTCTCAGAGGATCTTACTGGTTGAATTATATATTGGCCTAATCCGCTGTGGTAGAGAACTTGTATTTAACCTCTTTAGTTCATGGGTAATGTATGACTCTGGCAGCAAACAAAGGTGAATCTCTCTGGATATGTTTCTGTGCAACATTGCTTTTTACTTAAATAGATGTCTGGTGATATCATAAAGAAAAGTATACAAGGTAAATTAATGTTTATTTAGTGTTTCTCAAAAGGAAACGGAATTTATGTAAAGACAAAAGAATTTCAATTGAACAATAGACACGATGATAATATTATTATTATGTGAATGACTACATATTTCAATATTATCAGCCTAGCTAAAATAATGTTAAATAATTATTTCTATTCTCTAAGTCAGTATAAATATACTTGAAACTTAGCAGCTTTCAAATGTTTTAATTTATTTACTACATATCTCATGCCATGTGTCATTCAAAGATTCTTCAGTAACAAGCAGAGAAACATTTTCTCAAACAATATTTGAATTACAAAAAATATATTGTCAATATATAGTAATTGAATTCCTTTTAAAATTGCCAGATTAATATTTATTTATTAATTCTTTAATATATTTATTTGCCTTTGTGAATTCAAATTAAAAATAATTAATAAAAGATGTAATGAAAAAAATCTGAAATTATTAAATTTTAAAATTGCATAAGAAATTGATATAGTCACATGTGAAAAATACCTAGTTAACTAATTGAGATTAAGATAGATGGACTCTGAGCCTTTCATATTCTAAGATTCTATTAGTTATTTCAAGAGGATAAATTGACCCTTAATATTAAAAACATATTAAAATCAAAAGCATTAATTATAAATCAAAATATTGATGAAGAAAATAATATTTAACCAAATTATGGAGTAGAATATGAAATATCATTTTGAAAATTGCTTCAACAATGTAAGTTAACATTTTGTGTTAAAACTGACACTACTTTGTGTGATTTGTCTAATTTCTTACATATAGAATTGTACTTTGGTATTCATTAAGAAGAACACATATTCATTTCATAAAAGGTCACATAGAGAATCGTATAGAGAATCATATATCAATTTATTTGCTGGTAAATAGGAAAAATAGGCAAGAAGACTTAATCCAAATGTGAAAATTTGTATTGACTGTCAGAAGTCCCTTGATGTTTCCTTAAAATCATTTTGGAAGAGGGAGAACATCAAACTAAGAGATGATTAAACATATAGCAAGACAGCCTTTTAATAATTAATAATTCTGCCTTACTTATATACTACGTAGTATGCATCTTCATTTCTCGAGTTGACAAAAGTAGCACTGTTTTAGAATGATTAACTCCATTCACAATATTTACAGATATATATATATATATATATATATATATACACAAATATACATATATATGCATATGAATATTTATACTCAGTAAAGTAAATCTATTTAGCGACAAACATATAATTCACTCTTAAAAATCCAACTCTTTTCTTTTGATTGTTTGGAATTTTTTATGACTTGAATTATTTTTACTCTTTCCCTCTGTTATTCTGCAGTGAAAACATGCTGTTTCCCAAACATGGTTATTGAAAACACCATGTAAGAACAAATTCCAATTGAATACAGAGTCATTTTTTTTCTTTAATAGAATCGACATATTTGAAAATATAAGATTCAATAGATTGAAAAGGACTCAATTTTCAAAAAAAAATAATCTGGAAACTTCTATTAAATGAATGTGGTGCATATTTCATATTTTTAAAAGATTGTATATTTTACTTTTTAATTGTAGTACTCCTAAGTCTATCAATATGAATTTGTAATACTCAATTTGTACAAAATTACATTATTGAAATACAACACAAAATTCATATATATTTTTTAAGCAGGAAAAACTTCCCATAGTTTAACCCAATGTTAATTACACCACAGTGTTTTGATTTACTTTCTAATAATCAGTTATTTTTCAGTTCTCTCAATAGATTTTGGAGAAATAGGTATCAATATATGGTCAATAGGCCATGAAATAAATAAATTAATATAATGCCGTATTCCTATAACCAAAATGTCATACATGAATTATGTGGAATTATATGGTGTTTCCTAGATAGTTTATCATAATAGATGGGCACGCTTCCAAATATAAGAAATAAATCACTATAGAGAGTGGTCACCAGCATTACCATTCTTTTCCAAAAATATATTAGTCTTCTGTGTTGAGTGAATATCATTTTTGATATTGTAATAGAGATTGTGTTTTACAATGACCCAAAGTTTGAGAAATATCTCGATCAATATGATGCCTGTAAATTAGTGAAATTAACCAATCAATTCACTTCAATCTTACGTCCACAAATGGTAAGTGAGTTTATAGAAGTTCTCCCCATTTAACCCCCTTCATAGTAGGTTGTTGACCATTTGGATAGTTAACTGTTTCCCTTCACACCACACTCTAATGACTTAAACACATATGAACCACATACCAAGAACTCTGACCAAATTATACCACTGATAGCAGGTTTTGCTTGTTCATTGGTTTATATTGTTTCTATGTTTTGTCATATCCTCAACAGTCTTTTGAGAATGTGGAGTTAAATTACTGAATTCACTAACAGGCATTTTGTTTGACAGTACCTTCTTTTCATCTTCTTTTGGTGAACTCACATTCTCAGCTGTGCAATTACAAAAAAAGTAAAGGGAAATTTAACTATCATGATTTCATAATAAAGAACACCTTAACAATATTATTCATTTTTAGACACATTAGGTAAAATGCAAGGAAAAAGCAAACCTGAAAAAATTAGATATAATTGTGTTTCTGATACTTTGACTGATTTCTAAATATGTTAAATTACATTTCTCTTGGGAAATTAATTGGTCTTTCAAACTCAAGAAAATAACCTCTTGAAGATCTAGTATAAAATGGCATTGGCACATGAAAATCAATTAACAGCTTTCACACAGTTGTATAGAAAATTATTTATGAAAGCTCTCTCATTTATGCATGTCTTATATCTTGCAGATCTGAACAAAGCAAAACCATAGAATGTCTTTAAATAACTGTGTTGGATATAAGTATAAATAGAGATAAAGATATACATAAGATATCTTATAGAGACAGAGACATTGTGATATATATAGAGAGAGTGATACAGAGATGCAGGATATACAGATATAAGGAGATAGATGTTAAAAACAGGGAGAAAGATTATTTAGAGATGTCTGAATATTTGTTTTTTGCTAAAAGCTACTTATAAAATTTATCAAATATCAGAGTCTAAATGTTTTTCCTTAAAATACTGACAGTGTAATAACTTTAACTTTGGTTAAACTATTCTAATCAGCATAATGTGACAGCCCAATAGTAATGAGAAATTTGGGCTTTAAAGGGATAGTATTGAATATAGTTGAAAGAAGTAGGCAAGATAATGACATTGGCACACTGCAAAATGAGGGTGAGACCAATTTAGTAAGGACTAAGATTTTTATGTACTCTATCCAAGATAATGAATAAGTAAGCAGAGAATGGGGAGATGGACTAATCAGAGGACTGGGAAGGACTTTGTTCTTCTGGGGCTATTTCACAAATTTCAAGGCCCCAATCTCCTTATTTTTCATTTTCTTGGTGTTTCTTATTACCCTTGTTGACAATATTATGATGATTTTTCTTATTTGTTTGGACCCTCGACTCCACACACCTATGTACTTCCTTCTAAGTCAACTTTCTATCATGGACCTCTTGTATAGCTCCACTTTTGTCCCCAAGATAGCCACTGATTTCCTGTCTGGGAAGAATACCATTTCTTTTAGATACTGTGGAATTTAGCTAATTCTTTTCACAACCCTTTGTGGAGCAGAGTGCCTTCTCCTGGCAGTCAAGGTTTATGACCGCTATGTGGCTATATGCCACCCTCTCCATTACTCCATTGTAATGTGCCGGAAAGTCTGTGCTTTAATGCTTGCAGGGACCAGGTTATGTGCTTTGTTCAATGCTTTGGTCTATGGCATATATACACAGAATCTCCCTTACTGTGCCTTTCGAGAAATCCATCATTTCTTTTGTGAGTTCCAGTACGTCTGAAATTTGTTTGTGCTGATACATCCGTTTATGAAAATTGGATTTATGTTAGTAGTGTTGTGTTCTTCCTCATTCCTTTTACTGGCATTATGCCCTTGTGTGGTCAGATATTTTCTACTATTTTGAGATTAAAATCAAACTTAGAGATAAGAATGTCTTTGGCAACCTGTTCCTCCCATATGATTGTGCTACCACTCTTCTACGGAACAGTAATATTCAAATATTTTCTCCCCAAAACCTACCATATTGCCAAGCAGGATGAAATAGTGTCTGTCTTCTACACTATCGTCACTCCCATGCTCAACCCCCTCATCTAAAGTCTTCAGAATAAAGATGTGGTTGAAGCACTCAGGAAAATTCTGGGGAAGTAAAACTCCGTTAAAATTCGGTTATCTATTGAGAATAAGACAAGAAAGGATTGGCCTCATATAAAGGAAGGTATTAGTATAACAGAAATAGAAAACATACAACAACATAACCAATATTGTTCTGGAGACAAGTCATGCACAAATTCCTTCAACCTGTTGTTAGTAAATTCATAATGGAGCAGGTATTTCTTTCTGCTGAGTCTCATTTGAGCTTCACTGAACTATTAAATAGAATTCTCTATGTCAAAGGACACCCCAAATTTTCAGGTATCATTAAACAATAGAGAACACAGTATATTTTGATATTAGAAAAGAAGAAAGATGCAAAACTTCTGCGAGATAGACCTTATGCTGAGTTTTACAGCCATCTCCCTAAATAGCAGTATTCTAATATTGCAATATCATTTAAAAATAAACATTAGTAAAAAAATCTCATAACTTAAGTTTTTCAACCATTAAGGTAATATTTAATAATAAGTATATAATTATTGTGTGGACAACAAATATATATATATTTCTTGTCTTCTTACTATATTTTTGAATTGGTATTATGATTTTTAACTAGCTGTTAGAGACACACATTTTATTATTCTATTTAATAATTATTATGCAATCAATTACAGCAGTTTTGTCTATTAAATATAATAATCCAATAAAATACTTTTCACTATTAGGTCTTTTCATATACATATATATACACACACAAATATATATTCACATATATAGATATATACATATATTCAGATATATATGTGTATCTGAATATTCATCTAGTGCTTTGGCACTGTATGTATCAAAAATCAAATATTCTTTACATTGATCCATTTTTGTGGGTGTCAAAACCTTGTAAGTAGGACCATTTAATTAGATTACTTCAGTTAATGTGTAAATCAAATGAATCATGATGAGTCTTTTCCCTATTACTGGAGTCTTCTTTAAGAAAATGAATTTAAGAAAAAGAGAGAAAAAGCCACAGATAAAGAAACCAGAATATGATATACAAGGAACTTGAGGAGAAGGGAGAGACCAGAAGATTCCACTAGGTTCCTTGCCATGTGACAAACTAAGACCAACTATCACCAGGATCCAGCCCCAGAACACCACTGTCTTCTGTGAGACATTAATAGTATCACATTGATGTTTCTTTTATTTGGATATATTCCTGACATCAAAGCCCTGAGCAAATAAATTCTCATTATTAATGTGAAATCATTTCATGGTATTTAAGTATCATATGAAACTAAAGGGCATATGTTTATAAATATATAAACATCTATAGATGCACTCAGATATATATATAGATAAATATATAGATATATATACACACACATGCACATATATATTTTTATTAATGGTGCTCTCAATTTCTATGTAATTTTTTGTGATACATATTCAAATGTGAAAATAATTGATTCAAGCATATCATTTTTCTTCAAATTTAATTAACAAATAAATTTTATGAGTTATGTATATTTAAGACAATACATGAATTGTGTGCATATATCATGTATACTTATATAAGGCTGTTCGCATGTATCTCAGATCACAGGAAAATTTGAGATATTCTGTTTGATAGAATAATATTGGAAAATTAATTTTGTAAGTGAACAATGGACCTCACTAAAATTGTAATAAATATTTACTTATTACGTTTTGTACCATCAAAAATGTTTGCTTGCCTTGTAATGTTCTTCAGGAAACTAAAATGACTTTATCCATATACTAGTTCTGGTTTTCATATTTTCATAGATTTGACTGTTTATATTCACTATTTATTAATGAAAAAAACACCAGTTCATTTAGTCTGTTTATAACTTAATGATATTACATGTTATATATATGAATTTATGTAAATTTTATTTTCAGTTTGGTTATAAGTATGTCTCATCACTCCACATTATATGATTTATAATTTTCTTTTTAATTTACAATATTTGGTATTTTCTTTTAAATTTACATGATAATTCCACTTTCAGACAGCTGTACTGAATAAAATTCTAGGTCAAAATATCAACCTACTTCATTTTGAAGCACATATTTAATAATAAATAAAGGACCTCTAAATTTAAAAATATTAAATGTCAGAACTATCTCACATGAATAATAAAAAAGGTATAGAAATGCTGCTCAGCAATATCAACTAATTCTTATTTTTAAACTGTTTAGTATTTTCTATATTTAGCATTGCTTATATCTGCATTTATATAATAGCAAACATATTTATGATTATTAATTGATAATTGGAACTACAGGGATTTTCTTGAGAAATAATCTTACAATGCATTACTCTGCTAGGTGAAGATTCTAATAAATATGAGCTAAAATAAACTGAAATATGTGTAAACCCTGTTTTCCTGCAAAAATTCTTCCATGTATTAACAATAACATCATTTCTGCTTATGTAATTATTTCATTTTCCTCACATTCACCAAATAGCAAATATTTATAAATGAAATGTAATTCTATAACTGATGTGGATTAAATAGCCCAATTCTTCTTTCTATCACTCTATATACAAAACTTTAACCCACCCTTTATGATATCAGAGTCTTCTTCTTAAGTGCAGTGTAATGGGCTAACAGGGTGCATATGAAAATAATACCCATTTTTGCTGTATCTCTACAAACTATACCTCACCTTATTCAGAAACTGCCTCTCCTCCCTTTCCAGTGAGTGGATTTTGGCAACCCTGATTGTAAAATATTCCTAACACATAGTGAAATTAAAAAACATATTATCCAGGGCAAGCAAACTTTTTAATTCATTTGCCTTGCTACAATTATGATCTAGGAATGGACATGTTTTTAAAGTTAGGATGAACTGTTCCCATCCCTAGGCTTTTAATATTTTTTTTTATTATGGGTAAAAATCAAAATTCTCACAATACATACAAACATTTGCAAAATGATATATAAATATATATGCATATATGTGTATTTGCTTACAAAAATGTTATTTATATATATATACACATATATTTTAAGAGGTGCTTAGATTACCCAAAATATTACACAGAACCCACTGGGATTCCCATGTTCCCCACCTCCCACACCCCCCACCACATCCCACACAAACATCTCCCACAGTGTGGCCCACCACCCTCAATGAACTTACACATCCTGGAGCCTTGCCACCAACCATAGACCACAGTTCACACTGTAGACCACACTCTCTCCCACTCAGTTCTGAGTGGTGTGTGCTGATTTAAAATGGCCTACATCCGTTGCCACAACAGTACTCAGGACAACCTCCAACTCCCAAAGAAGCCCCTGTATTTCAACTGCTCATCCCCTCCCTACCCCAAAAGTGTCAAGTGGCCACTGGTTTGACTAATAAGGGATCTCCAAGTTTGTCTTCCAAGAAAAGTATTCAAATTGTTAAAGAATCTTAGCCCTTCAAATTGTTTAAAAACCAGTTCAACCATATTAAAATGTAGCACATACAAATATAAATTTATAATAAAAAAGTATGGGATTACATCAACATGGAAATATATTTTGACCATGTCTGATATTAGACAATACTTAGTGGACACTCATTTATTCTCTTTTATAACAAAAGTCTCAATATTTTTTTTAATTAATTTATTTTTTATTGTGGGTAAACTAAAAATCAAAATTTTCACAATACATACCAATATTTGTAAAATGATATATAAAAATATATGCATATATGTGTATTTGCTTACAAAATTGTTATATATATATATATATATATATATATATATATATATATAT
>JAKSZT010054225.1:1078674-1146736 GCA_026826555.1 Tolypeutes matacus
AAATAACATTTTTGTAAGCAAATACACATATATGCATATATATTTATATATCATTTTACAAATGTTTGTATGTATTGTGAGAATTTTGATTTTTACCCATAATAAAAAATAAAAAAAATAAAAATAAAAAGAGCTAAGGTGTAATGGATGAAATGCATAATAACACCAGAAAGTCTTTTACTGTTGTTCCATGTCACCGATACTGTATTCTCTTTGTTATTAATTTTTATATTTGTAAGCAGTCATAGCCTTTTGTTTGGTACATATAAATTTGTAATTACTTTTTGATCAGATTCTTGTAAATGCATTTTTCAAATGTTTTTCTATTCGATTAAAGTCATGTGGTCTACAAAGAGAAAAAAAAAAAAAGTCAGGTAGTGTGATATCTCCAACTTCATTTTTCTTTTTTAAATATGTCTTTGATGATTCAGGGCCTCTTACCCTTCCAAATAAAATTTTTTTATTAGTTTTTCCAATTTATTAAAAAAGACAGTGTTTTTTTTTTTTTATTATTGGAATTGCATTAAATCTATAGATTAATTTGGGTAGGATAGAAATTTTGAGGCTGTTTACTCTTCCTATCAATGAACTGGGAATATTCTTCCATTTATTTAAGTGTTGTTTTTTTTTAAATTTCCTTTAACAGAGTTGTGTATTTTTCTGTATATAAGTCCTTTACATTTTTAGTTAAATTTATTCCTAGTTAATTGATACTTTTAGTTACTAATGTAAATGGTATTTATTTCTTGATTTCCTCCTCAAATTGCTCATTATTGGTGAACAGAAATGCTACTAATTTTTGAGCATTGATCTTATATCCTATGGCTTTATTGAACTTCTTTATGAGTTCTAGAAACTTTGTTGTAGGTTTTTCAGGGCTTTCTATGTATAGTATCACGACATTTGTAAATAGTGTAATTTTTACTTCTTCCTTACCAATTTGAATGCCTTTTATATCTATTTCTTGCCTCAGTGCTTAATCAAGTACTTCTAAGACAATGTTAAATAGGATTGGTGATAGTGGGCATCCTTGTATTATTCCTGATCTTAGAGGGAAAGCTTTTAGGATTTCAGGATTGAAGATGATGTTAGCTGTGGGCTTTTCATATGTATCCTTTATCATGTTAAGAAAGTTTCCTTCTATTCCTATCTTTTGCAGTGTTTTTATCAGGAAAGAGTGCTGCATTTTGTTAAAAGCTTTTCCTGCATCTATAGAGATGATCATGTGATATTTTTCTTTTGATCTGTTTATGTGGTGTATTACATTGATTGCTTTTCTTATGTTGAACCCTCCTTGGATACATGGGTGTAGCTGTTGAGCAATTTGATGTAATTATGAATTCCAAAAATATAATTGGATCATGCTTGTAAACTGATCTGTTAATCTGGGCATGATTAATTTATGATTAGGGCATTGACTGGGCCACCTCAGTAGGGCATTGAGCCCCACCCCTTGGTGGGTGGGGGCATCAAATATAAAAGGCAAGGCAAAGGACAGAGGGAGCAGATTTTGAGTAGCAGTTTTGATGTTGGAGTTTTGGTGTTGGAGAGAAGGCCCCAGGATAGAGACAAGCCATTTGCTGAAGAGTTTACAGCTGGCCTTGTGGAGAGAAGCAAAGCCTAGAGAGACTCATAGTATACAGCTGACCTTGTGGAGGAAACAGAGGCACTGAGCCTGGAGAGAAATGCAGCCCCAGGAAGAGAGGAACCCAAGAAGCCTGTACCCTGGCAAGTGTTGGCAGCTGTCTTGCTCCAACACGTGGCAATGGACTTTGGTAAGGGAAGAAAATTAAGCTTTATGGCCTCATAACTGTGGACTTCTCCCCCAAATAAATACCCTTTATAAAGACCAACCCATTTTTGGTATTTCACATTAGCACCCCTTTGGCTGACTAATACATGAGGTATATAATTAGTCTGATATATTGTTGAATGCAATTAGCAAGTATTTTGTTGAGGATTTTAGCATCTAGGTTAGTCAACCTCTAATGAGAGTGATTGGTCTGTAATTTTCCTTTCGTGTGGTGTCTTTGGGTTTGGTATTAGGATAATGTTGGCATCATAGAATGAATTAGGCAATGTTCCTTTTACTTGTAAGTAGTGTTGGTGTTAGCTCTTTCTGGAATGTTTGGTAGAATTCACCTGTGAAGCTGTCTGTTCCTGGGCTCTTATTTGGGAAATTTTTGATGATGGAGTCTTTCTTTTTACTTGCAGTTGGACTGTTGAGTTCATCAGTTTCTTCTTTCATCAATACAGGCTGCTTGTGAGTTTCTAGGAATTTTTCCATTTCCTCTAAATTATCATTCTTCTTGGCATATAATTTTTCAAAGTATCCTCTTATGAAACTCTTTATTTCTGTGGGATCAGTGGTGATATCCTCTTCCTCATTTCTTATTTTGTGTATTTGCATCTGCTCTCTCAATAAAATTGATTTGTCAATTTTATTGATCTTCCTGAAGAACCAAGTTTTAGTTTTGTTTATTTTTTCTAGTGCATTCTTATTTTCTTTATCATTTACTTCTGCTATAATCTTTGTTATTCCCTTCTTTCTACTTCTTTTGCAGTTAGTTTATTGTTTTTGTTTGTTTGTTTTTTTGCAATTCCTCCAGGTGTGCAGTTAGGTTTTCAATTTTAGCTCTTCCTTCTATTTTGATTATGCGTTTATGGCTATGAATTTCCCTCTCGGTACAGCTTTGTCTGCATCCCATAGGTTTAGATATGTTGTGTTGTCATTTTCATTAATTTCAAGGTATTTACTGTTTGCTTTTGATATTTCCCCCTTGACCCACTGTTTCTCTGAGAGTGTGTTGTTTAACTTCCATATCATTTTTTTCTAATCTGGTTAGGAAAAATTCCATTGTGTTCAGAAAAATAATCTCAATCTTTCTGAATTCATTGGGAGTTGTTCTGTGGATTAGAATGTGGCCTATCTTTGAGTATGACCCATGTGCACTCGAGAAGAATATATATCTAGCTGTATTTGGGCATAGCTTTCTGTATATACCTATTAGGTAAAGGTCCTCTAACGTATTATTCAGAGTCTTTGTTTATTTATTGATTCTCTGTTGGGATTTTCTAAAGCTAATAATGGTATATTAAATTACCTCCTTTAATTGAAGAGGCATTTATGTCTCCACTAAGTCTTTCCTGTATTTGCCTCAAGTATTTTGAGATGTCCTGATTAGGTGCATAAATGTTTATGATTTTCCTTTTCTCTTGAAAGATTACCATTTTTAATAATAAATAGTGTCTCTCCTTGTCTTTTACAATATTGCTGCATTTAAAGTCTATTTTGTCTGATATTAGTATAGCTACTCCTGCCCTTTTTTGGTTATTGTTTGCTTGTAAAATTGCTTTCGAACCATTCATTTTCAGCTTCCTTGAATCCCTGGGTCTAAGATGGGTTTTTTGTAGACAAATATAGTTGGTTCAGATTTCCTTATCCATTCTGCCAATCTGTGTCTCTTAAATGGTGATTTTAATCCATTAACAGTCAGTGTTATTACTCTCAAGGAATTTCTTAGATCAGCCCTATTTTCTTTGGGTTTGTGTATGTCATATGTTCTTTTTTTCTCTTTTGTCTTTTTAGTTGTTCTGACACTCTCCTCCAACTCCTGTTTCTTCCTTTCAATGTGTAGAAATTTCAGTATTTCTTGAAGAGCAGGTTTCTTATTGGCATACTCTCTTAATTTCTGTTTTTCTGTGAATATTTTTAACTCTCCATCATTTTTGAATGCCAGGTTTACTGGATAGAGAATTTGTGGCTGGAAGTTTTTTTCTTGGTGTACCTTCATTATGTCACCCCACTGTCTTTTTGCGTCCATGGTTTCAGATGAGAAATCAACACTCAATCTTATTGAGCTTTCCTTGTATGTGATGGTTCTCTTTTCTCTTGCTGCCTTGAGTATTTTCTCCTCATCTTGAGCATTAGACATTTTGACAATTTTATGTCTTGTAGGAGGTCTGTAATGATTTATAGTGTTTGGTGTGTACTGTGGTTCCTAGACACGTATCTCCATCTCCATCAATATGTTTGGGAAGTCTTCAGCCATTATATCCTTCAACACTCCTTCTGTTCCCTTTTCCTTGTCATCTCATTCTGGGATGCTTATAAAGCATATGTTTGTGTGTTTTGTGTTGTCATTTAAATCCATAATTCTTTGCTGGATTTTTTCTAACTTTTTATCTATCTGTCTACTATCTGTTTGATTTCAGATGTGCTGTCTTCCACATTGATAATTCTTTCTTCTGCCTGTTCAAATTTGCTGTTGTGTGATTCCAGTGTCTTTTCATTTATTGGAATTTGCCACTCATCACCATCATATCCGTTATCTTTATATGTATGTTTACAATTTCTTCAGTATGTTCTCCCAGTATCTTCTTAATATCCTTAATCTCTTCCTTCACTTCATTAAGTTGGTCCATGATATTTGTTTGGACAGCTCTGATTAGTTGTTCAATGTTCTGCATTTCTTCCTGGTTTTTAGTTTGTTTATTGGTATGGCCCATGTCTTTCTGTTTCTTAGTATGCCTTGTAATTTTTTGTTTCCCTCTTGTCATAAGTTATCTTGATAGGTTTATTCAGTTGATTAGCTTCTCTCTCTGCTCTAGAGTTTTGTTTAGCTGCTGGTATTGTGTGTGTGTTACATTTTCTCCTTGACATTTTGTTCTTCTTGTTCTATTTCCTTACTGTTTTCTATGTGCCCTTGAAGGGAAAAGATTATGGACAGAGAAATCAAAAGAGGTAAGAAGAGATAAAATAATAATAAAAGTTAGAAGAAGGATTATATAAGACCTAGTAAAATGAATATTTAATTCATGTAAGCAGATTAGAGTAATAGTAATAAAAAAGTGGAATACTTACAATGAAATGTAAAATTGACTAGAGAAAAATATATAGAATGATTTAAAAGGCCAGAATGATGAGGATAGAGAGAAAGAGAAAATAAAAGACAGTATGAAAAAAGTTAATAATAATTTAAGAAAAGCAAACAGAATAGACAAGATAAAAATCCTAACCAGTAAATTTGAGGACTATTTTTAAAAGGTGGAGTGTAAGAACCACAACAGAAACCAGAATATACAAAGATGAAGGATGGAAAAGAGATAGCACTGGTAGACAAAATCATTAAACACAAAAAATGTGAAACAAGCTACCAGCACTGAACTAAAAAAAAAAAAAAAAAGTGGGTAGAGGAAAGAGGAGAGAAAAACAAGAAACCAATCAACTCAACAAACAAAAACAAACAATAAAACAAACTAACACACTAGCAAGCAAACAAACAAAGCTAAAGAAGAACAGGATTCTTTCTTGGGCCCTTGCGGAGCCTCTCAGGATGTCTGTGTTATCAATCAATTACCCTGCAGTGAGTAAACTCAGTTAAAAATTCTTTAAGTAAACTTTTTTTGGGGGTTGGGGAAATAAGGGACCCAAAAGAAGCTGGTACAAAAATAATGTCTGTTTTCGCTGTCCTACAGTGTCAGTAAGATGTTAGATATCCTGGTGGATCACTACTCTTATAGGAGCTGGGAATTGAACTAAGAACCTCATATATTCAAGATAGAAATTCCTCCACTGAGCTACCAATCTAATTGGTTCAGGTAGTTCTTCAGAAAGCTAGTCAGTCACTTTCCCCTTGGCAGGTTTTACTCTGCTAGGGCAGCTGGCCTCAGCAAGCCATATGAGCAGATCCCCACTCCCCTCTCCTGTTCAGGTTGAGTTCCCTTTTTAAATTCAAATGGGACCCTGATGACTTTGTTCACTGCACCACACTGAAATCATTTTCAAGCCTCTTCTAGACCACCCCCTCCTACCCAGGGACGCTAAATAGGCTCTTGGGAAAATGTTGAGCACTTCCCACTGTCTGACTCCCTTAGGGGAGCTGAAATTCTGATAGTCCTCAGCACAGAACTATTAAATTGGCTGACTCCTCCATCTCTCAAGCCAATCCTCTGTATCCCAGGGCAGTTAGGTAAATTAGCCTTTCTCAGCAGACTCTCCTCCCCCCTCAGCCTGGTGCCACTTTGAACCAGCTGGTGTGCTTCCCAAAGCTCTAAGGGGGTCCAGGCAGCCAAACCCACAGAAAGGAAACCCCTCTCCACCCTTTGCCAGAACCCTCCCACTCTCAGAGATTACTCCCTCTAGTTGGGTGGCCGGTGGGAGCTGGGACTCACCCTGTCCCTCTGCCCTGAGGAAGGGGCTTAGATATCCATGTTTTCCAAGAATGGGCCTAAAATCTCAGTTTTATCTGGAGCAATTTATCTCCCTGTCCAGCTCCCTCCAGATTGATGCCCCAAAGGCTCCCGCTCTGTGGGCTCCCAGAACAGCTCACTTGGGCATGATTCTATCCCCAATCAACTGTCTTTTGTGAGAGAGATGGTAAGCATCCATTTAAACCCATGCCATCTTGCCTTCCTCACAATTTTTATATTGTTCATAGGAATTTAATGATTTTTATATAAATAGATGTGATGTTAATTTTAAACTTTATTTTATAATTCTATATGAAGTAAAATGATTTTTAAATTTGATTTACAACTCTTAAATATATTCATTTTCATTTGCTTATTTTCTGAGAGACTCATGTAAGAATATAAGCTTCCTGCTAAGCTCACCTAATGTGAATATTATTTAATACATAATGCTTTCTAATATTCATTTCAACATCTTCTTTACCCATACCTTATAAATTCTAGGATTGCTTTTATCACCAAAAAATACACAGACCTTGTGAACTATTTGTTCCATTGCTCATTTTAGATCCAGTAGAAATACATGTATTTGTGTTCCGCAAAGATCCTTACTAGAATGTTTACACCAAAGATATTCATAGTAAGTCAAAGTGGAAATAACTCAGAAATCCATTATAAGTGATATGTTTAAATAAACAAATTGTACTCATTTAAGTTATGAAATTGAACTCATGATTGCTTAGTCAACTATATGGATGAGACTTACACAGGTAACCACATGGAAAACTGCCAGAGACAAATCATACATACAATGTGACTTGATTGAAATTTTTTCATTTTTTAATTTATTGAAATATATCACTCATATGTGAACAGACATAAACAATAAGTGTATAGCAATAGTTGTGAACTTACAAAACAAATATACATAACATCATACCGGGCTCTCATACCTCACCCTACTACCAATACCTTGTATTGTTAAACATTTTGAACTAATGATTAAAGAGCATCCTCAAAGTATTACTACTAATGAAAATATTTTCCCCCAACCCTCCCTATTATTATTATTTTTATACCATGTATACATGAACATATATAAACAATAAAGGTATAGTAAAAGTTGTGAACTTACAAAGCAAACATTCATAACATCATAAAGGGGTCCCATACATCAACCCTCCACCAACAACTTGCATTGTCATGAGACATTTGTTACAAATTATGAAAGAATATTGTCAAAATCTTACTACTAATTACAGTCCTTATCTTACATTTGGTGTATTTTCCCCCAACCCACCTTATTATTATTTTTTAAAATATATTTTTATGACAGAAGTTGTAAACTTACAAAACAATCACTCTATCAACACACCACACCATGGAGGAACATTTGTTACAGATTATGAGGTAATATCATCCAATTATCACCAGGTCCATAGTGTACATTTGGAGAATAATTTCCTTGCTTCCTCAATATCAACACAGTACACCTTTGGCATAGATGCAAGAATATTACATTATTACTATAAACCACAGTGCATAGGTCACTCCAGTTGTATTTTTCCCATGCTTCTTCACATTCCCACCACCCAGCAATAGTGATGTACATCTGTTCTAGCTCATAAAGGACACTATTGCACCTGTACAATCAAACACAATTCTCATACACTTCTGGGTTTACTGTGTTATTCAGTCCCTAGATTATTGTCTATATTTGTGTGAAGTGGCATTTATATCCCTAGACTACCATTTTCAGCCACATCCCCATTTATAAACCAGCTGTTACTCACTATAAAATGTTATCAAATATTGCAATATTTTTTGGGGGATTCAGAAGGTGAGTTATGGCAGTTTGAGATTATTTATGAACTCCAAAAAAGAGAAGTATTATGATTGTAAAGTAGTCTCTTTCTCTGGGTGTGATACTTTCAATTGTATTAAATTCTAAGGTTTTAAATATACTTGATTAAATCAATTTAAGGTCTTTTATTTGACCATGAAAGTAGGGCATAACTCAAGACTGAGTGTCCACCTCTTTGGTTGGCTGATATAAATGGGCACTCACTCAAGAAGACACACAGGAGTGGAGAGAATTTGGTTATTTTGGTCCTGCCATGTGACACAAAGGAGAAGTCTCAAACAGCTAAAGCCTAAATATGAGATGAGGCCTATACCAACCCACCACTGAAATAGGAAGAAGCTGGGTCATGGAGCCCAAAAAGAAAGAAGGCCTGAGAGATCAGGAAGAGATCACTCACCTTGCTTCAGCACATGGCAACAGATTTTGGTGAGAAAATACCTCTTGCGGTACTTTGACTTAGACTCTTTAGGACCTTGTAACTGTAAGTTTTTACACTAAATAAATACACTTTATAAAAGCCACAGATTTCTGGTACTTTGCATCAAAATCCCTTTGTCTGATTAATAAACTAGATATTACAATCAAGGACATTATCATATTCTCACAGTGATGATTTGACATCCATTGTGAAATAAACCCTGAATCATCACTGTATCCCTGGCCTACTCACCATAAAAAAAAAGAATAAATTAAATTTTATTAAAGAATATTCCCACATAGTGAAAAATTATTTATGCAATCCCATCACTTCTAGTTTCTTCCATTCATAAACAGCAAATGAGTAGGGCTTCAAAATAATAATAATAGATTACCGCTGAAATGTCTGTAAGACAGTTTCTGCCTCAGAAATTCTTATGAAGCCCAATGTCAACATGAGAGAGGAAAATATTTAAAATCACAATAATTTGATATATCCAGCATAAACAGCCACTGTAAACCTTACAGAAAGTAAACCTCCAGTGAGATTAACATAATCCTGTACTGACAAGGTCTATTTAAATTAGTAGCTAAATAAATGCCTTGATTTGTTTTCTCTTAGTTTTCCAGAGATGTTTTGACAGTGCCACGCAATGGGTAGGCTTAAAAACACAATTTATTACCTCACTGATTTATTAGCCAGAAGTCCCAAGTAAAAGTTTCAGCAGGTCTTTTTCTCAGATTCTTTAGTATTCTGGTGCTACCTTGGCACAATCATAGGTGTCCCTTGGTTTAACTTTCTGCTTCCTGTCACAAAGAAATCTTTTGCCTTTTAACTCTGCTCTTCTGGATTCCACTGAATTCCACCTTCTCTTTATAATGATTCTGGTAATATGGATTAAGACAAACACAATTTCATTTGGACACATCCAAAGAAGATCTCCAAAATTCTTAGTAAAAAATCAGTCTACACCATTGCTTACCTTATCACATTAAAAAAATACTATTTACCGATGGTCTCAAGAACAGAGGATAAGAGAATAAGTTAAAGGACCTTTAATTTGTTTGAATAGATGTTTCATCATAACACTCTTTGCCTTCAGTAGTCCAAAATATCATGAGTTTTCCACATGCAAAGCACATTCATCTCCACCAAATAGCAAAAAACTTACATAAATGCAGTCATAATTCTGAGAGCAATGTCTCCTCAAAATCATTTTTAGGTTTGAGCTCTCCTTGTGAAAATTTCTTCTCAATCAGTGAACCTGTGAAACATTGGGCACAAGTTATTTGATTTTGAATACAGTAGTGAAGACAGGCAAAGAATAGACATTTCCATTACAAATGTTGGTAAGTGGAAGGAAAGCAGGGATCCTTGGACCCAAACAGGTCTAAAAGTCACTTAATCCAATTCTGTTACATTCTAAGTTGTGAATTTCATCTGCAAATAAGTGGTTTGTTCACCTGACCTGAGGGAGAGACAGGCTTAGCTTATCCTAGTGTTGGACAGTGTATCTTCTCATTTGGAAAGATGGGACATAGGCTCTTCCATCTCTAAAAATGAAGGCAGTATACAATGTTTCTGAAAATCTGGCTCCTAGGCCCCATCCTATCTGAGCTTCAATTTTGAAGACCCTCAATTTTGGACCTAAGATACTCTTTTCTGCCCTGATATCTGATTCATTGTTTTGCTTCTGAAATAATTTTCCCTCCACATTGTTTAATCCCTGTCACTTTCAGTCTACCTGGCAATACTTCTCATATCATTTCTTAAATAACTTGTTGGTTTAGGGGACAGTTGAAAAGGGGTCCTTGTCCTCAGCAAAACAATATTTTGCAAACCCTGCCTGGATGAATATATTTCCAATCTGGCCTTTCTCTGAGGTTGCTGTCAGAATTGATGAGTCATATAATTAATCTTCTTAACAAACTGCTGTTCAGGCAAATCCTTGCATGATTCCCCATTCTCTGGGAACTCACCCTTCAGGAGCTCAGGGAAGGCATTAGATAGAGTCACATTTGGCCCTAGGCTCAGAGCATTTTATATCAATAAGCTGAAATTTTCTAAATCTATTATTGTGTGTTTTTTGTGTGTTCAAGTATTCAGTCCTCAGTTTGTCCCTTTCCTCAGTCATTTTAGTTTATGAGAAAGAGAAACTACACCATGTCCCCCACACTTAGCTTTGAATTCTTCTCTGCTAAAGGTCCTAGCTCATCACTTGTAAGTTCTACGTTCTAACTAGCATCAGATCATTTTTTTAAAATTGTCTGCCATTTTATAAGAAGGACTCCTATTGTCTGGTTTCCCACAGCACATACATCATTGCCTCATGGCCTCAGCAGAAACAACTTATATGTTCATATTTCTTTCTTTCTTTCTTTTTTTTTTAAAGATTTTATTTATTTATTCATTTATCCCCCCCTTGCTGCTTGTGCTCGCTGGGTCAGCTAACCACGCCGTGCGGGTGGGCTTACCTTCACCAGGAGGCCCCAGGAACCGAACCCGGGGCCTCCCATATGGTAAACGAGAGCCCTACTGATTGAGCCACAGCCACTTCCCATATATGTTCATATTTCTAACAAGATTTTTTCACCATGATTATATGTATTTTCCAAGATGAGAGAAAGTTTTTTTTTTTTCACTGTTCTAAATCTTGGATTTTTCTATCAAGTGCCTCAAAATACTTCCATCCTTTCACCATGACCCAAGTCCAAAGCCACTTCCACATATGAGATGTTTAATAGCAGCATTTGAATTCTGGTATCAAAAAATGATTTTAGATTGCCAGAGTTTCTATGACAAATACAATGTAATGTGTTTAATTAAACAAGAACTTATTGACACATACTTGTAGAGGTAAGAAATACCTAATCAAGGTGCTGGCAAAGTCATGCTTTTCCTCAATTTTTAATCTAAAATTGAGGCAAATTATATTCCTCAGATTAATTATGATGCAGTTCAATTTTCTGAAAATTAATATATTTTTCAATTGGTAATCTCACCATATTTATTTTGATGTAGAAATATGTGATATAAATTTAAATTTCATTATATAAATCTTTAATCCCTAATATATTGCTAAAAGTGATTTTGTAATTTGATTTAATCAATTTATATTCATCCATTTTCATTTGTTTCCTTTTCTGATATATGCATCTAAGTCTATAATCTTCCTGCCAAGCACATATTGTGCATATTATTTAATTCATTATGCTTTCTAATTTTCACAGCAACTCATTGTTTACCCAAGTTTTTTTTTAATTATTGTATTGCTTTTTTCATCATAATATACATGCAACTTGTGATCCAGTTACTCCATTTCTCATTATATACCCACCAGAAATGCTTGTATCTGTGACCACATGGTCATTTCTATAATGTTTGCACCAGAAATATTCTTAAAAATCCATAACAGAAGTAACCCAGAACTCCATCACAAGTAACATGTTTGCATAAATATAGTCATATAATGGAATAGCACACAACCACACAACATGGCAGTGAATTAACTATTACCTACCACAGATACCTGGATAAGCCTCACAAATGTAATTTAATGGAAAGCTCCAATATATAAATAGTATAGAAAATGTGATTCCATCTTTGTAATTTTTGAAAAATGCAATGGTATTTACCCATTAACAAGTAATTAGAGTTTTCTTGTTGGGACAAATAATGAAAACTGAATGGGAAAGGAAATGAAGTGTATTTCTCATGTGCTAGAAATTTGCTATTACTTTCAGATTGGTGTGTTCATTGTGTGAAGGTTGATCTGATGATTCTTGAATTTATATGCCATTTTTTCCAATATAGAAATATTTAAATTTTCCTTCACACAATTGTCTACTTAAAATTATGTTAACATTAAACCGCAGACATCAAACTTCAGTGTTGCAACTTGTTCTAAACTACAGATGAATAGAGATAAAATCCTGGGGGAAATGACAAATGTTTGATTACATCAGTAAGAGATGAAACACTTTGGTCAAAACCTAAAAAAATGAAAATAAGTAAATTAAACTGAAAATTAAAATTAGCAATTTGACATAAAATGCATATCTTTGGGAAGTGATATTGTCTAAAGATATAAATTGTATCATCAGTGTGGAAAAATTTTAAATCATCAATTTTTTATTTCCTGTACAGTCCTTACAACTTAAATTTATTTTCATTTTTCTTGCTTGATGGTGAGTATTATTAAGATTTGAAAAGTTATTTCAATGGATATATCATATAAGACAAACCTGTAAGGAATTTCATATGAAAGAAAGAATACCAAATGAAATACTATTTTAGCAACATTATGAAATATTAACTTACTTAAATTAATATATATGAATGATAGGTAAGATGTCACTCAACAGGATTTCATTTAATCCTCTTAGGAACTTTCACTGCTGCAACATTTACAGAGGTAATGAATAACAATCTTAAGAATATATGCAATACAAATGCTTGTTTATGTGAAACAGGAGAATTGTACAATATTCATTATCGCCATGAATAAAAAAACAGAAATCTAGAAATAAAACAGATATTTGGGTCAGAAAATTGCTTTATGTACATATATGTGTGTTATAGTCTTTGGAAAGAATGTTATTAAAGAATTAAACAGAAATGGCTAGTTATTTAAAGCTACAGTAATATAATTGTTCCTTGGAGCATAAGGAGTGTGGTGTCATATATGTGGCAATAGTGGTCCCATATAATAGACTTTCCATAACCAAGTGGAAGTAAAATTTGGAAATTGTTTTACTCTGTCCTTTCCTGGATTTCATCTGGAACAGCACAGTGAACATGAAAGCATTAGTAGCTTGTATGGCCATGAATGGTAAAAGCAGGATAATAAGGCCCCTCAAGAGGATTTATTTTAAAAATAGCAATGTTTTCAGTGCCTATATATACACTAGCACAATATTTATTATATTTATTATAGCTTTATAATGATCTGATATATGATAGAATATTTACAACTATATTGTCATTACTAATTATCTTTGAGTGATTCTTTGATTGTGAATCACTTTATACATTCAATAATCAAGTTGTGAATACTTACACATATGCACATGCACCACAAACTAACTGAATGAAATTTAATAGTAATTACATTGTATAAATGTAATAAATAGAGGAGAATTATTACAATTTTTAATCTAAAATTGAGGTAAATTACATTCTTCAAATTAATTATGACCCATTTCTATTTTCTGAAAAATAATATATTTTCCAATTGGTAATATCACCATATTTATTTTGATGTAGAGTGGAAGTGGAGATACTTGCAAAGTGTATGTGAAAGACTTGATGGAACTACTGTCCCATGAACATATGAGTGCTGAGATAGAGTTCATTTTGTTCAAGACTATAGGATTATTTGAAGGGTGACAGTTTAAATACCAATCATAAATTGTGTAATTAAGGTAGAGATTCAGGTTTACCAAGAGTCAAAAATAAAAGTATGAATTTCATAGCCCAGAGCATGGTCAAATTTCATTATAAACATTAATCAACACATCTTCAAATCTCAATGATATCCAAGGACAAACACAAGGAGATCCACACTTAGATAGGTCACATGCATACTTTCATACTAAATTCTTTTTATATTAAAAATATCAAGGCCTTCAAAGTTTATGCATGCACCAAAATAATTTTATGATTATTAGAGTTTATAATGTTTTGATATGTGATGGAATAATGATCCTATTTTCTTATTAAATTATCTGAGTGATTCTTTGTTTTTGCATCACTTTACACATTCCATAATCAAGTTGTGACTACATGCACACACATATATGCACACAAAGACATTCTGATGGGAAATTAATGGGGGTAATATCGAATTAATGCAACAAATTAAGGCAAACTTAATTTTTTCAATTTTTAATCTAATCCATGGGCTATTTTCATTCCTCATATTATTTTTCTTTTATTTCTACTTTTGAACAAATACTACATTTTTCAGATGATGTCTCACAATATTTATGTTGTTCATAGGAATTTAGTGATTTTTATATAAATAGATGATGTTAATTTCAAATTTCATTTTATAAAATTTTCATCCCTGATATATAGATGTCAACTGATAAAATTTGTTTTAATAATTTAAATTTATTCATTTTCTTTTGCTTGTTTTCTGAGAGACTCATGTAAGAATATAAGCTTCCTGGTAAGCACATCTAATGTGCATATTATTTAATTTATTATGCTTCTTAATTGTCATTGCAATCTCTTCTTTACCCATGCATTATAAATTCACGGATTGCTTTTTTCACCCCAAAATACATGGACCTTATGAATCAGTTACTGAACTGATGCATGTATCTGTTACTACAAAGGCCCTTACAAGAATATTTGCACCAAAGATATTCACGGTAGTCCATAATGGAAATAACTCAGAAATCATCAGAAGTTTTATGAGTAAAGAAAACATATTGTATTCATTTAAGCAATAATAATGAATTCATTATTGCCTAGTCAAATATATGGATGGACTCACAGAAGTAGCCAAATGGAAAGCTAACAGAGACAAATGGTACATACAATATGCCTTGATCTAACTATTTCTAGTAACATGCACACACTATCACAAATCTACAAGTAAATATAGTGTTGGAACGTGGACAAAAACGGGTAGTGAAAGGGGAAAAATGTGTGGGGCATTTACTCATGTGCTATAACTATGCTATTATATGCAGAAAGTATTTTTTTTTGTATGAGGGATCATCTTATGAGTCTCAAAATTTTATGCCATTTGTTTCTATATACATTTAGTTAAATTAGACTTCAAAAATTGTCTACTTAAAAAATATTTTCACCATTTAACTGCAGACATCAAACTTTAGTGATATAACATGGTCTAACATATAGATGTATAATGGTAAAATGCTGGGGGAAGTCACAAATGTCTAAATAATAGTTCAAAATGTTTGAAACATATGCTAAAACCTAAAAATAAAAAAAAAATGTAAACTGAAAGTTACACCAGCAATTTCACATAAAATTCATTCCTTGGGAGCGTGATCTGTTCTACAGATATAATTTGGGGTGTAAAATGTAAGGAAAATTTAAAATCATTATTTTATTTCTTTTTATGTATTGTAAATTTCTTAAGATATAAACATATCTTTATTTTTCCTGCTTGACACCAAGAAATATTTGAAAACTTATGCCAATGAAGATTTTATATAAGACAAATGATTAACACCTATAATTAATTCATGTGAAAGAAGCAGTGACCAATGAAATTTTATTATAGAAACATTCAATATCAAACATTAACATGCATTAGCTAACATATCTGAATGATAGAGAAGATGCCAACCAACAGGATTTCATTGAATCCTTTTGAGAACTCTCACTTTTGCAACCATTAGAGAAGGTAATGTTATTTTTTCTGTAGCCAGGAATTTTTTATTAACCTATGAATGCATGATCCCAGTAATAGGTATATAACCTATGTAAACTCTTGTACATGTGAAATGGAAAACTTGTACACTAATGTTCCTAACCACACTGCATATAATAGCAGAAATCTAGATAAAACACAAACATTTTTTAAAAATGGATTTATGTAGATATATATATGGTATAGTCCATCAAAAAACTGTTATTAAAAATTAAGCAGAATGGGCCACAGCTATTTGCAATTGTGTAAATAGAGGTTTAGATTGAAGTGTAAGTAGTGTGACATCATATCTGTGGAAATAGTGGTCCCATAGAATAGACTTGCCAAGATCAGGTGGGAGGATCATTTGTTTCTCTTTCATTGGAGCTCATCTGGAACACCTCAGTGAGCACATAGGCATAGGAAGTTATAATGTCCATGAATGGTAGCAGAATAACAAGGCCAATCAAGAGGATCATTGTAAACATACTGGAAAGTGTTCTGACAAACTAAGAGTTGGAACATTACAGTAAAATGGTTAATGAGCAAAAACTTATAATATGGAGGTTGAAATAAATACAAATTTTGCTTGAAAGAGTTGATGGAACTACTGAGCTATACACATATAACCATGGAGAAACATTTCCTTTTGTTCAGGAGGAAAGCAAAATGTAAAGGGAGACAGAGAGCTATAAACAAATCTTAAGATATGAAATCAAGAAGAAGAGCTCTGGTCTACCAAGAGTCAAACTGTAAAGGTATAAAGCTCACATTCCAAATCATAATAATCTTACTATTTGAGAGAATATTAGTTGCAATCTTGAGCACAGTAGTGGAGATATACATCATGTCAATGAAAGAGATCTGACTGCATAGAAAAACATTGGTGTGTGGAGTCCACTGTCCATATGAATGAGTTTATTGAGTATGATTTCCCCATTTGCATCACTGAGAAATGAATGGTGATATTAAGAATAAAGAAAGTGTTCATTTGCCATCTTGGGAAAAAAGTCATTGAAGATGTATGCCAAAATATTTTTTTTTGTCTTCCTGTTTTATAGAAAAATAGCAAAGCAGATTACTTCTTAAAATTCCATTTAATTATATTGATTGTCCTTTAAGAGAAAAATTAGTGAGTGTTAAATATAATTTGAATGTCTCTCCACATTTAAGTAAACTGACTGTGTATATTGAGCAATAGTCAATTTGACTAAAAATGAAATGGATATAAATACTTTACTGGATAGGGAATTTCACTATCATATGAAATATTAAAGTTATAAAGCATTTAAAGTTTTCTTTAATATATGTAGCAGTTTGATATAATTTATGAATTCCAAAAATAGATATTGGATTATGTTTGTAAACTGGTCTATGCATGGGCATGATTAAATTATGATTAGGGCTTTGATTGGACCACATCAGTAGGATACTGAGTTCCTGCACCCTTGGCGGGCTGGGATTCACAGATAAAACTACACAACAAAGCAGAGGAGTTAGTTGGACTTTTGATGTTGGAGTTTTGATGCTTGAGTTTTTGAGTTGAAGCCCTGGAACTAAGAAATGCTGCTGAGTCTGGAGAGAATTGAGCCCTGGGGAGAGAGACAGAGCTGGACACCTGGTAGTCTACAGCTGTCCTTGTGCAGAAAATAGAGGAGCTGAGCCCAGAGAGAAAGGAGCACTGGGAAGACAGGAACCTGGGAAGACTGAACCCTGGCAGACATCAGCAGCCATCTTGCTCCAACACGTGGCAATAGACTTTGGTGAGGGAAGTAACTTATGCTTTACACATGCTAACTGTAAGCTTCTACCCCAGATAAATGCTCTTTATAAAACCCAACCCCTTTGGCTGACTAACACAATGCATTGCTCAATTATTAATTTAAATAGAATATATTGTAATTCAAGGCATATTAACATCTTTATGGAAGAAATGACACCAAGTTATAAATGAATTGATGCTTATCACTTATGTTGAAGTTTGAAATTATTTTATGAATCTCCAAAAGGGAAGATTATGTTTGTAAATTAATCTATTTCTATTGGTGTAAAATCCTTTGCATTAAATTAGGCTGAGAGGACATTGATTAGATTACAAGTTAAGGTTAATTTAGGGCTTTTTTATGAAGATACTTAGATTTTATAAATGATGCATAAAAAATATAAAGCAATTCTCATATGTCCCATTCCCTGACAAACCAATGGTAACAGCGATGGAACTTTACACTTTCCCACATTAACAACATCATTCATTAGTGTGGTACATTTTTTTACAATTGATGAACACATATTGGAGCCTTTCCACTAAGTGTGGATTATAGTTTACATTATAGTTTAAACTCTATCCACATAAATTTGTAAGTTATGACAATATATTGAATGGTCCATATCTGTCATTGCAATGTCATTCAGGACAATTTCAATTTCCCAAAAATGCTCCCATAGTACACCTATTTTTCACCTCTCCTTCCCCTCAGAACTTCCAGTGGCAATTGCCAACACATCAATGATAAAAGTTATTCCATTCCTAGAATAATAATGTCTATAGTAAAATAGTTGTAAGTCTAATCTAGTCCATCGTTCATTCCCCAATACTGAGAATTCTGGGATGGTAATGCCCACTTTGCCTCTAATTGAGAGGAGGATTAGATCCCATGTGGTAGATGGATGTGACTCTCTTGTTTGCAGTTGTAGGCTCTGTTTGTTCCTTGGGATGGTCATCGTTCATCATCATTTCCTTGTTAGTTGTCCTAGGTGAGTCCAGTGAACTGCAGAGTAAGTGTTGCAACACTCTTGAGATTCAGGGCCCAACTGGCACATGGAAAGTCCAAAGATTGAAATCTCTTGGACAATAGCCTATCAACTCTAGTACTAACTACAGATTTACATAGAAGGGGCAGAAAAGCCATGTGTAGAGAAACAACAAGTGAATTCAACTTTGTCACACTGGGGAGCATAAATTCCAAAGTAGAGCCAAATGTTAGGGTAGCAAACTCATAAGTTTTCAGCCCTGCCTCTAATGTCTAGATGCCTCCAGAGCCCTCAAGAGCCCCACTATTTGAGGAAATATTTACTGTGGCAATCAATGAGATCCAGCTGAGGCATTCATAAACTTAATCTCCAGAATGACTTTCTGACTTTTAAGTCTCTAGCTTTATAAACTCATTTGTCTTTGCCCTTTCCCCATTTTGGTTATGGTCTTTTTCCAGTTTCATTGCTAGTTGGTGTGGTTGTAATCCTTTGGTGTCAGGGAGGCTCATATTCGTGAGTTATATCCCATGCTAGGGGGAAGGTAATGCATATATATGCTGAGTTTTGCTTAGAGAGAAGCCATATGTGAGCAAAATGGAGGTTCTTAGGAGACAACTATTTAGGCAACCTATAAGAGTAGGCTAAGTTTCAATTTCAAAAGAAAAGTTTCATAAATGCAGTCATCAGTATCAGGGGCCCATGAGAAGTTTTTCCTCTCTCATTTGTCAATGGCCTTATAATGAGGGATTCTTCCTGTCCCATTAGATAATTTGACAGAACTCCCCAGGATAGGAATTGGATATTCTTTTGGTTATTATGTGGATCTGCACCCACAGCAACAACACCCTATGAACACTTGAACTCTTCTATATGCCTTATAGGTATGCCTCAAGCAAAACTCTTTCCATGCATACCCTATTACAGATACCCCATGACAATGGTCCTCCTCTGCCACAGTTTTAATCCTTCTGAGATCCAGAATTTCTTCAAAAATGAAGCCAACAAAATAATCAAATAAAAATAAAACACAAAAAATTAAAAATAATTTGAAATAATGAAAAAATTAAAAAACAAAATTAAAAAAGACAAATGTTGGCATCATGTCTTTCATCACTGTGAGATCTGTTGTATTCTATGTACAGTGACATTTTCCTCCATTTATTTCTCCATTGTATTATTTTTTTTCCTTTTATCTTCAAAAAATCTTTAGTTTACAGAAAAGTCATGTACAGAACATAGGGGATTCTCATATACCCAACACCCTTATTAATATGTTAAATTTGGGTGGTACATTTGTTACAATTCATGTACAAATATTGAAGAATTGCTACTAATCAGGATCAATGATTAACATTATGGTTTACATTTTAGACCATACACTTTTATAAATTATGATGAAATTTGTGGCAGTTTGATATTGCTTATGAATTCCAGAAATAGATAGTGGATTATATTTGTAAACTGGTCTGTCCCTCCAGGCCTATTAGATGATATTGCATTCAAAGTTTCACTTTTACTTGATTAAATAATGATTAAGGCTTTGACTGAGCAATGTCAGTATGATGCTGCATCCCCACCCCTTTAATGGGTGGGGACTCACAGAGAAACCATGCTGCCAAGAAGGGAGTTTGGAATTTTGAGCTGGAACCTGGGAAGTAAGCACACAAAGGTGCAGAGAAGCTGAGCCCAGAGGAAATCAAGCCCCGGGAAGAGAGACAGAGCTTGTCCCCTGATTGTCTGAAGCAGGCCTTGAGGAGAGAGCTGAGCCTAGAGAGAAACAAGCCCTTGGAAAAGAGGAACCTAGTAATCTTGAACTCTTGGTAGACATTGGCAATCATCTTGCTCCAACACATGGCAATAGATTTGGTGAGGGAAATAAAGTATGCTTTATGGCCTGGTAACTTTAAGCTTCTACACCAAATAAATAACCTTTATAAAAGCCAACAGATTTCTGGTATTTTGCATCAGCACCCCTTTGGATGACTAATACAGAATTTAACATGGACTGTATCCATCTTTGGAAGATTATGTAGAACAATACCAATGCCTCCAAAATGCCCCATGTTCCATCTATTTTATTCTTTCTTCCCCCTTGCTTCAGGACCCATGGTAAGTACCAAGCTTCACTCCTTAAAGAACAAGATTCTTAGTTACTTGCAACAACATTGAGATCTTGACTTACTGACATGTCCTCCAATATTAGTCATTGCCTAAGATATTGAGAGACTCCCACCCCTCTTTTTGATAACATAGCAGGACTCTGGGAGTCCAACACTTTCCTGTTCACCGTGTAGGTCTCCAACCACTGATATAATGAACTATGACAGGATCAACACTCATATACTCTCTAGAAGCCTGCCCAAGCTGCACCCAGTTCCATATGCACCCACATCCAAAACCCTAAACCAGGGTTTGCCATATATGCAAAAAAAAAAAAAAAAAAAAAAATTCCAATGTTGTAGTTTCAACCACATACAAACAAATCCCCAGATTTCATCTTCTCCCTTCCCCAACTCTCCTCCCATATCCATGGACAATGAAACACCCCCACCCTACCCCTCACAGGCCAGCAATGCCCAACCCAATAGTATCAGTGCACCACTGTCATGCTAAACCACTATACAACTACACCCTTCCACCTTATCATACATTTTGCCCAAATGGACAATGGCTCACAACCCTCTTCTCCCTTTCTGTCTCCTGTAAACCAGTTTTCCAGACTGGTGTAGCTCTGTGAGTTGGCTCAATTTTTTAAATTCATATCAGTGAGGCCATGTAGTATTTGTCCTTCAGTGACTGGCTAGCTTCACTCAACCTAAAGTCTTCATGGCTCATTTATGTTCTCCTATGTGTTAATACTGCATTACTTCTTACAGCTGAATAATATTCCATTGTATGTGTATACCAGAGTTTGCTTATCCATTCATATTTTGATGGACTTTTGGGTTGTTTCCCACTTTTGTGATAGTGAATAATGCCACAATGAACTTTGGTGTGCATATATTTTTTCGTGTCCCTGCTTTCAATACTTCAGATTATATACCCAGCAGTGGGATTGCTGTATCATATGGCAGATCTATAGTTAGCTTCCTGAGGAAGAATCAGACTGTCCTTCACAATAGTTTCACCATTCTACATTCCCACCAGCAGTGGATAAGTGTTCACATTCCTCCACATACTTTCCAACACTTGTAGTCCTCTGTTTTTGTTTATTTTGTTAATATCTGCCAGGCTAATTGGGGTAAGATGATATCTCATTGTAGTTTATTTTTTAAAGATTTATTAATTTATTTACATTTATCCATTTTACCCCACCCTCAATTTTGCTGTTTTTGTGTCCTTTCACTGGGCAATTCTCTGTGTCTGTTTCCTGCTCTCTCTTCTCATCATTCTCCTCTTGTCTTTACTGAGATTAGATCTTCAGAAACTCCAATGTGGGAGAGAAGTGCCCTAAAGCCTGTGCTACTTTAGTTCCTGGTTTTTCAGTGAAATCTCATCTTGGCTCTCAGTTCTGTCACTTTCCTGTTAAGTCATCTTCTTGCTGTGTGGTTTGGCAGGGCCAGATGGCCCACCTGCATAGGTGACTGGGGGATTCACCTATTCATGGGAACTCGTGGTGTTTCAGTTCATGGGACCTGGTGGTGCACCCATGCACAGGGACTGGCAGCACAACCACTCATATGGCCTGACTGCACACACACGCACAGGGCCTGAGGGGCTCACCCACTTGCAGGGCCTGAAGGCACACCCACGCATGGAGTCTGGTGGCCCACGTGACTTCTATATTTTTCTTTTTTTTTTTAATTTTTACTGGGAGGTTCTGGGGATCAAACCCAGGTCCTTCCATATGGAAGATGGATGCCCACCATTTGAGCCATATCCACCCTCCTGCTATATCTCTTAAGTTTGACCAGAGATACCTAGAGTTGCAGTCATTTCCCATACAGGATGGTCATATAATAAATCAGGCTTGGTTTATCACCAACATTCCAAAAATCAGACCTAGGGAAAAAAACTAGGTCTGGGGACACATGCATGGTTTCTAATATAGCAAATATTTAGCCTACCCTGATTATCACAAAATCAGGACAGCAAGAATATTAGTACTCATTGTAGTTTTGAATTGCATTTCCATAATAACTAGTGACATTAAAATCTTTTCATGTGCTTTATAGCCATTTTTATTTCTTATTCAGAGAAGTGTCTATTTAAATCACTTGAACATTTTTTAAATTGGTTGTTTGTCTTTTTCTTTTTGAGGTGTAAGTTTTCTTTATATATGCTGGATATTAGGCCCCTATGAGATATATGGTTATCAAATATTTTCTGTAATTGAGTAAGCTGCCTTTTCATTTTATTGACAAACTCGTATGAGGCACAAAAGTTTTGAAATTTGAGGAAATCCCATTTATCTATTTTTCTTTCATTGCCCTGGATATGGGTGTGAAGTTTATGCAACCATTTCTTAATACAAGATTTGTGCATGAGTCCTTACATTATCTTCCAAGATCTTTATGGTCTTGGCTTTTATATTCAAGTCTTTGATCCATCTTGAATTAATTTTTTATAAGATGTGAGATGGTGTTCCTCTCTTAACACTTTTTATATGGATATCTAGTTCTCCAAGCACCATTTTTTGAACAGGCCATTCTTTCCCAATTGAGTGGACTCAGGGGCCTTGTCATATATCAGTTGGCTGTATATGCAAGGATCTATATCAGAACTTTCAATTTGTTTTCATTGCTTTGTAGTATGTATTTAAGTCAGGTAGTGTGATTCCTGCCTTTTTTTTTCTTTTTCATTATGTCTTTGGCTATTCGGAGGCCCTTGCCCTTCCAAATAAATTTCATAGTTAGTTTTTCTAATTCAGTATAAAATGCTGTTGTAATTTTCATTGAGATTGCATTCAATCTGTAAATAAGTCTGAGTAGGATATACATCTTAAGGTTTAGTCTTCATATCCATGAACAGGGTATGTTCTTCCATTTACTTAGGTCTTCTTTGATTTCCTTTAATAAGGTTGTGTAGTTTTCTGTGTACAAGTCCTTTACATCTTTACTTAAATTTAATACTACATATTTAATTATTTTAGTTGGTATTGAAAATGGGAGTTTTTCTTGACATCCTCCTCAGATAGTTCATTATTAGTGTACAGAAATGCTACTGAGTTTTGCACATTAATGTTATAACCTGCCACTTTATTGAACTCATTTATAAACTCTAGAAGATTTATTGTAGATTTCTCAGAGCTTTTGAGGTATAGGGTCTGGTCATCTGCAAATTGTGAAATTTTTACTTCTTTTCCAATTTGTAATTCTTTTACATCTTTTTCTTGCCTAAGTGCTCAAGCAAGTACTTCTAACACAATGTTAAATAAGAGCAATGAACAGTGGGCATCCTTGTCTTGTTCCAGATCTTAGAGGAAAATATTTTAGGAATTCAACATTGAATATGATGTTTACTATGGGTTTTTCATATATACTCTTTATCATGTTCAGGAATTGTGTCCTTCTATTGCTATCGTTTAAAGTATTTTTTTTTTTATTAGAATGGGGTGCTGTATTTTGTTGAGTTCTTTTTTTGCAACCATGGAGATTATCATGTGAAATTTTTTTCTTTTGATATGTTTATGTGGTGTATTACATTGATTGATTGTCTTATGTTGAACCATCATTACTTACTAGGGATGAATCCCACTTGGTAATGGTATATAATTCATTTGATGTGTTGTTGAAAATGTTTAGCAAGTATTTGGTTGAATATTTTAGTATTTCTTTTAATAAATTTCCCCACTATTCGGGAAGCGGCTGTGGCTCAATCAGTAGGGCTCCCGTTTACCATATGGGAGGCCCCGGGTTCGGTTCCCGGGGCCTCCTGGTGAAGGCAAGCCCGCCCGCATGGCGTGGTTAGCTGACCCAGCGAGCACAAGCAGCAAGGGGGGGATAAATGAATAAATAAATAAAATCTTTAAAAAAAAAAAAATTTCCCCACTATAATTGTAGAGACATTTATTTCTCCATTTAGTTTTTGTCGTGATTGCCTCATATATTTTGAGGTGCTCTGGTTAGGTGCATAACTGTTTATGACTCTTCTTTCTTCTTGACAGATTGTCTCTTTTATTAATATATAGTTATCTTCTTTGTCTCTTACAATAATTCTGCACTTAAAGTCTATTTTGTCCAATATTTGTAAAGTTACTGCACCATTTTTGTTTTTTTGGTTTGCATGTAAAAACTTTTTCCATCCATTCACTTTCAGCCTCATTACATCCCTGGGTGTAAGGCGAGTTTCCTTGCAGACAGCATATAGATGGGTCATTAAATTTCTGCCAATCTCTGTCTCTTGCTTGAGAGTTCACCCCTAATATTTTCAATGAATTACTTACATTTGTTATATTTTCTTTAGGTTTATGTATGTCATAAGTTGTTTATATTTCTCTTTGTATCATTTTAATTAATCTTGCACTCTCCTCCAATTCTCTTTCTCCTTATTTTTTTCTTTCAACCTTCAGAACTGCCATTATTATTTCTGAAGGGCAGGTTTCTTATCAACAAACTCTCTTAATTTCTTTTTGTGAATATTTTGAACTTCCCCTCATTTTTGAATGCAGTTTTGCTGGGTAGAATATTCTTGGCTGGAGGGTATATTTATTATTTTTCTTTTAGCACCTTAACTACATCACACCACTTCCTTCTTCCCTCCATGGTTTCAGATGAAAATGTAGTACTTGTTCTTATCAAGCTTCCCTTGTATGTGATGGGTCTCTTTTCTCTTGTTCCTTGCAGTACTCTCCCTTTGTTTTGAGCATTGGATAATTTGAGAAGTATATGTATAGGGGAAGGCCTGTTAGTATTTATACATTTTTTTGTGGAGTCCTGTGCTTCATGGATATATACATAAATGTCCTTCAATAGAGTAGGGAAATTTTCAGCCATTGTTTTTTCCAACACTCCTTATGTCCCCTTTCACTTGTCTTCTACCTCTGGGATGTCTATAATGCATATGCTTGTGTGTTTCATGTTGCCATCCAAATCTCTAAGACCTTGCTGGAATTTTTGTTTCTTAAAAAATCTGTTCTACTATCTGTCTGACTTCAGATGTACTGTCTCCCACATCACTGATTCTTTCCTCTGCCTGTTCAGTTCTGCTGTTATGTGCTTCCATTGTATTTTTTTATTTAATGCATTGTGCCATTAATCACCAACATATGTATTACCTTTTTATGTCTGCTTATAATTTCTTCAGTATTGTCTCCCAATCTCTTCTTAGAATCCTTAATATCTTCCTTCACTTCTGTATTAGTCAGCCAAAGGGGTGCTAATGTGAAATACCAAAAGTGGGTTGGTCTTTATAAGGGTATTTATTTGGGGTAGAAGTCCACAGATACCAAGCCATAAAGCGTTAAGTTTCTTCTCTCACCACAGTCCATTGCCACGTGTTAGAGCAAGGCAGTTGCTGGTAGTTTGCCAGGGTTCAAGCTACTGGGGTTCCTCTCTTCCCGGGGCTGCGTTTCTCTCTCGGCTTAGCTCCTGTTTCTTCCACAAGGTCAGCTGTAGATGATCAGGCAAACAGCTTGCTTCTCTTCTCTTCTTTCCAACATCAAAACTGCTTCTCAAAAGACTGCTTCAACTGTCCTTTGCCTTGCCTTTTATATTCAATTCCCCACCCACCAAGGGGTGGGGCTCAATGCTCTAATCCTAACCTAATCATGCCCAGATTAACAGATCAGTTTACAAGCATGATTCAATTATATTTTTGGAATTCATAATTACATCAAACTGCCATAACTTCATTAACTTGATTCGTGATATTTGTTTGGACATGTCTCTGACAGTTGTTTGATATTCTGCATCTCCCCCTGTTTTATATATATATAATATATATTAGACTTTGCCATGTCTTCCTCTTTCTTAGTATGGCTTGTAATTTTTGTTAGTGTCTAGGCTTCTGTTTATATTGATTGTTTTATTTGGTTGGCTAGATTCTCTATATACTCTAGGGTTTTAGTTTGTGTTTTTGGGTGTGTGGTGAGGTTTCCTTTGACACTTCATTCCTCTTATTCATTTTCCTTCCTCTTTTCTATGTTCCCTTGAAAAAGCTTAGGACCAGAGATAAGGAAAGAGGTATGAAGAGAAAAAATTTAATAGTAATAATGATTTAAAAATGTAGAAGAAGAGTTGTTTAAGACATAGGAAAATAAATAATTAACATGAGTAAAAACCATATGAAATTTAGAAGAATATGACTAGAAAGAATGAAGAGAAAACAAAATAGAGAATAAATTAAAGGCTGGAATGATGAGAAGTGAGAAAAGGAAAAATGAAAAAAAAAAACAACAAGTAAAAAAAGAAAGAAAATTGAGAAAAAAGAGTGAAATATAGAAGTAAAAACCAAAAAAAAAAAAATGAAGATCAAACAAAAAGAGTTGAATGAAAGAAAAAACAATAGAAACTGATGATACAAAAATGGAGGAAAAAAAGGAAATAACAAAGGTAGAAAAAATCTGTAAAATAAAAAATGGGGGAACAAAGAAAGAGGAACACAGTGAACAGGAAACAAAAGAGCAGTAACTAAAAAAAAACAAAAACAAAAAAACAAACAACCTTTAAAATACAACCTTCACTCTTAGGCCTCTAAGAAGCTAATGAGACTGCTGGTGTTCATCAGTCAATCACCCTGCACCCTGCCTTTTGTAGGTGATGTAATGGGTTCTTGGGAGTAAAATAAGAAAAAGAATAAAATGGACCTTTAAAATAATAACAGATCCAAGAAAGCCTAAAACAAAAAGAATATTCCCTGTCTTAAGGTACTAGTTGGGTGCTTGATAATCTGTTGGATCCTTCACTTGATCACTTCTCTAAGGCAACCCAGAAATTGAACCAGGGTCCATATATATGTAAGGTGAGAATTCCTCCACTTAGCTAAATGTCTCCTTTTTAAAATTATGTTAATTTGGCTTCAGACAGCTATCTGACCCCTTTCCCTTAGGTGTTATGAACTTCTACTGCTTTCTAGAGTCCTGCTGAGTAGGCACCTGTTCCCACTCCCTCTCTAATCTGGTACCTATCTCTCCTTGGGCATGACAGTCTGCCTGAGTAGATATTCCTTCCCTTCTCCTTGTTGGGTGGGGTTCCCTTCTGAGATTCAAAGGGTCTTAGATGGCCAAACTCACTGCAAAGTAACCACTCTTCACACTGTGAGACCTTTCTTCCTCCTGGGGAACACCTCTCCCAGTCTGTTGGCAGCAGTGAGCCAGGGGATGCACTAAGGCTGCTTGTCCTCAGGGTAGGGTATATTTGCCATTTCCAGCCCAAGAGCAAGCAGCTCATGATTTTCCTTTGGCTTCATTATCTTTCCAATACCCTCTAGATAACTCAGAGCACCTTCCTCATCCTTACATATACAAAGCAGCTCCTTTAGATAAGTACCTGCTTTCTCTCTGCATTTTTTTGTGAGAGGGTAATACACTGCCTATCTATTTCAGTGTCATTTTCCTGGAAGTCCACTTTAGGGCTTTTGATTGGCTACATCATTAAGATGTAACAAAGGTTGGGACTCTGTGCCCTTTCTGAGTCTGATGTAAATTGAAACACAGAGAAAGACTGACTGAGAAAGACACAGGAAGAGAAAGCTCTGTCATTTTTGTTCCTCATATGAGACAAGGGAGGGCTCAAACAGCTATGGCCCCAGGGAGAGAAGAGCCATTTGCCTGATAGCTTGCAGCAGAAAGACAGCAAAACAGCAAAACAGCTGAGACTGATAAAGGAGGCCCAGAAAGACACAAGCCCTGTGCCAGGAGAGAAAGGACTACAGAATTACTTAAGCATAAATCCTAAAGAGGCTAGACCCATGGACCTCAAGAGCAAAAGGTGAGCCCAGAATTTGAGGCCAAAACCTGGGCAGAGATTGTTGACCATCAATGCTTTAATACATGGCAGCTGATTTGGTAAGATAACACCTTTTATGGTGAGTGGATTTGTATTTACCATGGCTTTGGAACTGTAAGCTTTTATCCAAACAAATAATGCAAAGGATAAAGAAAGAATTCTGAAGAGAAAATATTAAAGCAATTTTTTACAAACAAATGACCTACCATAAGGCTAAGTGCTGTTTTCTCATCAGAAACTGTGGTTGTGAGATACCAGTAGTATGATATGTTTAATGTACTGAACCAAAAATACCACAATGCCAAAATTGGGTATCTGGAAAAAAATGTTCTTCAAAAATGAGGATGAGTTTAAAATTTTCATAGATAAACAGAACCTGAGAGAGTTAGGCAAAAAGAGACTTGCTTTATAAGAAAGACAGAATTGAATCCAGCAGGTTAAAAGGAAAAGACAGGAGAGAGTAACTTATTATAGTGTAAAGAAAGGATCATCAGTAAGGGTAGCTAGAATGGTACATGCACAACCCAAAAGTATTGTATCCTCAATAGATAACTCAACTCTTTAACTCATGTAAGACTTAGAATACAATTGAACAAGAAAAAAGATGTATTTCCTCAAAATGGACATTAAAAACAAAGTGGCAATGTGGGCTAAAACAACATAAACAAGGGGAAAATGGGATACGGGAGCAAAAAATATGCATAATATTAAATGTACATTGGTAATGTTTCAAATTAGTAGTTTATAGATGCAGGTTGTTTAATATAAACCCCAGGGTACCAAAAAAAAATGATCTTCTAAAACAAAGAAACAGAAATGAAATAGGGAAGAGTCAGAAAAATCATAAAATAACAACTGTATAGAAAGGAATGTTGCATTAAAGGTAAAAAGAGACAAAAATATATGATATAAACACTAAAGGAAAAAATGAGTGAAGTAGTGAGTTTCAGTAATCACTTTGAATTTTAATGGATTAAACTCCCCAACCAAAAGTCACAAGTTAGGTAAATAGATTAAACAGCATGATCTATCTCTATATTGTTTACAAAAGACACACTAAAGAACAAAGACACAAACAAGTTAAAAGAGAAATCATGGAAAAATTTACTCCATGCAAAAATAATAAAAAAGGAGCTGGTTAGCTATACTAATATTGGACAAAACAGACTCTAAGTCAAAAGCTAATATTACAGAAAAAATTTTTCTTGATTTTATACTTGAATTATTTTCCTTGAAATAAAAAGTTAATTAAGGACTTGGGATGGAATTACAATATTAGATAAAAGAAGGATTCCCTTAAGTCAAATTAATATCTTGCTGACACCTTTATTCTTTAAAACACAAGATCATTTGAAGTTCAATACTAGAGAAAACTGAAATTAAAGAGCAATAAAATGTGATACAGATGTAGAAGACAATCCAAAGCAAAGATTTGAACTTTCACTTTCTAAAAATGTAATGAATATCATATATTCCACTGCAAAAAGTTAATTTATTTTGCAGGAAAAATAACACTCATTTATCATTAATTAAATAATTAATTTGTACTTATTTATCATTTACCATATAAATTTTTGGAATAATGTTAAGAAGGGGAAATATAAAAATGTATCCCATTTATAAACAAGCTACTACTCACTATAATGCATTTCTATCAACTCTATACATTCCACACATTTATAGTCGAGTTAATTAAAACTTCTACATACATTAAGCATCAGGACTCCTTCATAGCCCTCCTCTAATCTCCTAATAAACTATACTCTAGCTTTAAACTCCATGTGTTTATTTTTTGTATTTAATTCATATTAGTGAAGCCATGCAAAATTTGTCCCTTCATTTCTGGCTTATTTCACTTAGCACAAAGTCTTCAATATTCATCCATATTTTCATATGTGTCACATTTTATTTCTTCTTGATAATCATAATATTCCATTGTTTGTATAGATCACATTTTTTTATCCAATCATTGTGTGATGGACACTTGGGGTGTTTCCATCTTTTGGCACTTGTGAACAGCACCTCTAAGAACAGTGGTGTACAGATGTCTGTTCATGTCACAGTTTTCATTTCTTCTGGATATATTTCTAGTAGAGGAATTGCTGGATCATATGGCATTTCTATAGTTAGCTTCCTGAGGAACTTCCAAGCTATCTTCCCACCAACAGTGAAGGATTGTTCCTATTTCTCTATACCCTTTCCAGCACTTATTGTTTTCTGTTTTTCAAGAACAGCCATTCCATTCAGTGTGAGATGATATCTCATTGTCGTTTTGATTTTCATTTCCCTGATATTTAGTGATATTGAATATTTTTCTTGTGCTTTTTGGCCATTTACATCTTCTCTTTGAAGAGATGTCTATTTAAGTCTTTTTGCCCATTTTAAAATTAGATTTATTGCTCTTTTATTATTGTGTCTTGTGATGTCTTTATATGGAATAGAATTCAAATCATTTTTGGATATATGGTTTCCAAATAATTTCTCCCATTTAGTGGGCTCCTTTTTCACCTGCCTGATGAATACCACTAAATCACAAAAGTATTAAAGATTAAGGAGGTCCCATTTATCTATGTTTTGTTTCATTGTTCATGCTTTTGATATAAAGTTTAAGAATGCACCACCTACCACCAGGTCTTGAAGATCTTTTCCTATGTTTGCTTTTAGGAGCTTTATGGCCGTCACTTTTATATTTAGGTCTTTGATCCATTTTGAATTAATTTTAGTATAAAATTTGAGATAGGTGTCCTTTTTTGGGGGGGTGGGGGTGGGTATGCATATCCAGTTGTCCCAGCACCATTTGTTGAATAGATTTTTCTTATGCAAATGAGTGGGTTTGAGAGGCTTGAGAAGATTAACCATAGATGTCAGGGTGTATTTCTGAACCATCAATTCACCTCCATTTGACTATATTTCAAACTTAATGCCAGTACCACGCAGGTTTTTTATTATTGTAGCTAGGTAATGTTATTTAAAGTCTAGAAGTGAGAATCTTCCAAATTTGCTTTTCCATTTTTTTTTTAAATGATTCTGTCTATTTGTGGCCCTTACCTTTCCAAGTGAATTAGATAATATTGTTTTCCATTTGTTTTTGGAACTGAATCCCAACAAAAACTGGTGGAGTTTTTGTTGGGATTGCATTGAATCTGTATATTAATTGGTTAGAATTGATATCTTATTGATATTTATTCTTCCAATCCATCAGCATGGAGTATTCTTCCAATTATTTAGGTCTTTTTTTTTTTTTAAACAAATCTATTTTATTTGTACATATTAACAAAGCATACAATTCATTCAATGTGTACAATAATAGTATTTGGTATAATCTTATAGTTGTGCATTCATCATTTCAATCATTATTAGTGTATTTTCATTATTTCAACAATAATAGTAAACAAAAAATGACAAACAATAAACAAGAAAATTCCTCATCTTTCCATCTCTCTGTTTCCACTTCTTTTTTTTTATTTATATATATATATAAATATATTTTAAGAGGTGCTTAGGCAAGGCCCCAGGATGTGTGAGTCCATTGAGGGTGGTGGGCCACACTTGTGAGAGATATTTAGGTCTTTTTAAATTTCTTTTAACAATGCATTATTGTTTCTATATATAATTTCTTTTCATCCTTGATTACATTTATTCCTAAATATTTGATTCTTTTAGTCTCTGATGAAGTGAAATTGTTTTCTTGAATTTATCCTCAGATTATGCATTACTAGTGTATAGAAACACCACTGATTTTTATGTGTTGATCTTGCATCCTGATACTCTACTGAAATAGTTTATTAGCTCTAGAAGCTTTGTTGTAGATTTTTTTTTCAGGACTATCTGGGTATAGGATCATATTATCTGTGAATAGCAAAAGTTTTATTTTTTCATTTCCAATTTAGGTGCTCTATATTTCCTCTTCTTGCCTGGTTAATTTAACTAGAAACTCTAGTACTCTATTGAAGAATGGTTGTGACACTGGGCATCCTTTTCTTATTCAGACCTCTACTGGATTGCTTTGATTATTTCAACATTCAGTACAAAGGTACCTATGGTTTTTCATACATAGCCTTTGTCATGATGAGAAAATATCCTTCAATTCCTATCCTTTGTAGTATTTTTATCAAGAAAGGATGCTGTCTTTTGTCAAATGTGTTTTCTGCATCAATCAATATGATCATGTAATTTCTCTTCTTTTTTTTTAATGTAGAGTATTGCACTAATTGATTTTCTTGGGTTGAACCACTCTTGCATGCCTGGCATAAAACCCACATGATCAATACTTCTTTTAATGTGATTTTTGGGATAAAACATGCTCACACAGAGAAGAACACAGAGTAATAGAGAGAGCTCATTAGATTTGGCACACACCCTGGAAACAGAGATGAGCCTGAAAGTCTACAGCTGACCTTGTGAAAAGAATTGAGCAGCTAAGCCCAGAAAGCAATGAGCTCCGGGGAGAAAAATGAGCCATATACCAGCCTACAGCTAATATTGGAAGAAGCAGGGACCATGGAGACTTAAGAGGAAAAAGGAAGGCTGAACTCTCACAGACATTGCCAGCCATCTTGCTCCAACCTGTGTTCAATGACTTTGGGTGAGACAATACCTCTTATGGTATCTTGAGTTGGATTCTTTAAGGCCTTGTGACTGTAAGCTTCTACCCCAAATAAATACCCTTTATAAAAGCCAACAGTGTTCTGGTACTTTAAATCAGCAACATTTGACTGACTAATACAAAGTCTATTTCATATGATATAAATATAGATGTTCAGCTTTTTGTTGTTGTTGTTACTGCATACGTGAAATGTCTCTTTCCAGCCTTTCACTTAAAACCTGTTGGTATCCTTGTGTCTAAGATGAGTCTTTTTTACACAACATATAGATGACTCATGTTTTCTTTTCGATTCCATCAGTTTTTGTCTTTTGATTGGGGATATTAAACATTTAACATTCAATGTTATGATTGTAAAGGCGATTTATAGTTCACTCATTTTGACTTTTGGATTTTATGTCTTATTTTATTTTCACCACTCTTTTAGCACTTTTACTTACTGATATAATCTTCATTTCTAGACTCTCTTCCATGCCTCACTCTCCTGTCTTTTCTTTTCAGACTGTAGCAATTCCTTTAGTATTTCTTGCAAAGCTGGCATCTTTGATACAAATTTTCTCAGTTTCTGTTTATCTGTAATTATACTAAGCTCACACTCATTTTTGAAAGACAATCTTGCTGAAAATAAGATTCTTATCTGGCAATTTTTCTCTTGCATTATCTTAAATATATTATATCACTGCCTTCTTCCCTCCATGGTTTCTGATGAGAAATCAGCATTTATACCTATTGGGCATCCCTTATATATTAGGCATCACTTTTCTCTTGCTGCTCTCAGAATTCTTTCTTTGTCTTTGGCATTTGACATTCTGATTAGTATGTGTCTCAGTGTTGGTCTGTTCATATTTATTCAGATGGGAGTATGTTGTCCTTCTTGAACGTGGATATCTATGTCTTTCAATATTGTTGGGATATTTTCTACCATTAGACACTAGACTATTCTTCTGTGCTTTTCCCTTCTCATCTCCTTCTGGAACACCCATTACACATATGTTTGCAAGTCTCTTGCTATTGTATATTTTCCTGAGTCCCTGTTCAATTTTGTTCCTTTGTATATTTGCTTTTGGATGCCATATCATCAAGTTCACTGATCCTTTCTTCTAACTCCTCAAATCTGCTCTTATATGCTTTATATATTTCATTTATTGTAACTTTCATTCTAATCAGATCTGCTATTTTTCTTTTATTCTTTCAAATTCTTTTGTGTACTACCCTATGTCTTCTTAATATCCTTAATCTTTTTAGTCATCTCATTGAATTTATTAAAGAGTTTTGTTTGAACATTTTTGATTCGGTGCCTCAACTCCTTTATGTCACCTGGAAGCTTATCTTGTTCTTTTGACTTGGCCATATCTTCCTTTTTCTAGGTATGGACTGTAATTTTTTTGTTGGTTTTTTGACATCTGGCTTACTAGATGTATTTATTTTGGAAACAATCTCTCTTTAGTTTAGGGCATTCTTGTAGTTTTTTCCTTGCTTGTTGCATAGTAGGGGCTGAGGTTTTAGTTTTTACTGTAAGCCTTGGATAATGAAGCTGCCTGCATTTCCCTATGCACTGAATGAGTTTCCCTGCCTTTCTCCACTTACAAAGTGGGGACAGAGCCACAGCCATGTCCATGTTATGCAGGCCAAGATATTCTGTAGTTGCCCAGAGGAACTGTGAGGCTTCACACCCCTTCCTTCCCTGCCTGGGGCAGGAATGGAGCTGTTGTGGGTAACAATTTATGCTGTATGGGTCTAAAATTACTGTAAGTGCCCAGGTTTACTTCTGAATCATTTTCCCCTCTTCACCTGCCATAGGAGAGGCTGAATGTACTGGAGTGGCAAACAATCTAATCCATGTAGTCTGAAATCTCTGCTGTTGCCCTGAGAGGCTGAGGGAGTGCTGTCCTTTCTGCCCTTTAAGGGGTAGGGATAGAACCACAGAAACACAACTGTTCAGATTTTGTAGGCCAAAAGTAGCTGCCATTGCCTGGACAGGCTGAGGAAACACCAGTTCCCTCCTGTCCTATTTGGGAGTGTGGGTGGTTCCACAGGTGTCCAACTGTTCAGTTTCTCCAGGCTTAAAATATCTGCTGTTGCCCAGAGAAGCTGTGGAAACACAAGCCCCCTCTTATCCTATTAGGCTACAGTTGTGGATTCTCAGGTGCCCAAAATTCCAGACTGTTCAGTCTAAAAATGCCTGAAATTGTCCAGAGAGGCTGAGGAAACAGCTGAACCCTACTTCCTATTGATGGGTAGAGGTAGATACTTAATTAATAAATTATGAATTTAAGCCTGTTTCTGTCCTCTTTTGTTGTTTCCTGGATAAGCTCCCATAGGAATATTCAGGAGTCTGATAGAAGCCTACCACGTGTCTGACTTCTTTGATGGTGGCAGTGGTGGCAGAGAGCTGGGGGATTGTGCTCATGATGGTGGGCTCAGACTCAGGCATCTGCCTCCCCAGGATTTGCACCTCACTGGCCCGTCTTCTGACTCACACTGATGGGGCTTCCCCAGTCTCGGACAGGGAAGGTGATTGGTGGTGGGCAGGACTGAGGTGGATGCCATGGCCATGTCCCATTTCCCAGGGATGTCACAGGGTAGGGTACTGTGTCTATGCTCTGGCTTCTGTCCAACATTAATCGTTCACCTACCATTTTCCTCTTTTGAGTCTCTGTGATGCTTTGGAATGTCTTAGAAACTGAAAAAGCTAGTGAGGCTTTGGTCCCACACTTGGTAGTGCAGGTAAGTTCTGTTCCTTCTCAGCTCTGGGGTGGCCCTGACATTGCCTTAGGGCCCCAAAGTTGGTTGGCTGGAAAGCAGCTGAACAATTAATCTCTAATCTCTTAATGGAATTTAATGTCTGATTTAAACATCAGGCTCCCTGGCAATGTCCATAAAATAGGACCACTTAATAGGCAAGTCAAACCCATTTTTAGGAAGAATTACCTTTGTGGCTTGGCAGCTTTGGTCCAGAACCTAGGTCCAGACATCTCCCAAGACCTAGTTTCTACATGGGGACACCTAATGGCATGGCTCTGAGTTCTCAGGATGCAGAGACCAGAGCAATAGCTCCAAAGTCTCCAAAATTCTTTGTGATCACCAAGTGGTCAGTGTCCCCTAACATCTGAGAGGGACACGTATTTTGGTGGCTTCCATTTGGAGAATAAGAATTTAGTAATAATTGGACACTGGGGTTTCAAAACAGCTGATGAACCCTTCTCCATTTTTCTTAGAATAATAGGCACTGCCTCTAGCATGCCAGCAGACTCCTCACTGGGGTGTATTCTCAAGAACTGGACAATCTGGTCCACCAAAGGTTTGAGGAAGGAGAAACTGATCATCTTCTGTAACACCATCGGCCACAGTATAGCCTTGAAAATGGCCAGAAATGGCATGCTAATGAGATGCTAAGTCATAACACTATATTGCAGTTAGAATTCTTCTGTAAAAAGGAAGGGAAACAGTCAGCGATTCCATATGCCCAACTCTTTATGGCTTGTATTAATCAACCAAAAGTGTGCTGATGCAAAGTACCAGAAATTTGTTGGCTTTTTTAAAGGGTATTTATTTGGGGTAGAGGCTTAAATTTACAAGGCCCTGAAGAGAAGGTTAGTTCCTCACCAAAGCATTTCAAAATTTTGATTCAAGATGGCAGGTGGCATCTGAAAGGGTTCAGCCTTCCTCTTTCTGCTTTAGTCTCTGTTGTCCCAGCTTTTTCTGATCTCAGCCATCAGCTGGCATGGGGCACAGCTATTCTGTTCTTTTCAGCTGCAAGATATTAGACAAATGGCTCCTCTCTTTTACTGGGGCTGCAGGATCAAAGTTCTCTCCTTCCTCTATGTCTGTGAAGCTCTCTTCTTCTGTGTATTTTATTCTCTCTGTCTTCTTGAAAGAGACTCTTATCAGCCAATGAAGTGGACAGGGAATTGACCCTGGCTCATCCTACTGATGTGGTAGAATCAAAATTCTAATCTTAATTTAATCAAATAAATATAAAACATTTTAACTCAATGCAATCAAAGGGCATCACTCCCAGAGGAAAAGACCAGTTGGCACATATAATCCTTATCTTTTTTGGGTTCATAATTAATCTCAAACTGCCACACTCTACCCATTAAATCCCCAAAAAGATATTACATTATCCCCAAAGTCCTTAAATCTTGTTACTTGCAATTCTAAGTACAAAATCACATGACAATAAGTTTATAGAAATACAATTTTTCTTGGGGCAAAGTCCCCTCTGGCTGTAGACCTTTGAAACTTACCAAACCATTTATCTGCTTCCAATATACAAATGGACAGACATAGGATAAACACTTGAATTACCATAAGGATCATTGGGAAGGGAAACATGAGTCACAGGTCTCCTTCAGTTCCAAAAACCTGGCATACATACTCTATTAGATTTCAAAGTATGAAAATCATTCTTAAGATGATGGTTTCTTCTCATCCTTGGGGCCTCATGGTGATCTACTCTTTCCACAGGCTTGCTCAGTGGCCATTTACTTGATAGCACCCTTATTAAGTATCTGGGAGGCAACTGAGCTAAAGAAATCAACCTCCAAGAATATTGGGCTGAGGGCCAACCTTTCCCCAAACTCTGGGGCACAGTCTCAACCCCCTTAGTAATGTGATGTGACAATCTCCCTAATCTCCGGCATGCAGTTTAAATCTCCTCAGAACAATGAGATGGTTACCTGACCTTCCCTAATCTATGGGGTACAGGCTCACACTTCTCAGAGCAATGAGGTATTGACCAAACACTACTTGACTTATGGGTAACAGGTACACCACTCTCAGAGCACTGAGGTGTTGACCTCATTCTCTCTAACACCTGGAGAAAGTGCTCCACCCTTTCTGAGGCCTGAGGTAGTAATACTTTTCCTGAACAGTGGACTGGGCATCCACACTCTTCAAATGCTGGGGAAAACTCACCCACTCTGTCCTCATAGTTGGGTTTCTTCTCTTGGACAAAAGAGATGTCTTAATTCCTCAGCTCACATAGTTTTCCTCTTAAAGCTTTTTTTTTCCTTCCATCTCTCCCCTCCATGAACCTTTCAGTCCAGGCTGATATTTGTTTTATTTATTCAGCTTTCTCAAAAAGCTTATTGCTTTAGCATATAAGAAACGGGGACACAAGTCATCAGACAGTATCATATTCCACAGGTCTTTCCTGGATAACTGAATTTTCATTTCTGACTTGCAAGTTCTAAGTTTAATTTGTTCCTCAAATGGGGTACTATCATCTAGTGAATTGATTTCAAGAGACATGGAATTACTGGAATCAGTTTCTGTTTTCTGCATGCCCAACAATTCAGTTATCAGCTTATTTCTTTCCTCTAACATTTTGCTATAACCTACAAGGAGAAACCAGGCTGAATTTTCCACAATTAGTTTGGAAATCTCCTTGACTAAATGTCCAAGCCTGTAATTTTCAAATTCTGCCTCCTATCCAACATCATGAGTCAATTTTGCTAAGGTTTCTGCATCTATAAAAAATAGATCACCTTTTCTCCAATTTCCAATAATATTTTTGTCATTTCCTTCTAAGGCCTTATCAAAAGTCTCTTTAACATTCATATTCCTATCAAGAGTCTCTTTGTATCAATCTAGGATTTTCCATCAAGCATCTCATAAATTCTCCAAAAAGTACTTCTTTCTCATTTATAAAACTGTTCCAGCATATTTGGTAACTGCATAAGCATGACACTACTTCTGTTACCAAATTTTCTATTAGTTAGTCAAAGGGATAATGATGCAAATTACCAGAAATCTCTTGGCTTTTATAAAGGGCATTTATTTGGGGTAGAAGCTTACAGTTACAAGGCTCTAAAAAGTCCAATTTCAGGTTATTTCCTCACCAATGTCTTTTGCCATGCTTTGAAGCAAGATAGTCAGTGATATCTGCAAGCTTTTATGCCTTCTTCTTTCCTCTTAAGGCTCTGTGGGCCCAGCTTTTTTCTGCTCTCTGCTTTAGGTTGTCATAGGGCTCGTCTGCTCTGTTCTCTTCAGCTTCAAATTATTAGGCAAATGGCTCCTCTCTCTTCCTGGGACTGCAGGATCAAAGTTCTCTCCTCTTCTGTGTTTGTGGAGCTCTCCTCTTCTTTGCATCTTCTTTGTTCTGTCTTCTTAAGTGAGAGTCTCTTTTATCAGCCCACCAAGTGGATGTGTACTCAACCAGGGTCATGCCCTAATGATGTGGCAGAATCAAAACCCTTGTCTTAATTTAATCAAGTACGTGCAAAACTGTTGAATTTAATACAGTCAAAAAAAAATCAAACCCAGAGGAACAAACAGTTTACAAACAAATCCTTATCTTTTGGGGGGCTCATAAACAATCTCTAATTGCCACATGGATTTATCTCAGAATACAAGTTTAAGTTGATCTTGCAGGTTGTGTTATGCTCAGGAAGTGAAACCACCCCTGGAAAAGAGAGAACCTGAAAAGGAGGGTGATATCTTAGACAGTACCCTCCTCTTTTGTCCACTGCATTGTAACCAGGTTCCAGAGGCTAATGTTCCTGAAACTATGGCTCCCTTTATATCACATCCAGCCTCTGTACCCCCACCTCATATACCCAAGCTAGTCCAGCAGGAGGCACAAGAAGAGGGACATCTTTTCACCCTACCTAGGGTCCCAAGTTCAGCCTCTATCCAATAAGAGAGGTAGCAAATGGATACATGGGAACAATTAAGAGTCCATGTTCCCTTCTCCCTGAGAGATTTATCTCAATGTAACAAAGAGCTATGGTGATTTTCAGAAGACCTAGCTAAATTTACTGAGGAATTACAGTGGCTAATTCTAAATTTTGAGCTAATGTGGGGAGATATGTGTGTTATCCTAGCCACATGCTGCTCTTCCGAAGATAAAAACCACATTAGGGAGGAAGCCTTCATACTCTTCAACAAAACTACTCAAGTAGGTCAGATTTAAAGGATGAACCTCTAGCAAACTCTGACCTTGACTGGTTCACAAATGAAAACAATTTTATTCGGGAAGGAATAAAATCAGCAGGCCATGCAGTGGTTTCTCAATTTGAAACTACAGAAGCCAAGTCCTTCCCATTGGACCTCAGCCCAGAGGGCAGAGCTGATTACCCTCACCCAAAGCTTAAACCTGGCAGCTTGGAAAATAGCTAACATTTACACAGACTCCAGATATGCTTTCCTCATCCTACATGCTCATCTGCTGTATGTTTAGAAGAAGGCTTGCTTACTAACAGTATCACCTATTAAGCAAGGGCAAGAAATCCTGGACTTATTAGGGGCTGTTCTGCTGCCCCAAGAAATAGCAGTTATGCATTGCCCAGGGCACCAGGAGACAGACACTGCTATAGCTAGGGTAAATGCCCAAGCACATGCATCAGCTAATACTACAGTGCAAACCCAGGTCTTCTTCCTTGCCTTATTCCAAAACATGACCCACTATCATACCCTGGGGAGGATTTTCCCTACATGCCTTCTTGCCAGGGCTAAAACTTTCCCACTAGAAGGGAAACAACAAATGTGGTGCCCAAAGATGCATTTCACCTTAGCACCTTTGAGATGGTCATTGGGAAACCTTTCCTTTCCCAAGGCCTGAAGATGAGCTTCTGATCAATGCTGACAGGAGAGCAGTTCTGACTCCCAATTAAAACCAAAATGGAAGCGACCTTACTCTTTAGTTCTGATCACTCCAAAGCTGTTAAAGTTAAATGAATTGCCAGCTGGGAGTACTTATCCCAAGTGAAGCCAGCTGCCCACAGAAGTTCTAACTCACCAGAAGCACTTGATGGGACATTTGAGCACCAGTCATTTGGATGGCCTGATATACATCTTCAAGAGACAAAGCTAAATAGGGTCTGTGCCAAAACCAGCTGTATCCTCTAACTCTAGTGCAAATGCCTATTTCTAGAAGTGCAAGCCAGACACTCCTTAAGAAATCTTGTCTGTGTGTATTTCCTGTATTTTCTTACTATAGAATAACTAAAGGGGAAATGCCTCTCCTCATCCCCCTCATAGCTGTCTTAAGAATAATCAATCACCACCATGGGACCTGGGGTTGCCAGTTTATACTGAACCCTGCAGGTCTACCACAATCTCATCCTAGACATAACCAACAGCATAAAAGACATGTGCAGTGTCTTAGAAGCCTTGAGATCGCAAACAGAAACTCTTGCTGCTGTGGTAATGATGCCAACAGCAGCACAGAGAGGAACCTATCTGTTTCTCAAGGAAGGATGCTGTCTCTATGTAAATAACTTTGGAAAGGTGCTAAACAGCACTTGAAATCCAGAAAATGAAGCCCACCAACTTCCGGAGGCATCTATCCTTTCCTCCTCTCATGGTCCTGTATCCTTTTAGTGGGACCATGCATCTTCAAAATTCTAATTAAGTTTATTTCTTCTAGAATCAACACCACATTAGTCAAATTGGGATTTCATCCAGCTCCAGAAATGTGTCAGACTCTTCTTCCAGCAACTGTAGTAGAATAGCCAGAGGGTTTTACACCTTGTCAGGTAGGGCCCACTCTCCCTAACCAGCAGGAAGTAATTACAGAAGAATGACCATTGCCTTTCAGGCTCCCCTTAAGAATAAGGGTATAAACCCTCAGAAGGGGGAGTTGAGGCAGGAGAGCTTAGGAAAAGGGAAGACAAGTGTAAGAACTGGCAGAAAACATGGCCACAAGAGATGTGGGCTGTGAAGCCCCACCTGGAAAGGCCCTGAGGGAAAGACCACAGCCAAGAATAAAGCTGTAAATATTCCGTGAGACCCCTCCATGGGACAAGATTGGAAAGTGATCCTGTCCGGTGTTAAGGAGATGCCCCATATACACTCAAAAAACCTTACCATTAGCCCTCTGAGAACTAATGGGTAGTGTAACCAATCAGAAGAGTGAAAGCTGGGGTCTTTCCCTGAAAAGTAGGTAGAGGAGGGGTGAATAATAGCTTAATAAAGGAAACCCCATAAGCCAAAAAACTCTCTCTCTGCCTAGCAGAACCTACATCTATAGGATTAGGTGCATAATCCTGTTCTCTTCATCCATTTCTCAATAAACTACTGGTCTACTAAGCTTGCATATTCTTAAATTCTTTTATGTAACATAGCCAAGAGCCTAGAGGAATCCTTCATTTCCTGACATCATAGATTGGCAGTCTCTTCCTTCCACTTTTTCAAGGACATTGCAAGATGCACTTCTGGTCTCCAGGGCCCCACAAACAAGTGCTTAATGAGCACTGGATGATTACTAAATTCCCTGTAGGATGAGCTGAATTGGATCTCCTTACTCAGATATCATCTTGCTCCTTCCTTCTCTTTTATTTATTTTTAATTGTCAAGGTCCTCATCATCTGCTTTTGAATTTGTCTTAACAATGTGGCCACATTATAGATGGCATTGTATAGTTAATTTGATTTTTAGTTGGTGCTGACTGATTTTTGCATGTTGATTTGTATTCAGAACTCATTCTAAAATTATATATTAGGTTAAACAGATTGGAACAGGAATCTTTGAATTTTCTATGTACATTCTCCATGCCATCTATGAATGAAAGTAGTTTAGCCTCTTCCTCTCAAATCTATATGCTATTCTTTTTCTTGCTGTATTACACTGCTGATTAAAATATAGTGAATATTCTAGATTCATTTACCCAAACTCAGAGAATAATTTTTCAATAGTTCCCTGTGAAGCATAATAAATGTAGGCTTTTACTAGACTCCCCTTAGCAGATTAAATCAATACATTTCTATTTTATCTTTATGAAAGGTTTAACATAACTATTTGTTAATATTTATCAAGTACACTTTCTCCATTCACTGATATGACCAAAATATTTTTTTTCTCATTTAAGGTATTTGTAATGTTTATTTCACTTATTTCAAATTTAGACAATTCTGCATTTATGGATATAATTCCTTTTTTTTTTTCCTTTTATATGTCTCTGGATTCAATTTACCATTATTTTGAAGTGCATTTCTATATCTGAATTCATAGTAAATTTTCATCTATAACTTTCATATCTTGCAATGTACATAAGAAGATAAATATAAAAGGTATATTGGCCTCTTAAAATAGATTGCAATGTTTTATTCTTCTATTATCCAGAGATATTTTCAGAAGACTGGTATTTTTATACTTAGAATAATCTATATATTTATGGTTGAAATATAAAGCCTTTTGAAGAGGGACATTTTCAACAAATTAAATAAACTAATTTACACTCTCCTTTTTTAATTATACTATGCATTGAAGTGTAGTATATGAAAGCTTCTTATGCATAAACATTATGAGATGGGAGTTCTAAGGAAAGGGAAATGGAAACTCCTGCAACTCAATAAGGGAAGGGATTACTTTGGAAAGAAGAAAAACAGCTGGTATTTTCAGTGAAGACTGGGAAGTTAGCAAGTCAGGGGTTTTCCTAGAGAAGGACAGTTTAAATCCTTCCTTCCTTTTGATCCATTCTTCAATCTTTTGGGAAAAGTGGTGCCAACCTAACTTCTTCCTACTGTTTAGGAACATTAATAGGGGTTTAGGGAATGGAAGACTGCAGCTTTGAGTTGAAGGTAATCACTGGATCCAGGGATTGTAGGAGGCTAGGTAATGTTTCTCCATGGCCCAAAGTTCAATGGGATCATCTCTTTTTAAGAGGTTCGTAGTCACCATGGCTGGTGGCCATTTCTGTCACTTGACACAAGAATAATTTGGTAGTCTTTAGTACTTGAGAAATATATTTGATAATGAGCTGTATGATTATATCTAAATATAAGAAGTAGAAGGATTGTGATTAGGGGATTGTGTTTAGTGAATATAGCCTTCTCATATTGGGGGAAAAATTCTTAGAACATGGGGTATTAATTTCATGTAACTCTATGACTTTTTAAATGATATGTAGAAATTCCTAGGATTTTCAGTAACATTGTTTGGAGTTTTGCATACTTGGCTGCTGGTGTATAAGGGTGAGACCTGCATAAGCATGACCTTTAGAATGATCTCCTAAGTCTTTGCAATTTCTTAGCCATAGAAAATTTAAATTGTTTTATTCTTTTTAATATTCCCCTTTTTAATCAAGATCCTTATCTAAAAGCATTGCTGATCAACATATGTTAATAATCCCTTGGTGCCAGTACCATGATTGTTCATCCCTGGTATACATGCTCTATGTAGGAAGGGAATATAATTTTATCATAAGCAAGGCTATTTTCAATAGAAGGGCGCATCAGAGCTGATGCCACAAAGGAGAAACAAATCCCTTTTTGAGGGATTTATTGATGAGTGCATAAGCAAGGAACTCAGGGAATCTTCCCAAAATTATTTTGAATTGTGAATGGAGCTACAGTTTTTTTTTATAAGCAGAAAAGTAAAAGGGTGTAGGTGAGAAGAAAAAAATAAAATACAAGTGATTTTTCAGGAGTCTTTTTAGGAGGGTATGTGCAATTTCTCAGTCCTGAACTGTCTCAAGCACATTTAACTTGTATTTGGCTTCAGCAGCTTAGAAAAAAATAAACAACTTTAGATATTATGGTCTTTGTGACTCCTTTCTCAGCCAATCACATGAAGATATCAAGGTTTGTCTTTCTTTTTTTTTTTATCTCTGAGAAAAGTTACAAGATTACTGGGTCATAAGTTACTCCTGACACCATTCTTTCTGATTCTTTCTGGTTTTCCTCTGAGGTATTTTCTTATGTAAGCAAAACTGAGAAGGTCTGATGATTATCCATTTGGGGAAAAATGCAGAGTAAACTTCTAATATTAGAACAATAGAAAAACAGCTCAATTAGAGTATTAGAATTTTCAGAGCTGCTTAAATGAAGAAAAATTTAGTAAGCACATTTTCCAGCTATCAAATCCCACCTTGTATTTATACTCTTCTTATTCTTAAGAAGATATATTTCATAAGCATTCCTTATATAAGGAAAACAGGTGAAGGTCTCATCTTCTGTAGTTGTTTCCTGCTGATTAGGGGTGAAGAACATTTTCTTATTATTTTGTAGGATGCCCTAGAAATAAACTCACAACGACAATATGCACAACATTAACATAAGCATATGGGAAGCAAATTAAAAGCAGTACTTAAAAGAGCCTTTCCTTTATCTCATAGTGAAGTTCATTATCCACTTGCAATAATGAATCAAGTTTGCCAAGCCTTTTAATATGCTCAATATCCATCTGCATATGATCCATTATGGAAAAGATATTATCATATTCATCAAGTACAGTACTTCATAATAATAATGCACAAGTTTCTCTTTGAGCTGCAGTTAATATATGTAATCTCCAGGTTTGCAATAAAATATACAATGTCCCTTCATAGTAGCAGCCATAATGCCAATTATGTCTGTGTAGGTTCTACTCACATTACTTTGGTAATTATTAATCCACTTGGTATACCCTTCACAAAGCCAGCATCTTGCAGCAGCACCATTGGTTCTCAAGAGAAAAGGAATGTAGACTATGAAACAGAGTGAGTCTGGAGGCAATGTTGAGCCATCACCAGTTGGCAGAGCTGCAGGAGTCTGAAGCAGCAACTTTTCTTCTACTTCATGAGCATGACCAGGAATATAGCAATACTAATATTGTTTTATTGGTAGTAGTGACTGATATAGCCAATAACTCAAATGGAGAGACACTATACACAACACTGTGTGCCTGGTTTAAATGTACAAGAAAGTCCGACAACACAGAAATCCATCTCTTTTAATTTTTATAGACTTTCTAAACACTTTTCATTCTACTTACAAAATATCAATTGAACTTATTTTTATTACTTTACACTTTACCAGTAAAGGAACAACTATCATGCAAAGTTTGAAATACACAGATACTTTTCAGGGTTTGAATTTGAGAAATCAAAATGTTGTAAAGTTGCTAGGTTTAAAAAATATGTTCTTTTACAAGTGAGATTTGTTTTTCATAAACTAAGGGCACAATGTGGTAAATACTGTACAAGAATTTATTTTGACAAAACAGACTTTCTGTTTTTTATAGCAAATATTCAGGAGAAAACTCTTCATGACTATAACTAAAACAGACTAATTATTTAAGAAACTGTCACTTTAACAGGGAAAGAAACAAATACTAATTTTACATTAGTATACTATTTGATACTAAGTTTCAAAAAATATATAGATAGACCCATTAAATCTTCTCCAACTTTGACCACAAAAATTCCTTTTCAATGACCTTTCTGTACTTTATTTATTCACTCAAATTTCAACTTCAAAGAAAATTGCAATTACAAAATAAAAAATGATTCCCCAAATGGGCATCATAGATAATGAGATTCAAACCTACTAGGTTTGTTTCATGAGCTCAGATCAACTAAAAATTCAACAGTTCCTAGGCATGAACAGACTGAAAAAGCCAATCCAAGAGTCTCCTAGGCTTGAGCAGGTGGTGAAAGCCAATCCAACAGTCTCCTTGGCATAAGGTGACTGACAAAGTTAAAGTAAGCACAGATCAGAACAGAATAAAGAATTTCACATACTTACCTAGCACAAGGAAAGACCCAGATTCAGAACTATCTTCACCCAATGCACCCAGTGTCTGTCCATGGAAGAAACCAAACCTGCAAGCTACAGTCTTGGTTCTCCAAAGAAATCCCCAGGCAGCTGCTAAGCATGGAGCTGAGGGATCCAGGGAATCCTCACAGCTGACAAGATGGATCAGGGCTGCTCTGGGGACTACATCTCTGACCAGCATGACTCCTGGCTGGCTCATCAAATCACTAAATTTTGTTACCAAAAGCATGTCTATTTCCAAAAGAAGGGCTTGACTGATCTGGTGCCACAAAGGAGAAACAGGTCTCTCAGTCAGAAGTTGATTTATTATGAGAGCAGGATTTGTTATGAGTAAGGAACTGGGTGAATCTTCCCCAAATCAGTTTAAAGTGAGAAGGGGAGCTAAGGTTTTAATGGACAAAAATATAGAAACAAGGGTAGGTGAGAATAAAAGCAAGTAAAATTAAGAAAAATAAAACCAGCGATGCTTCCAGAGGTTTTGTGAGGAAGGTACCTGCAATTTAAATATTAGGGTATTCATGACTCCTTTCTAAATCAAACATTCAAAGATATCAAAATGTTTTGTTTTGTTTTGTCTCTGAGAAAAGCTACAGATTTACTGGTGCTCCTGACACCATTCTCTCTGGTTTTGCTTGCACAACAAACTTAGGTGGGAAAGAACAGAAGGTCCAGATTTATTTATATGAATTATATAATGAATTTGAGGTGCATGCAAGGACTTTCCATTGCTAATTCCTATTGTATTTGTATTTTAGCACTATAATTTAAAATATTTTTTGTAGAATACAAAAATGCTAAACTCAAATAATTGTTGATGTGTGAAATGTGAATCTGTAAATATGGTAGAGAGGAATACAGGCACAGTGGTGGGATATGTATGTTCAAATTTTGTCTCCACTTCTTGCTCTCTGGCTGAAATTAGTCAACCTCAATATTTGCAATATGCAGTATTTATCCATAGTGATTTCCTAAGAAATACAATGGTAGGTCTTAGGATTTAATAAACAAATCAATCACTTTTAACTCTGCATAGCACAAGAGAAGCACGCAATTCATGTTAAATTAGATTAATATCACATAATCTAAAAAGAACTTAAAATCAGCCATCCTAAACTTACTTTACATTAATTCATATATATCCAGATAACTCATTTTGTAATGAAGCTCAATTCTTAAGACTAATATAGATCTCTCCTTCCCCGTATAAATAGAAAAGATAATTAGGGATCCTTCTGGCTTATGAATCCACAGAGACATTTAAAAAATGTGCACAAAATTCCTAAATGTACAAATAATAATTGTGATACATAAGTCAAAATGAGAAAGAACATGAAATTTTCTTTATAATATATAAATATTGGTGATATATAAACATATTATATATGTATACACAAATATTATATCTTATATATATTATTCATATACAATATATGAGCAATTATATTGTTTGTATATCCTTAATGTGTGGTCAGATAATCAATAAAATGATGATATCAAAATAAAATTCATTAAATTACATTTGTTTCTCCTAATACAGTTTTCTAATTTTTGTATTTGTGGATACAAGCAGGAAACTGGAATTTATACATTTTAGAACAATCCCTACTCCTCATAATAACAAATAATAAACATTTTAAAAATCTTCTTCATATAGGTAAATGATTAGTGTGTCCCATGCACCTCTCTTGGTGCAAGAAGATTTGAATTAATCAATTCACATTATGCTCACAAATTCACATAACATGCATGCTTTTATCATCCCCACATTGTTGATGAAGAAACAGAGCATAGACAAATTAAGTAACATATCAGAAGTCACTAATAAGTGGTCAAGCCAGGAATTAAACCCTCTCACTCTGGATCTAAGGCAGAAGCTATTCTGCACTGGGATTTACCCCTTAAAATTTTCCTGTTCTCATATGGACTTAAGTGAGGCTGGTAAATGAATTCTCATTACACTGACTTATTTTTGTTTGTGTGTTTCCAAGGGAATAGACCTGATTAATTTGGGCATTTGAAGGACTTTTGAATAATAGTTCTAGTCCTACCTAAAGAAACAGAGGTCCAATCAATATTCAATATTCAATATTCAGTCAATATTATTATCCTTGCTTTTACAGCACAGTTAAAAGTAAGGCTGCATAAAAAGCATTTCTAATATCCGTATCAAAATGAAAATAAGTGAAATTGAGCATCTCTTCAATAACCAGTTTTCCTATTTACATATTGGTCTGATGAAATACATCCTACAGAAATTCTTCAATAACAAAAGAAACATTGACTTAAATAATATTTGAATTACAAATTATACATGTTTAATATGTAATCATTGAATGCCTATAAAATGGACAATTGGAAATATTTGTTATTAATGAATTTATATTTATCTCTATAGATTCAAATTAGAAATCACTTTTAAATGCTTTAAATGTAAGAATTTTTACTTTGTTAAATTTAAAAATTACACAATAATTTGAGATATTCACATGGGAAAAATACATATTAGGCAAAATATATACTTCAAGTGTTTTAATTATGTTAATGCATATTTTATAGATTTGCTACACATAGGATTTCAAAATGTACAAATAAGTATTTGAGATAAAATAATCTTTATCTCAGCCTTTGACCACTCATATTTAACATCCCACTTGATACTTTAAATGAATAAATTGACCCTTCATATTAAAACATATTTTCTTTTTATAAGTATTAAAAAGTACTATTTACATAGTAACAATGCTGAAAATAATCATTTCACTAATTTTTGAAGGAGTATATGAAATATCAATTGTGAAAATCAATTTAACAACATAACATTGAATGCTAATAAAACCACAGTGTGTGGTTATATCTTCTTCAGATTTGGATTTGCGCTTCAGCCTGACTTGACAAATTTCCTCAACATTTGTAACACTAGACAAATTATAACAAGTTATTTGTTAGGAAAGAATGACAGAAAGATAATATGGAGTAATTCAAATTCCAAAATGCATATTGACTGTCAAAATTCTATTGGTGACTCTGCAAAAACATTTTGTAAGAGGGGAAACATAAAAAAAAAAAAATCAGAAGATTAATGATATAGCATGAGAGAATTTTTAGCTGTTAAAATGACCTTTATAGTCAAATTTTTAAATAAATAGAAAAATTGATTGAAAGAAATTGCAATTTTTAAATGGCAGTGTAAGGCCAGGTTAGATTTAATATAATCAATTACAAAAATTATATAGCAACAAATATTTATAAATGTGAATAATTCATGTATTAGACAAATTAATGATAACATAATTTAAATTTTTATACTACAGCTCTAAATATTGGGCTTAATCTCTAAGAATCAAAAAAATTATTGTTTTAGTTATTTATTTTCCATTTAGGCCATAATTTAGATAATCAAATTCTCATTTGGGAATTCTTCACTTCTTATTGGAATGAATTACAACAGATAACAAATTGCCAAATCATAATTTAATGGGGCAGAAATACTCAAAATCTATTTGAACAGTTGTCAAGCTAAATCATTATTGATCCATATAGAATAGATTATTTAAAGAGCATGAATAAGAATGCTAAAGAAAAATGAAGTATAAAAAATATATATCTCTTCTGAAACCCTCCTCAATTAAAATCAAGTGTCTATTTTATATGAAAAAAAAATTCTGAATTCTGATCACAGGAACAATTTGCAAGTTATACTCAGTAATTATTGCTCATCTACTAAAATGCTGTTATTTTACATTTATCTGGTCTTCTTCAGCTCTTTTTTAGTTATTGTTTGCATGGGATAACTTTTTCCAAACTTTCATTTTTAACCTGATTGTGTCCTTACATCTGAGGTCCTACAAATATGATTATTTTATATCCATTCTATCATTTATTTCTTCGAATGGGGAGTTCAGCCCATTAACATTCAGTGTTAATAGTGTAAAAGCATTACTTACTTCAACCATTTTGTCCTTTGATTCTCTGTTGTCATATTGTTCTATTGTCTGTCTTCTTATCCTTTAGTTTACTCTTCTTAATTATCTTCATTTATAAATGTTTGTCCAAATCAATAACCCTTGTATATTTCTTTTAAGTTGGCAGCACTCCCTTTAGTATCTCTTGAAAATCTGGCCTTTGATAACATATTCTATCAGTTTTGTTTGTCTGGGAAGCATTTGAACTCATCCTCAACTTTTTTTATTTTTATCTAAATATCTTTTTTTAAGAAAATATTTTAAAAGATGCTTAGATTACATAAATGTTACACAAAAATTAAAGGGACTCCCATATTCCCCACCTCACACACCTCCCACTACCTCCTGCATAAACATCTTTCATTAGTGTGGCACATAACCTGCTATGGATATTCACATCCTGGGACTTTGCCACAAATCATGGATCATAGTTCACATTTTAGACCACACTTTCTCCCACAGAGTTCTGCATGTTATATGTTGATGTAAAATGGCATATATCTGTCATTATAATGTAACTCAGGATAATTCCCAAGTACTGAAAAAGCCTCTTTTACAACTGCTTTTCCCTCTACCTGTACCAAAAGCATCTAGTGGCCACTGGCTCCACCTCACTGTTATAATTTCTTCCATTGCTTGAATCACAATATGTCTACAACAGAATACCATTAAGTCCACTTTAGTCCATAGCTCTTCCCCCAGTCCTGAGGAGTCTGGGATGGTGATGTCCACTCCAACTCCAAGTGAAAGTGGGCTTATATCCAATGGATACGGTGGATGGGATTATCCTGCCTGCAGCTGCAGGCTATCTCCATTCCCCAGGATGGCTGTTGTCCATCATCGCCTCCTCACCAGGTGACTAGGGTGAGTCCATTGAGCTATAGAATAGGAGTTGCAGCCCGACCAAGATTCCAGGCACAGCTGGCACATGGGCAGGCCAGAGGCTCCAGTCTCTGGAAGTAGACCTACGAATTCCAGCATCACATAAAGGTTTGAATAGAAGGGACTGATGGAACATGTGCAGGGAGGACATAACTCTTTCACTCTCAGGAGCACAGATTCCAAAGTAAAGCCCACTGATAAGGCATCAATCTCTGGCGCTATCCCCCTCATTTAGGACCTGGGTGTCTCCAGAGCCCTCAGGAGCCCCTTTGTGTGAGGTGATATCCACTTTGGTGATCTATGAGATCCTACTGAGGTGTGTGTAAGCGTTACCTCTGGGATGACCTCCCTACTCTCTTTGAAGTCTCTTAGCCATATGAACTCATTTGCCTTTACATTTTCCCCCTTTTATTCAAGGTATTTTTCCTGCTGTATTGCCACCTGACACTTGGTATTAATCCCCTGTTGCCAAGAAGGCTCATCCCCAGTAGTCATGTCCCACCCTGGGGGTAACGTAATGCATTCATATACTGAGTTTGGCTTAGAGAGAGGCCACATTTGAGCAAAAAGGAGGCACCCCATAACAGTAGGCTAAGTTTCAATTACAAGATCAAGGACTCATAAGGCTAATTATCAATAACAAGAACCCATCAGTGGACTATCCACTTTTGCCAAACACTGCCCTTGCACTCGGGGAACTGTTGCTGCTCCCTTGGACAATGTGGCAGAGCTCTCCAGGCTGGAAATTCAGCATTCCCTCATTTATTGAGTGATTGTCTACCCACTGTGACCATGTCCCACACGTTGATCATTTGAACAATTTTATATAGCTTTCATGTATATTCAGATGAACTTCCTCCCATGAATCCCCCATCCCAGACACCCCCACCAATGACCTCTGCAGCCCCTTTGTAAACCTTCTGTGATATAAACCTCATTGAAGATGAAGCCCATATAATAACCAAATGCAGTTAGTAGGAAAATGAAATAATAATGATAAGCTTAAATGAAAGAGATAAAATACATGGAAACTCAGAAACAAAAACTAAAAATAAAATATAATGAACAGATTGGGACATTTAGAAAATGGGAAAAATACAAAAAATTAAAAAAAATTTTTTTTTTTCCTTTTATCACTGCATTATTGGGTGTTCAATCTGTACCATGGCACCTTCTCCCTCTCATTCCCCAGTGTCACCCAAATTTTCATTTAATTTTCAAAGAAGTTTTAGGTCACAGCAAATTCACATCAGAATACTTAGAGACTCTCATATATCCAACCCTTTCCCCTTTCCTAACCCCATATTAAAACATTTTTTTTTGTGTGTGTGGATGGTAGCATTCTTATAACTGTTATACAGATAATGAAACATAGCTACTAAATATTGTCAATGATTTACAGTATAGTTTACTGTTTAGAGGGTACAGTATAATAATTTTTGATGATCTTTACCATATCCTGTGTCCATTAATGTAAGTTAATGAAAAACATTTCTCATGACAACTAAATAACCCCTGTTTGATCTTTTCTGTTCATTCCTCCCCATCCCCCTGGGGCACATGACACTCCCTTGTCTGACTCATTGGATGACAAGATTCATAGTTACATGCCCTGGGTATTCTAACCTGCCTTCTTAATCTACCCACCTGTTAGCCCTACACCACCAAACCGAGTAACATCACTACCCCCTGTCCTATCCTTCAATATGCAAATATATTCTATCACTTGACCATTGAATATGTCCATATGGGTAATGGCTTACAACGTACTCTTCTCTTTCTCTCCCTTGTTAACCTATCTTTCAGGCAATGGTTCTCAGAGACTGCTCACTTTCCTCAATTCAAATTAGTGAGGTCATATACTCCTCATCCTTCAATGCTGGCTTGCTTAACTCAACATAAGGTCTTAAAGATTCATCCATGTTATTCCATGTGTGAGCACTTTATTCCTCTTTACAGCTGAGTAATATTCCATTATATGTATGTACCACATTTTGTTTATCCATTCATCTGTTTATGGGCACCGGGGCTGATTGCAACTTTTGGCAATTGTAAACAATGTCGCTATGAACATTAGTGTGCATATATCTGTTCGTGTCTTTCTTTCAATTATACTGGGTATATACCCAGCAGTGGAATAGCTGGATCATATGGAAGATGTATTTTTAGTTTTCTGAGGAACCACCAAACTGTCCTCCACATGGCTGGAAAATTCCACAATCCCACCAGCAGTGGATGAGTTTTCCTATTATTCCATATCCTCTGTAACACTTATAGTCTACTGGTTTTTTTAATAGGTGCCATTCTGATGGGTGTAAGATGGTATCTCATTGTAGTTTTTGATTTGCAATTCCCTAATATCTAGCGATGTCAAGCATTCTTTCGTGTGCTTTTTAGCCATTTGTATTTCTTCCTTGGAGAAGTGTCTTTTCAGGTCACTTGCCCATTTTTTTAAATGGGCTGTTTGTATTTTTATTTTTGAGGTGTAAGATTTCTTTATATATGCAGGACATTAGGCTCCTATCAGATATATGTTTTCCAAATATTTTCTCCCATTGGGTAAGCTGCCTTTTTTATTTTCTTAATAACGTCCTTTGAGGTACAGAAGTTTTTAATTTTGAGGAGATCACATTTATCTATTTTTTCTCTTGCTGCTCATGCTTTGGGTGTGAAGACCAAGAAACCATTTCCTATTACAAGGTCCTGTAGGTGCCTCCCTACATTATCTTCCAAGACCTTTATGGTTTTGGCTCTTATATTTAGATCTTTGATCCATCTTGATTTGATTTTTGTATAAGGTATGAGACAGTATTCTTCTCTCATTCTTTTGGATATGAGCATACTGAAGAAATTTAAACATACAGAAAAAGATAATGGATATGGTGGTGATCAATGGCACAATCAAGGAAATCAAAAAGATGCTGGATTCACATAACAGCAGATTTGAACAGGCAGAAGAAAGAATTAGTGATTTGGAAGACAATAGATCTGAAATCAAACAGATAGCAGAACAGATAGATAATAAGATAGAAAAAACCCAGCAGGGAATCAGGGATTTATTTGACAACACAAAATGCACAAACATACACATTATGGTCATCCCAGAAGGAGAAGAGAAGGGAAAAGGAACAGAAGGAGTGTTGAAAGAAATAATGGCTGAAAACTTCCCAACCATATTGAGAGAGAAGGATGAGCAGATCCAGGAAGGACAGCACACCCCAAACAGTATAAATTCCAACAGGCAAACTCCAAGACATATAGTTGTCAAAACGTCCAATGCTCAAGACAAAGAGAAAATACTCGACAGCAAGAGAAAAGAGAACCATCACATACAAAGGAAGCACAATAAGATTAAGTGCTGATTTCTCATCTGAAACCATGAAGGCAAGAAGACAGTGGTATGACATTGTCAAAGGACTAAAAGAAAAAAAATTCCAGCTAGGAATTCTCTATCCAGCAAAAATGGCATTCAAAGATATTGGAGGGTTCAAAATATTCACAGAAAAACAGAAATTAAGGGAGTATGTCCTTAAGAAACCTGCACTTCAAGAAATACTAAGGGAAGTTCGACAAGTTGAAAGGAAAAAAACAAGGGAGCGGGAGTTGGAGGAGAAGTTTAAATACAACCAAAATGACAAAAACAGAAACAAAACAAAATATGGCATACATTAACCCAAAGAAAATATGGCTGAAGTAAGAAATTTGTTTGAGTAATAACACTGAATGTTAATGGATTAAATTCACCAGTCAAGAGACACAGATTGGCAGAATGGATAAAGAAATATGATCCATCTATATGCTGTCTACAAGAAGCCCACCTTCGACCCAGGGATTCAAGGAGGCTGAAAGTGAATGGCTGGAAAACAATTTTACAATCTAACAATAGCTAAAAAATGGCAGGAGTACCTACCTATTCTAATATCAGACAAAATACACTTTAAATGCAAAATTATTGTAAGATACAAGATGAACACTATATATTAGTAAAAGGGGTAATCTCTCAAGAAGAGAGAACAATCATAAACATTTATGTACCTAGTCAGGGTGCCTCAAAATACATGAGGCAAACTCTAGAAAAAATAAGTGGAAAAATAAATGCCTCTACAATTATAGTGGGGGACTTTAATACACCATTTTCATCATTAGACAGAATATCTAGACAGAGAATCAATAAAGAAGTAAAGGCTCTCAACAATACATTAGAGGACCTGGACTTAATAGACATATACAGAACATTACACCCAAACACAGTAGGATTTAAATTCTTCTCAAGTGAACACGGATCATACTTCAAGATCGACCATGTGTTAGGCCACAGAACAAATCTCAATGAATTCAGAAAGATTGAGATTATACAAAGTAATTTCTCTGACCACAATGGAATGAAGTTGGAAATCACTAAGGGCCAGAGAAACAGGTTAGGCACAAGGATATGGAAGTTAAACAACACACTCTTGGACATACAGTGGGTCAAGTAGGAAATCTCAAAAGAAATCAGTAACTACCTTGAAACTAATGAAAATGACAACACAACATATCAAAACCTATGGGATGCAGTGAAAGCTGTCCTGAGAGGGAAGTTCATAGCCATAAATACATATATTAAAAAAGAAGAAAGAGCTAAAATTGAAGACCTAACTGCACACTTGGAGGAACTGGAAAAACAACAACAAACTAAACCTATAGGAAGTAGAAAGAAGGAAATAACAGATTAGAGCAGAACTAAATGAAATAGAGACTAAGAAAGCACTGGAAACAATAAACAAAACCAAATGCTGGTTCTTCGAGAATATCAATAAAATTGGCAAACCCTTAGCCAGACTAACAAAGAAAAAGAGAGAACAGATGCAAATACATAAAATAAGATATGAGCAAGGGGATATCACTACTGACTCCACAGAAGTAAAGAGTATTATAAGAGGATACTTTGAAAAATTATATGCCAACAAGAATGATAATTTAGAGGAAATGGAAAAGCTTCTAGAAACCCACACACAGCCTACATTGATGAAAGAAGAAATAGATGAACTCAACAGTCCAATTACAAGTAAAGAGATAGACTCAGTCATCAAAAACCTCCCAACTAAGAAGAGCCCAGGACCAGAAGGCTTCACAGCTGAATTCTACCAAACATTCCAGAAAGAGCTAACACCAATTCTACTCAAGCTCTTCCAAAAAACAGAAGTAGAAGAAATATTGCCTAACTCATTCTATGATGCCAACATCACCCTAATACCAAAACCAAATAAAGATACCACAAGAAAGGAAAATTACAGACCAATTTCTCTAATGAACCTAGATGCTTAAATCCTCAACAAAATACTTGCTAATCGCATTCAACAACATATGAAAAGGATTATACAACATGATCAAATGGATTTCATCCCTGGTGTGCAAGGACGGTTCAATATAAGAAAATCAATCAATGTAATACATCATATAAATATATTGAAAGAAAAAAATCACATGATCATCTCTATATATGCAGAAATAGCATTCCCCACAATACCACACTCTTTACTCTTAAAAACAATGCAAAACATAGGAATATAAGGAAACTTTCTAAATATGATAAAGGATATATATGAAAAACCCAAAGCTAACATCATCTTCAATGTTGAAATCCTAAAAGCCTTCCCTTTGAGATAGGGAACAAGTAAAGGATGCCTACTATCACCACTCCTATATAACATTGTCATAGAAGTAGTTGCTCGAGCACTGAGGCAAGAAAAAGATATAAAAGGCATCCAAATTGGAAAAGAAAACGTAAAAATTTCATTATTTGGCGACAACATGATCCTATATGCCGAAAGCCCTGAGAAATCTAGAACAAAGCTTCTAGAGCTTATAAAGGAGTTCAGTAATGTTGCAGGCATTTCTTATATAAGATCAATGTTCAAATATCATTAGCATTTCTGTTCACCAATAATGAGCAATCTGAGGAGGAAATAAAAAAAAATACCATTTACAATAGTAACTAAAAGAATCAAATACCTAGGAATAAATTTAACTAAAGATGTAAAGGACTTATATACAGAAAACTACACAACACTGTTAAAGGAAATCAAAGAAGACTTATATAAATATAAGAATAGTCCCTGTTCATGAATAGGAAGACTAAACATCATCAAGATGTCTATCCTACTCAAACTAATCTACAGATTCAAAGCAATCCCAATAAAAATCAACACTGTATTTTTTAAGGAACTGGAAAAATTAACTCAAAATATATTTGGAAAAGTAAGAGGCCCCGAATTGCCAGACATATTGAAAAAAAAAAAATGAAGTTTGAGGTATCACATTACCTGACTTTAAAACATACTACATTGCTACTGTGATAAAAACTGTATGGTATTGACACAAGGAGAGATCTAGTGACCAAAGGAACCGTTTTGAGAGTTCTGATATAGATCCTCGCATATACCAACATCTGATATTCAACAAGGCCACCAAGCCCAATCATTTGGGAGAGAATGGCCTCTTTAACAAGTGGTGCTTGGAGAACTGGATATCCATATCCAAAAGAATGAAAGAAGTATAATTATTTTTTAATATACTTGGTTTCAGAATTGTTTAAACTCAAAACGAGATTTACATGTATATTTAACATAGATATTTAATTGTGATTTTCAAGTTATTAAGTTACTGAGGTATACAATGTATTAAAGTTTTGATTAGTTTTTAAGTGTTTTATATATAAAATTTATAACTATAGTAGATTATATAACAAAAAGCAATAATAAGACATTTAACTAGCAGATATTTAATGAATAAACTTTTATTTCATATGGGTTTAAGATTCTTAACTAGTGAGGCTATATAAGCTAGTAACATAATTAAAATGATTTCATTTTCTCCATTTTGTATAGCTTGAAGCATAGGCAACAACAAATTTTTATTTCCTATTTGGGCTGTGGGACAGCACTTTAACTTGTAATCTTAATGTTCTCATTGGGTCTGCTCTTAACATTTTAATTGGAACTGGAGGTGTGACTCACAGTTTTGAATTTAAACTTAGTTTATTGTGGATTTTCTTACAAGAAGGGGAATGGGGGCTGGATTGAGTTAAGGAGATACTAAAGAAAGCTTTAGCAAGTTCTAAAACAAAATGATAATGACATAACTGAATATTAATTTCTTGTAAAAACTAATAATATTTGGGACTACTATATATTGCAGTGGTGTTATTTTAATATACCATAAAATAATATGGTGTTATTTTAATATACCATTAGGGGCTGCTATTTCTGCACCTACAGAGCTGCTCCTTTATCAGAGGTGGGGTAAATTAGATGAACATGAGTTAAAGCATCTGCCTTTTGATTTTTAGGTGAAGAGGATTCTGTGACACATAAACATTGTTAATTTTTTAGGAATTTTATATACTTTTAAATATTTATATGAATCTTTCATTTATATAACTTTAATTAACAGATGGTTAAAGAATACCTTTTAATTTTAGAACAATTTCAAACACTTTCTATTTATACTACAGCATATTAAATAAACTCAACTATTTTATTACTTTCCTTTTTTTCAAGTTGAAAGAACAAATATTTTTTAATAGTTTGCAACAAAAAGCTACTTTTCAGGATTTTACTTTGAGAAAGCAGGTTTTAATATTATGTTTTTTCTTTTTAAGTGATAAGACTTGTTTTTCTAAGAGATGATAAAGTTAAAGTACAAGAATTTATTTCAATAAAACAGATTTTTTTTGTATACTGATTATTCAGGAGAAAAACTCATAAACTTTAATTAAAACAGACTAATGACTTGAGAAACTTTGAGAAAGAACAAAATTTTAACTTTGCATCAGTATGCTATTTGATACAAGGCTTTTAAAACTTTATAGATAAAGTTATGAAATTTTATTTATTTAACTTTGATCACAAAAATTCCTTTTTCACACACTTTCTGCCCTTTCTCTATTCATTCAGGTTTTGTCCCACATTTTACTCTTTCTTGATAACTAGTTATTTCATCTTAGGATAAAATTGCTTTCTATTTCCTTAATAATAAAAACATATTTTATATATCTTATATACATAAGTTACCAAAATCATTTTGGGAAAATGTTTTTAATAAAACCTCTTATAACTTAAAATTACCATTAACACTAAACAAACTTGTTAAAGAATTATTATTCAACTTGGTTATATTTATTTTTTCAAATTAGTAGTCACATTTATTCGTTAACATAAGCATTTATTTAATTTTTGGCCATTTTAATAGAGCTCTTTTAATAATTTTCATTTATTAATTTAATATTACCATCCACATGTATAAAAATATACACTGACATTGAACAAAGAGACAAACACAAAATGAGTTACAATACATCAATAGAAGCATACATCTTTGATTTTACAGCTTTTGAGATTTTTTCTGGAAATTGACTTGCCAAGTTTTCCTATCTTCCAATGATTTAATTCTATTAGCCCCATCAGCCCACAGCCCCATCAATATGTAGGCAGTAGGAAGTTTGTAGAGTTGTTGCTGGAATGTTTTCCTTATCTTAGTTAACTCTTTCACAGAATGTTTCCTTACAAGCCTGATTTTACAGACAAGGGGCTTATTCAGCACTTCCACCTGTGTGGGACATTGTATTTGTGACTTAACCTTTCCTCACACAGGTGGTTCAACATGATTTCCCTCTATTGCTTGAGAGGTGGTTGAAAAGATGTTTCTTTCTTTTGGGGGGATACAGGTTTTTAACTGGGAGCTCCTCTGAGGGAGTCCCATTTCCATGAAGATTTGGAAAATTTCCCCTCACTGAATCTAGACAGGTAGGCAACTACCCCTAGTGGGTATTGCTGTTCTTGTGATGATGAGTTATCCAGATAAATTTCAGTCCTTTGATGTGCCAATTTTGCCACCTGTACATTGTATCATGTCATAGTCACCCTTGCAGGAATCCATCCTGCAGTCTTGTGGGGATCTGTCCAGCAGAACCCGCAGCCTCACAAAGAATTTCTCTGAACACTGAGGTTGAGAGATGTGAGAGGGAAAACAGCTAAAGAAGCTATCTTCCTTTGCTTACTCCTGTCACAATATTTATTTTCTTTTCACAAAGCACAACGTCACAAAGACACGTGCAGTGTCTCAGAAAGTTTCAAGCTGCAGAGGAGATAATGTAGAGACAGAAAACTCTAAGTAACAGTGTAAAGTTAGAATGTCCCTAATGTTTTCAGCAGAAGCACTGACTTCCCTGTGTGGGCAGGGTAGCTGGCCTCTAGACAGTTTAGAAGTAAAGGTCAGAAGACTCTCACAAATGGATAAAGAAGCACAATGAAATAGTATGCAGCTGTAAGAAATAATGAAGTAGTTTAGCAAATGACAATATGGATGAACCTGGAGGATATTATGTTGAGTGAAGCAAGCCAAACACATAAAGGCACATACCGTATGATTATGCAGTTATGAACTACATATATTGTGTAATCCCAGGGTGATAATTTAAATGTGGGTCAGCAGAGAACTGAATGAGTTTAGCGAATGGAAAGTTGAGGGTTAACTTGTGCAGAACTCATAAAAAGGGTTTGGTCAATCTTTGGAAATGAATAGAAAAGGTTAAGTCACAACATAATATTCTTAAATAGCAGTGGTATTATATGGGTATGAGAGTGGCTGAAAGGGAAATTCTAAGGTCATGTATTTTACTAAAAGTTAAGCTAAAAAACTTAACACGGGAATATGTAGCATATTAATACCTTACATGAAATATGAATATGGATAATATTGCATGTATAAGACTGCTTTCATTGAAACTGAACAACTGCTAATGTTACAAGATGGTAATTTCAGACAAAAAAATTAACATTATGCTAAGTGAAATACATCAGATACAAAAAACTACATATTGTGTTATTTGATTTATATAAAATGTAAAAATAAAAAAATAACATTAGTGAAAATATATATTCAAAAGACAAAATAATGTGTTAAATGATATCATTTTTTCATGATATATATTTCCTAAATAAATGTTAATAATTATATACATGTAAGAAAAATTTGGTTTATTCATATATTAATCTTGGTCACATAAGGCTACATGTGTGCAACTCAGGTCACAAGAAAGCATAAGATATAGAATTCCATATTATGTTTTAAAAATAGATTTGTATGTGAAAAAAATTACAGCTTTATAGATTTGTGATAAATATTTTCTTATTCAGTTATGTACCATTAAAATTGTGTGTGTGCTTTGTCAAATTCTTTTTCGGACTCTTTTCAACTGATTTTATGCATGTCAGTTCTGTTCTTCATCTTTTCATACAAATTTGACTATTATTCACTGACTATTAATGAAAATTTTCTAAACCATTTTGTCTTTTATAATTTAATGATATGATTTGTTATTTATTTTGATTTCTATAAATTTCATTTTTAAATTTTGTTTTAAGTATGTCTCATCATTCCATATTGTGTTATAATTGTATTTTTTTCTTTACGGAAGTTGTTTTCTTTAAAACTCAACTTAGAATTCTACCTTGGCCAGCTCTAAGGAATGCAATTCTATGTCAAAATAGCCATGTACTTATTTTTGCAGCAAATATTTAGTAATCAAAAAATTACCTCAAATTTTCAAAAGATTAATTGTTCTTATAGAACTCATTCACAAGAGGAATTAAAAAAAAATAAAATGTTTTTCAGCAATACCAACTGCTTCATATTTTTACGTTTTATATTTTTTATATTTTATTGCTTAAATCTGCACCTATGTTTTAGCAAACACACCTTAAGGTTTATTGATTGCTTGATAATTATCCTTATGTGAGTTTTCTGAAGATATGTTCCTTCATTGCATTACTCTTATGGCAGAAGATGTTAATAAATATGAGCTATAATAAATTAAAATACATGTAAATGTGTGTCCCAGCAAAAAATAATTCCTTTTCTTCATACCACCATCCCTTTAGCATATGTAATTATTTCACTTTCCTCATTCACCAGATAACCAATATTTGAAACCTGCAATATAATTCTAGTGGTAATAGCTCAAAATCACATAAACTAATATGAATTATCCCTACTTATAGGATAGGGTCCTATACTTAAGTACAGTGAAAGGGATTAAATTGGGTATGTGTGAAAATATGACCCATTTTACTCTATCTCTGTTAAGTATATCTTAGCTAATTCAAAAGTAACTTCACCTTTTCCAGTGAGTGCTTTTGGAAAGCCTGTCAATAACCAATTCCTAACTAACACTGAAATTCATAAACATCTTATCCAAGACAAGTAAACCATTTACTACAGTTGCCTAATGATAATTACTGACAACAATGGATACATATTCATGTTATAATGAATCCTTCCCTTCCCTGGGATATTTGTATTTTAAACTATTTGGCAAAACAGGGAATCCCATATTGCTCTTCCAAGAGAAGTATTCAATTTGTCAAATAATTTTAGCCCTTCAAATTTTGAAAATTGATTCAACCATATTTAAAACTGGCACATACAAATATAAATTTCTAATTGAAAAATGTTTATATATTGCAAAAATGGGCCTACCAATAACCATGGAAATATCACATGGTGATTAGAAGAACCTTGTTCCTCACACATGTGAGGCGTCCAACCATTCCACTCCCTGCACAACTCTCCTATCTTGTCGATGTATATTATCAACCAGGTCTCTGTGGACACTCAGTTTATGGTGTCTTTTATAATATAAGCTCTATATCTTGAGGAAAACTTCAGTAAGTTTAAGTGCTGAGTGTTAACATATACATGATTCCATGTTTGATACATGGTAAGGATAGAATTTCTCCTTCAACAAGATATGATATGTTGAATCATAACAACCAGTATCATGAATGTGATCCTACTGATAGCTAGGATTTTTTATGATAATATTAGTAATGATGAGGCCAAACTTGAAACTGTGGGCTATATGACTGGAAAACTTATAATGAGTCAAATATATAGATAGTTAAAGATATAGATATAGATGATATAGATATAGATATAGATAGATGATATAGATAGATGATATAGATATATAGATATAGATATAGATGATATAGATACAGATATAGATAGATATAGATATAGATATAGATATAGATAGATATAGATATAGATATAGATATAGATATAGATAGATATAGATATAGATGATATAGATATAGATATAGATATAGATATAGATATAGATATAGATATAGATATAGATATAGATATAGATGATATAGATATAGATACAGATATAGATACAGATACAGATATAGATATAGATATAGATAGATATAGAACAAGCCTTGTAATGAAGACATACAATTGATTTCTGTCATGAATTGCCACTGCCAGAACCTAAGAGACCTCAGCAAATGCACAACTCTGCCAAAATCTTCATAATAAATTCTAGTGCCCAGAAATGTGTATTAATCCACCCCTTAAGTTTCTTGGATATTAAGCAACTCACTTTATCGTACTTTGTTAGGCAGCCTTAGTTAACAATGAAAATAACATCCATAATGCATATAGTTTTATATATATTTATCTTTCAAAAACGAAATAGGAGAAAGTTTATTCCTTGTTTGTATGTTAACATTTTATACACATTTAAATTAAAAACATATTTGAATTTGCATTTTATTATAAAGATATGCTTCTTAAATGCATAATTTCATATTTGTAAAAATTTTGTTTTTGATCTCTGCTTGCTATCTTTAAATATGTTAACATTATTATTTACTATTATTAAAACTTTATTGAAGTATGTCATTCATATATGAAAATACAGAAACTAATAAGTGTATAGTAAAGGTTGTAAATTTACAAAACAAACATGCATAAAATCATACAGGGGTTATATATATCAACCCACCAACAACACCATGCATTTTTGTGAAACATTTGTTACAAATTATGAAAAAATACCATTAACATTATTTTTGACAAGTAAGAAATTTTAAAAATAAATCTTTGTCTGCCACATAGAGATTGTTTATCTGCCTCCTCATCACTTAAAACACCTGGATAGATTTTCAGATTTGTTTTAGAAATTTGTAATTACCATCAAATATGTATAGTAAGCAATAATATATTTTGGAAGTAAATCAAACACTGTAAGTAGGGCTGACAAGCTCGTGAATTCAGCACCCTGTCAGTGGGCCTTACTTTGGAATTTAGGATCCCCATTGTTACAGAGTTAGACTCATTTATAATTTCCCTTACACATGGCTTTTATGCCCCTTGTATTTGAAGCTATAATTAACACCATACTTCATAAATATATGTCCAAGAGAATTAAATCTTTGGTCAGTTCTTATGTAAGTTGAGCACTGAATCTCAGCAGAGTTGCAACACCTATTCTTCAGTTCATTGGAATCACCCAAGACAACTAAAAGTTCATGATGCTGGATAACACCCATCCCAAGAAACAGAGAGAGTAACTGCAAGCAAGATAGTTCTATCCATCTGTCTCATACATTCAAAGCCCCCTCTCAATTAGAATATAGTGAACATCACCATCCCCAAATCCTCAAGCTCAGGAATGAACAATGTACTTAGCTAGACTTATTATTATTCTATTATACATAATTTTATTCTAGCAATGGAATGAAGTAGACTTATTATTTTATTATAGATATTATTTTTCTAGCAATGGAAGAATTTTATCATTGATATAAATGCAGTGGCCACCAGAGTATCGGAGGGAAGGGAGGAAAGAATAAATGTAATATGGGAACATTTTTTCCTGCATGACATTACAATGATGGATATAGGCCAGGATATATTTTTTCATAGACTAGAAATTTGTATGGGACAGAGTGTAAACTCAATGTAAACTATAGTCCATGGTTAGTAGAAATACTTCAATATGTTTTCATCAATTGTAACAAATGTAGGATACTAATGAAGGATGTTGTTAATATGCAAAAGTGTGGAGAGGAGGAGTGTGTCATATGAGAATCCTCTTATTGTTATGTAATATTTATGTAATCTGAAAATATTTTAAAATGTAAACAAAATAAAATTGGTGTTGCAAAATAAAAAAATCATTAGATATCATGCAGCTGAAACAAATATGACTTTTTATGCAAAACTGTTTATTCTCTTTGTACTATAATTATAAGAGAAAAGAGAAAATTAAATCATTATTAAATCCCAAGGCTTGATTTTTATTATTAATAATATTAATAATTTCAATATTATTTTGCAGTTAACCTGATAGGTGAACATGGAAAAACTTGTATATACATCCCTGCTTAAATGTGATTAACTGTAGACTCTTACTGTTGTTAAACACATAACAGTCTTTCATTGAACTCTGGAAGCCTATCTGTTAAGAGAACATGTCTGTAATATTTCATCAGTTAAGGGTCCATTTCTATGTAAAGCGTTTTGTTCTATTTAGATTTTATATGATTATTGTTAATATATGTACATGTATTATGTCATCTTTTTTCTCTGATGTAAATTTTGTACATTTGCTACACTATTGTTAATTTTTGTTTGATAAAATGCTCTCAATCCATGTAGAAACTGGCTGTGTCACATTCATTTTTTAATTAGGACATGTGTAGGTTTACAGAAAGGTCTGAAAATATAGAACATTTTAATATACCACCCTATTTTTTAGCATTTTGTTTGCATTAGTGTAGACTTTTGTCACAATTGATTTAAAAATAAAATATTACTACAAACAATAGTACATAGCTTATATTTGGTGTACTTTCCCCATAAACCACACAATTATTAACATCTTATTATAGTTGTATATCTAATTCATTAATGAACATTCTTATATTTGTACTTTAATCACAGTCTATCATCCACTATGTGGATGGTCCAGTGTGTGAAACAGTCCCATGTTTTGTACAAGCTGTCAAAAGTGTAAACTCATTGGCTGTCAATATCATCACAGAGTTATGCCCTTATCTCCACAGTAAATTTTACAAAATTTTCCCACTTCCAAAAAAAATTCCATACCCTCTTATAACCCCCAATTGTTGCCCTTAGTATTGAAATATTATCTTCATTACAAATGAAGAAATTATATTCCAACACTACTGTTAATTCTAGTACATAAATTTATTACTTGTATTATTCCCATATATCACCACATTATGAATACCTTGTAATGCTGACATATATTTTTTTTCTAGTTCATAGAAGAACATTATTTTATTTCTATTAACCACATTCCTCTTCCACCAAGTTCTTTTTGTTAGAGTCCCAGATTTATCCTCTACCTCCAGATCTATTGATACTTATGACACTAGACTATATCTTTCAGCCACAATCACATTTTATACTCATTATAATCTGTTACCATCAACTTTATCCATTTTCAATCAACTATATTAAAAATTCTACATATATTAAGCATCAGCTCCCCTTACTTAACCCTCTTGTGAATGACTTATGTCATCATATCCATAAATATCATCCATGATGTCATAAGCATCCTGACAACATTTTGTCTTATGCTGAATAGTAATCCATCTTATGTATATGCCATATTATGTTTATCTATTCATCAGTTTATGGGCATGGGCTGTTCCCATCTTTTAGCAACTGTGAATAATGATGATATAGGTACAAGCATTGATAGGAAAATGTCTTTCTGTGCCACTGTTTTCAGTTTTCAGAATATATTCTTAGTCTCAGGATTGTTGATTCATTCAAGAGTTCCATATTTAGCTTCTTGAGGAAACACCAGTCTTCCATAGAGGTTGTCCCTTTTTAAATAGTCAAACAGTAGAGAAATGTTCCTATTTCTTCACATCTTCTACAGCAGTTGTAGTTTTCTGTTTTATAATAATAGCCAAGAAAGTCATGAAAAGATAACTCATTACTATTTTGATATCTATTTCCCAAGCTAGTGATTGTATACATAATTTCATGTGCACTTTGGCTATTTGAATTTCCTCTTTAGGAATATATCTACTCAGCTCTTCACTCAGTTTTTGTTTGGTTTGCTTAGCTTTTTTTCATTGAGCTGTAGGATCTCTTTATATAACATGGATAAACTGTAACAGATCCGTGGTTTCCAAATATTTTATCCCATTGAGTAGTCTGCCTTTTAACTTTCTTAACAAAGTCATTTCAAGTGAAAAAAACTGTTTAATATTGAGGAAGTCCAGTTTATCTAATTTTTCTATCATTGCTCTGGCTTTGGGTGTGAGATTTAAGATACCAACACATACTACCGGATATTGAAGTTGTTTTCCTACACTCTTTTCTGAAAGTTTTAGGGTTCTAGTTTTTATACTTAGATATTTGATCAATTTTGAGTTAATTTTTTGTGTAAGGTGTGAAATAAGGTCTTCTTTCTGTCATTTCATTATGGCTATCCAATTATCCCAGCACCATTTGTTGAATAGACTGTTCTGATTCAGATGGGTGAATTTGACAGACTTGTCAAAAACCACATGACCTTAGATGAGAAGGCCTATTTCTGAATACTCAATTTTAATCCATTCGTTAATATGTCTAGTGTTCTGCCAGAACCATGCTTTTTTTTCACACTGTAGCTAAGTAATAAGCTTTATTTTTTTCACTGTTCATGGTTTATTTAATATTTGGGGGTATGACACTTGAACAGTTGGTTGCATTGTTTACAGGCAGATATATATATATATATATATATATATATATATATATATATATATA
>JAKSZT010054225.1:1149991-1313780 GCA_026826555.1 Tolypeutes matacus
AAGAGAAGAGAAGAGAAGAGAAGAGAAGAGAAGAGAAGAGAAGAGAATGCAAATGGAAGCCAATCAAGAAGAACTGGAATGAAAGAAAAGCACCAGAAGATAGAAGATAGAAAAATGAAGAAAAGAAAGAAGGAAAGTAGGTAGAAAATCATAAGCAAAAGAAAAAAAGGAAACAAAGCAAGGGAAAAACAACAAACAAGGAGTAAAACACCAAACAACACATGAAAAGCAGTCTTCTCTCATAGGCCCTGTAGCAATTTGGCATTGCTTATGAATTCCAAAAATAAATATTGGATTTTATTTTTAACATGGTCTGTTACTCTGAGCATATTAGATTGCAATGGATTCAGAAGTTTCACTTTTACTTGATTAAATAATAATTAAAGCTTTTTGGGGGCCACTTCAGTAGGATGTTTAGTCCCTGCCCACCAAGGGGACAGGGACTCACAGAGAAAACAGCATGGCAGAGGATTTAGTTGGAGTTTTGGATGCTGTATGTCCAGGAAGTAAACACACAGTAGTAGAACACAGAGGAATAGAGACTGCTCCATAGACATGCCAGAGGCCCCAGGAAGAGATAGAGGGTTATAGTCTACAGTTGACATTGTGGAGAAAACAGAGCAGCTAAATCCAGTGTCAAGGAAAAACAAAAAAGAATTCTGGCTCTTGCAAGATTGAATAAAATGCTTCTTGCTTCTAAATGGAATTAGAGCAATGCTGGAAAATATAAGTGAAATATGAGAACACGATCTCTAAAAATTTCACCCATAAGTAAATAATTGATTGCAACTTCTGATGACTTTAAGAATACCAAAAGTTCCATTTTAAATTCATGCCAAGAACTCTTTAGCAAGTCTACTACTGCCCAAATAAGGCCCTCACTGGTTAAAATGGTCTCAACAAGATGTCTGCCACCAAGGTCTCCAAAACCAATTTCCCTGTACCTTTTTCTTTTCCTGAAAATCAGAGGGAAGAAATTAAGTCAAGGGCAAAAAGAAACTTTACTGAAAAAATATACAATTGAACAGATCATTCTATATCAGAAGATGAGCTGATTATCACCTTCATTTAGAGGGAAGGATAAATGCTCAACTACTGACCAAAAATAAACATCTTCTGCAATAAACATTTCAGGCAAATTTTATTCTAAAATAAACATTTCATGCAAACTGAATTGCAAATTTTTAATTATGAATTGAGACCACTGACTGTCAATACTTGCCTAAAGTTCATCCACTGATGGAAATATTCTTAGAATTTTAAACTCACACATTGAAAATCTAAGAAGTGTGATATTTTACAGCTTTTTTTTTATTTCCTTAAAAGACAACAGAAATATAAATACAAAATTAAGATATAACTTTGGAAGGGTCTTGTGTGAATGAGAGGCATTAAAGCTTAATATCTTTTAGTTCTGCTCTAATCTTTCTTTCTTTCTACGTCCTTTGGGATTAATTTCTTATTCTTTTTCTAAGTCCTCCATGTATGCAGTTAGGTCTTTGATTTTAGCTCTTTCTTCTTTTTTAATATAGACATTTATGGCTATGAATTTCTTTCTCAGTACAGCTTTTGCTGCATCCCATAGGTCTTAATATGTTGTGTTGTCATTTTCCTTCATTTCAAGGTAGTTATTGATTTCTTTTGAGATTTCCTCCCTGAAAAACTCTTTGTCTAAGAGTGTGTTGTTTTACTTACATGTCTCTGTGCCTAATCTGTTTCTCTGCCTCTTACTGATTTCCAGCTCCATTCCACTGTGGTCAGAGTAATTATTGTGTATAATTTAAATCTTTCTGTATTCATTGAGAGTTGTTCTGTGGTCTAGCATGTGTTCTATCCTGGAGAATGGTCCATGTGCACTTGAGAAGAATGTATATCCCACTGTATTGGTGTGTAATGTTCTATAAATATCCATTAGGTTCAAGTCCTCTAATGTATTATTCAAAGTCTTTGTTTCTTTATTGATTTTATGTCAAGATGTTCTATCTCATGGTTATAATTGCATATTAAAATACATCCATCTCCCTCAATAAGGCTTGGAGGTTTTCAGCCATTATTTACTTCAATACTCTTTCTATCCTCTTTCCCTTCTCTTCTCCCTCTGGGATGCAAATAATGCATATGTGGAGGATTGTTGGAACATGGCCAACAGGTTAAGCAGATAAGGCTCAGCTCTCACTAAAACAACAGAGAAAGAGCAAAAGGCTGCCTTGAGGAACTGATTTGGGGTACAGCAGACCAAGACACTGCTTCACAACTCTCAGAAGAGTGAGGAACAAAGAGATGAAGAAACCAAACCAACAAGCTGTGAGTTATTAAACCTCCTGGCCACTGAGAAGGGCTCCAGTTCCCTACCCCCATGACATTAAGTGAGGGGAAAACTGATGAATTGAACCTAACTGAGAGCAGAACAGACATCTTCCTGCCTGTCAGTTCTTCTGGATATATACAGAATGAGAAGGTGCTCTAATTAACTAGGAGCATACTGGACATATAAGGAAGCCAGGGGAAAATCATCAGTTGCTTGCCCCAGTGGCTGGATGTGGCACATATACCCTGCCCTCAGGGCTGATAGCCTAGGTAGAGCCACTGGTTACCTGCACTAAACAAAGTGTGATGGCAGAGTCTCTGGGAGGGAAAGGTGTCTGGGAGGGTGGAGACTGGTTTCTTTGCAGTGAGTTTAGGCAGTTGGCTCTCCCTTGAATATCAAAAGGGATCCCAACCTGACAGAGATTGGGGAGGGGAATCTCTTCAGGCAGGCTGTCATGATGAGCCACCTATATAAAGAAAGGAATTACATCAGTGATCAGGAAGAGATAGGCAGCTGATCAGCAGGAATCCAGCAGACTGCAGGGAAAGAGGTGGATATCCTTCTGAAAGCCTAACTAACCTAAGGAGATAGATTGGCTCAGTGGAAGAATTATTGCCTAGAATATATGAGGTCCCTGGTTCAATTCTTGGCTCTTCTTTGAGATGTGATCTGCTGCATTATCAGGCATACAACAGAAATCTTATGACAAGGAACATATAGACATCTCTTTGTATTAGATTTTCTTGTATATCTTTTTTTTTTTAATTTTCCTTGTTTTAATCACTAAAACCCAGTTCAAAACCTGTAGAGAGCAGACCACAGAGTGATTGAATGATGAACACCAACAACTTTAGAAGATCCCTAGGGTCCTAGGAGAGAAACCTGTAGCTCTGGGTTTATTTTTGTTTTTTGATATTTTTTTCTTCTTTCTCCCTTTTTAAAAAATGAGTAGCTGTTGTCTGGTTTCTTATTTGTAGTGTTTCACCTTCTTTTCATTCTGTTTTTTTTTTTTTTTTTTTTTTTAGTTTTTTCTTTTGATTATTATTTTCTCTACCTATGCTATTTCTTTTCTATCCTTCATATTTATATCTTCTGTTTCTGTTGTTATGCTTTCCTTCCACCTCTTTCGGTTTGGTCTCCAATTTTTCTTGTTTTTATATCTTTTTCCTCCTTTCTTCTGTTTTCTTTCTCTTTTACATTTTTATTCTCTCTTTTCTTTTTTTCCTTCTTCTCACCATTCCAGCATTTTCATTCAGTCCATTTATTTCTCTCTATTTTGTTTCTTGTTTCCTTGTTTCTATTACTTTTCTAATCTTATTCCTCTGTACTTCTTACTCATGCTAATTTTTCAATTTCTTAGGCCTTGTGTGGTTCCTTTCCTACCTTCTACAATTATTATTACTATTATTCTTTTTCTCTTCTTATCTCTTTCTTTCTCTGGTCCTAATTTTTTACAAAGGAATAGAGACAACAACAAGGAAATAGAATAATAAGTATGATGTGCCTAAGTGAAACCTTATTACCCTTACAAACACAACAACAAAATAAAACCATATAATAGATAGAATATCTAATCAACTGAGTAAACTCATAAAGATAAACAGATGCCTAAATATCTACAAAAAAATTGGAAGCCATAATAAAAGAAGAAAGAGAAAGGGGACAGAAGGAGTGTTAGAGGAAATAATGGTTGAAAATGTCCCAACCCTATTGATGGAGGTAAATGTACATGTCCAGGAAGTGCAGTGCACCCAAAACAGTATAAGTTCTAACATCCCTACTCCAAGAAAAAAACTTGTCAAATTGTCCAACTCTCAAGACAAAGATAGAATAGTGAAAGTGGCAAGAGAAAAGAAAACCATTACATATAAGGGAAGCTAAATAAGATTAAATGCTGATTTTTCATCTGAGATCATGGAACCAAGAAAACAGTGGTATGATATAGTAAAGGTGCTAAAAGAAATAATGTCCAGCCATGAATATTCTATCCAATGAAGCTGGCATTCAAAACTGAGGGAGAACTCAAAATATTTAAAGAAAATAAATAATTAAGAAAAATATGCTTATAAGAAACTTTCACTACAAGAAATACTAAAGGGAGATTTACAGGTGGTGAAGAAAAAAAAGAGAGTTGGAAGAGAATGTAAGAATAACTAAAAAGATAAAAAGAAATAAAAACAACATATAACATACATAAACTTAAAGAAAATATGGTGAATTTAAGTAATTCATTGGCAGTAATAACACTGAAGGTTAATGGATTATATTCACCAGTCAAGAGACACAGATCAGCAGAATGGATAAGGATGTATGGCCCATCTAAATGCTGTCTACAAGAAAACTGACCTTAAACCCAGGCATGCAAGGAGGCTGTAAGTGAATAGTTGGAAAGCAATTTTACAAGCAAAAAATAACCAAGAAAGGGAAGGAGTAGCTATACTAATATCAGACAAAATAGATTTTAAATGTGAGAGTATTGTAAGAGAAAAAGGACACTAAATATTTAAAAAGCATAATCTACCAAGAAGAAAGAACAATCATAAATATTTATGCACCTAATCAAGATGCCTCAAAATACACAAGACAAAACTGGAAAAACTAAGTGGAAAAGTAGATGCTTCTACAATTATAGTGGGGCTTTAATACATTATCACCATTAGATAGAACATCTCCACAGAGAATCATTGAAAAACAAAGACATCAAATAAAAATTAGAGGACCTTTACCTAATAGACACATAAAGAAAGAAATAACAAAGATTAGAGCAGAAATAAATGAAATTGAAAAAAAAAATCACTAGGAAAAAAAATCTGGTTCTTCATTAAGATTAATAAAATTTGCAAATCCTTAACTAGATTATTGAATAAAAAAGAGAGAAGATACAAATATATAAAATGAGAAATGAGGAATGAGATATCACCACTGACCCTACAGAAATAAAGAGTATCATAAGAGGATAATTTGAAAAAAAAAATATACCAACAAGATGGATTATTCAGAGGAAATGGACAAATTCCTAGAGACACACAAGATGCCTACATTGTAAAAAGTAGCAATTGATGAACTCAGCAGACCCATCACAAGTAATAAGATAGAATTAGTCATCAAAATCCTCCCAACTAAGAAGAGCCCAGTGCCAGAGAGCATCAGACATGAATTCTGCCAAACATTCCAGGAAGAACTAAGACAAATCCTGCTTAAACTCTTCCAAAAAATAAAAGTGAAGGGAACTTTGCCTAACTCATTCTATGATGCCAACATCACCCTAATACAAAGCTAAACAAACACAGCACAAGAAAAGTAAAAGAAGATACCAATCTCTCTAATGGACCTAGATGTTAAAACCCTCAATAAAATACTTGCTAATCATATTCAACAATATAACAAATGAATTATACACCATGACCAAGTGGTTTCATCCTGGGTATGCAAGGATCATTCAACATAAGAAAATCAATCAATGTAATACACCACATAAAGATTTTAAAAGATTTTTAAAAACCCACTAATATCTCTATAGATGCAGAAAAAGCTTTTGACAAAATACAACACAATTTCCTAATAAAAACACTACAAAAGATAGGAACAGAAGGAAACTTGCTCAAAATAATAAAGTGTATATATGAAAAACTCACAGCTAACATCATATTCAATAATGAAATTCTAAAAGCTTTCCCTCTAATATCAGGAACAAGACAAGGATGCCCACTTTCACCACTTCTATTTATCATTATGTCAGAAGTACTTACTCGAGCCCTTAGGTAAGAAAAAGATATAAAAGACATCCAAATTGGAAAGGAAGAAGGAATTTCACTGTTTGCAGATGACATAATCTGATACATACAAAATACTGAGAAGTCTAAAACAAAGCTTCTAGAGTTTATAAATGTTCAGTTGTTGCCAGTCAGGAACTGGATCCATGAAAACGGTGCCACAGATGAGAAAGAAAGAATAAGACAAAGAGAAGAAAAACTGGGATGAGGGGACTCTCCAACTGAATTGGAGAGAAGAGCCCAGCCACCTCACAAAGTGTGGCTTTTATTTGGCTTTAGAACAAAGAAAATACGTGTGAGCATGTGCAAGGGTAAAAGATACTTAACAGTTACATTTTGCTGAAATCAACAAGTCTTAAAGGTTGAAATTAGCAAGTCTTAAAGGTCAATGGCTCAGTACTTTTACATTTCTGCAATTCCCAGGCATTGTCTCAAGATGTTTCCCCACCCAGCTCCTATTAGCCTGAGACTGAAGAGCTTGTTTATTACATTTCAAGGTGACCTGTTTTCTGTCAGTAGTCATGGCCTTTAATTGAAACTCCATCATTTCCCCCTTTTTTATTAATTAAATTTTTTTTTTTCAGTGAGGACTACAGGAACCCTTATATAAGCTGATACAAGGTGACCTCCTGTCACAGTTGTCTTCTTCCATAGCCTCTTGTGACTGTGCCTGTTTTAGGTTGTCCTCCTCTGAGAATCTTACCCATCATGGACTACCAGTCAAGCTTTTGAGCTCTTACATGGAAGGCAATTTCATTAATATTTATGCTTATTCAGTTTCCTTAAATGAATATTTTTTGTGAAGATAATTAGTATGAAGATCAAGGGGGTATTAGTAGAATCTTTCTACTAAATAATGCAAAATTAGTTTTTTATGGCCAAGTTTCTTAACATAAATGCATTTATCTGATCTAATTCTTCATTTTTTCTATGAACATATGTTATTACTCTACTCTTAACAATTCAAACAATTAAAATCCATATAACAATAATTCCTAATCCAATTGAAAATGATATTTGATCTGTTTTTTGTTTCTACCAGTGAAACTGACTGATAATATTTAAATTTTCAGAAAAGTTATTCCAAAATTCTGCACCAGTGGTTTCTTTCAATTTGTTTTGAGACATGCTCAATGCCTTCTTTTGCAATTCTAAAATATCTAAAGAAATATTATGCTTATATCCAATTAAATGATTTTTCACTTCCTTCCAGTTATGTTCACTATTATTATAAGCCAAAGGAGTAATACAAAAAGAACTTTCATTCCAATCACATTTAATGGCTCTTAACCAGTTTCAATTATAAGTTTGATTACCCAAATGTATAATAGTCATTTCAAGATCATTCATATGATTATTCTGTTCCATATCAATGTGAGACTGGCTATGCCACATCTCACTTGCATTTTTATGCCAGTCCTTAACATATTGTTGATTCTGGACTCCTTGATGCAGGGCTGTGCCAATGACAGCTGCAGTGGTTATGATGCCAATCAGTCCCAAAATTACTGCTATTAAAAGTCCAATCAGTCTTTTAGTTCTTTTTAAATAATGGTCAAGGAAATGCCACAGCAACTGGGATTCTGGAGACTGCTGCCAATGTCTTGTCATCCGAATTGGTAACCATAGTCCTTTTCTTCTTCTTGCTATAAAAAGAGTTTGATTTTCCTGCAAATATGAATTCTTAAGACATGTAAATGAGAAACAATTGGAGCAACTAATGTTCCTTTCACCAAAAGTTACTTTTCCAATGATAAAACTATAGGATCTCATACACATACTGTAAGAAATAGAGTTGGTTTTCTTTTTAAAATAGTAATATTAGTTTTGCTACCTTGCCATTCAAAAATTGGACCTGTTCCCAAAAACAATTTCCACAAATAACTTTGAGTTTTGTTAAGTTAATGTCCCATGGTTGTGGGATGTATCTTCCTTGATTTTTCCAATTTATAGAGCTGTTAGTAAATGCTGTATTACCAAAATTCCAGAAATAAGGATTACTGTCATTAATAATTATGGTTGAATTATTAATGAACCAAGATATGGTTGTGTTTTTAATAGGTTTTGGTATCCCTATAAGGGCCCGATCCTTTACAATCCATAGGAATCATTAAACAACACAACCTCTGTAAGCCCATGACAAATATGCCATTTGTCATGAAGTAGCCTGTTTTGAGAGAGACATGTAAGATTTACCATATTTTCTGTTTTATATGGTAAAGAAGGGAAAATGAGAACATAAATTTGAGTTTGATTTTTCTCTGTTAAAACTACACTGCGATTTTTAGGTTGCATGCTTACAGAACCATATCCAGTACAAATAGGGCAGTCTATAAAAGGTAAAGTTAAATTTTCTATATGTTTCCCTTCTTCTTTTTGGCTTAAGGGTAGTCATATATTTACAGGTCTTGGTAAATGGTGAGATTGATTAAGATAAATTGGGTAAGAATCATCGCTCCAAATTAACAGCTCTAGAAGAGGTGGGTTGGTTATGTATGGCCAATAAGTGTAATTATGATGTGGTATGTTACCTTGACCTAATACTTTACCTATAATTAATCCAATGTAAAACCACCATGTCCATAGTTTAAATCTTGGCAGCATCTTCAACTCTAGGCTTGATTCTTCTGGAAGGGATCCACTGCTCTTCTCCTGTTTCTGTAATAAGAGCAAAACCTTGGCCCCAAAATTTTACCTCTCCTTTTCCCCATTTATTGGTTGTTTCATTTTTCCAATATATTGGTTGTCCACATTTTTCATTTTCATTCTTTTTATTAACTTCCCAATGTCTTTCTGCTGCTGTGGTATTAGAAATCTGTTGTCTATTAAGAAAATTTAAGGTAAGCAGTGCTTTAGATAGTTTGTCTTTAGCAGATTCTCCTGCATCTCCCCCTTTTTGTTTTTGCAACATTAATTTTAATAAGTGATTGCTGTTTTCTACTATCTCTTGTCCTTGGGGGTTATATGGAATTCCTGTGACATGTTTAATATTCCAGTCACTGCAAAATTTTTTGAAAGTTTGACTAAGATAGGTAGGCCCATTATCAGTTTTTAGCTGTGCTGGCAGGTTCACTACAGCAAAACAATGTAATAAATGAGAACGTACATGTGAGGCCTTTTCACCAGCTTGAGCAGTTACCCAAATAAAATTAGAAAATGTGTCCACTGTCACATGCACATACTGAAGGCAGCCAAAAGAGGGCACGTGTGTAACATCCATTTGCCAAATTTCATTAGGATGTTCTCCACAGGGATTAGATCCTGGAGAGAAAGTGGGGGCATTTATGGGCCCACAAGTAGGACATTTTCTAACAATCCTCTTACTTTCTTTTACTGTTAAGTGGGGATATTTATGACATAAGCCAGAAGCATTAGTGTGTGTAAGTTTATGATAATCAGCAGCAGATTCTGTTTGAGCAATAAGTTTATCTACTAAATCATTTTGTGAAGCCATAGGGCCAGGAAGTTGAGAATAGGAATGAATATGAGTAATGTAGATTGGATTAGATCATTCACGAACAGTATTTTGTAATTGTAGGAAAAGAACTTCTAATTCAGAAGCTGGAGTTATTTGAGCTGTTTCTATATGACAAACAACGTGACAAACATAAGCAGAATCAGACATACTATTTAAAGGCTCAGAAACATCAGTTAGCAATTGAATAACAGCCATTAGTTCTACCTTTTGGGCAGATGAATAAGGTGTTTTCCAAGATTTTGTAGTTGGGCCTAAATAGCCTGCATTTCCATTACTGCTGCCATCAGTGTAGTAAGTTGGTGCAGCAGAGAGTGGTTGTTGTTTGACAACCTTAGGAAGAATCCATGAAGTACATTTTAAAAACTGTAAAAAATTTGAATTTGGGAAGTGATTGTCAATTGTTCCAATAAAATCTGCTAAGGCCACTTGCTAAGACTTACTGAACTGCCCAGAGCTGAGAAAGCTCCTGCTTTGTAAGGTCTAGTATGATTTTATCAGGATCTCTAGCCATAAGCTGTCTCAAGTGAATATAGCCTTTTGATATTATTGCTGAAATTTTTTCAGGGTAAGTATGAAGTTTTCTGTATCTTCGTTGGGTAGGAATATCTATTCTATTATGCCCTCCTCTTGCCAAAGTATCCCAGCAGGGGAATGGCAAGATGGAAATATTAAAAGAGAAATTGGAAGATTTACATTTATCCTTGTTAGCTGGCTATTTTGCAGTCTTTTTTCCAGTCATTTTAACTCCTCTTTTGCTTCTGGGCTTAAAATGCGAGGACTATTTAAGTCTGGGTCTCCTGTTAGAGTATTGAAAAGATTAGTTAAAGCATAAGTTGGAATTCCTAAAGTAGGCTGTACCTAATTAATATCACCCAGTAATTTCTGAAAATCATTTCAAGTACGTAAATTATCAGTTCGAAACTGGACCTTTTGTGGAGTTATAATAATTCTATTAATAGTATGACCTAAATATTGAAAAGGAAACTGTTTTTGGATTTTTTCTTCTGCTATTTGCAACCCATGTTGAGGAAGAACTTCTTTAGCCAGCTGAAATAGTTGTTTCAGTTCAGAAGATTGCTCAGTGGCAAAAAGAATATCATCCATATAATGAATAATTATAGCCTTAGGAAATTGTTTTTGTAAAATTTGTAATGGAATGTGAACAAAGGATTGACATAATGTAGGACTGTTCATCATTCCCTGAGGTAAAACTTCCCACTGATATCGTTCAGTAGGAGCTGAATGATTAACAGAAGGAATAGTAAATGCAAATTTCTCTCTATCATTTGGATTAAGAGGAATAGTAAAGAAACAATCTTTTAAGTCAATAATAATAATATGCCAATTTTGTGGGATCATAGCTGGGGATGGCAAACCAGGCTGTAAAGACCCCATAGGTTGAATAACTTGGTTAATTTCACACAAATCTGTTAACATGCACCATTTGCCAGATTTCTTTTTGATTACAAAAACTGGAGAATTCCATGGACCAGTAGAGGGCTCAGTATGCCCTGCTATTACCTGCTCCTGCACTAAGTTTTTCAGGGCTTCCAATTTTTCTTCTGGAAGGGGCCACTGTTCTATCCAGATAGGTTTGTTTGTTAGCCATTTTAAAGGCAATGCGAAGCCCTTTGTAACAGTAGCCTCTACTCCCTACTCTAAATTTAAATATCCTATGCCAAGGTAGTCTCCAGTAAGTCTTGTTTCAAGTCGGGAAGGGGGAGAATATTGCATGTGAGTAATAAGATGTTTAGCTGTATCAGAAACGTGAGGAATATTCAAATAAGCTCTCCATTTGTATAATATGTTTCTTCCCCATAAATTAAGTTCTACATCCGCAACATAAAGTTGCAGAGCAGCCTCTTGTCCTTCCGGACCTTCTACCTTAAATATCTGAGTACTCTGGTAAACATCTGTCATTATTCCAATGCCAGTGAAAACTGTAGGCACCTTTTGCAAAGTCCAAACTTGTGGCCAATATCATTTAGCAATAATAGAGACATCAGTCCCGGTATCCACCAATCCTAAAAATATATTTCTGTTTATTTTTATGGTAATTTCAGGCCTTTCATCCCCAACTGATGTTTGCCAAAAAACTTTACACTCGATGGAACCAAATTCCTCTGCACGTTTTAAAGGAGGTTTATGATACGGTAACAAAAGAAGTTGAGCTATGCTATCTCCTAATTCAATTTGATAGGGAGTTAAAGTTTGTACCAAAAAACAAAAATTTCTCCACCAAAATTGGAGTTAATGATCCCGGTTTGCACTAAAACACCTTGGGTCGTAAGACTGCTACGGCCAATAATGAAACCTACATTGTTTTCTGGGATAGGCCCTTTAATTCCTGTCCTTATTTTTTGTAAACCCAGTGAAGGTATAATAAACTTAGTTTCAGCTGAGGGAAGATCGACAGCTGTACTGCCTTTGGTAACTGCCTTAAGTCCTGTTATAGGCTGGAGTAAGCTGCTCCGTTGCTGACTGGGTAGATTTGAGCTAGGTTGGGAAATGTGCTCATATTGTTTGTCTGAGGGCCTTGAGCGAGGCCTGCTTGGAAGTTTCCGGACTTATTAATGAGACTGCCATTTTTATGATATCTAGAATGGCATTCTTTGGCCCAGTGTAACCCCTTCTGGCATATAGGACATACACGAGTTGGTATTCATCTATTATTGCTGCTGGTTGGAGCTCACACACCAGTTTTGGCTTGGCAACCTTTTTTCATATGACCTGGTTTCCCACATTTAAAGCAATTTCAATTATTAATCATAGGACTATGTCACTTTATAGCTGCTGCAAGAAGGGTCATGTAATATGTATTAGACCCAATGTCTTGGCATGCCCTTATATAATCCTCCATTTGCCTTTATTAGACGCAAAGCCTTTGTACATTCACTATTAGCATTATCAAAAGCCAACGTCAGAATAAGCATTTCTTTAAGGTCAGGCTGAGTTACTGTCTTGTTGACTACATCTGCCAGCCTCACTACAAATTCAATGTAAGGTTCAGTATTTCCTTGAACAATTTTTGAAAATGATTGTACAGCCTGTTCAGGGGTGGAGATTCATCACCAGGCAACTAGGCAGCACAATCAAACTTGTACAATGGCAATATCATCATATTGAGCTTGGCAAGGAACTCCAGCCCATTGACCTATTCTTAATATTTGTTCAGCAGTAATAGGCACTGGTGGATTTTGCTATTGATTTCATCGTGCTACAATATTAGCTTCATCAGCCCACCAAGTTTAAATTGTAAAAATTCTGCTGGACTAAGAACAGCTCAAGCTAACAAATCCCAGTCCCAGGGTATTAATCTGTCTGCTTGTGCCATTCCTTGCACCAATCCTTGAGTCTAAGGAGAATTTATACCATATTGAGTGCATGCTTGTTTTAATTCTTTGATAGTTTTAAAAAGAGTAAGAGCATGCTCATACTATACACCCACTTGGGGATTGTCAGCATCTACTGAAAATTGAGTAACTGTTACCGGAAAAGTAGAAAAGAGTTGCATAGCCTCTGAATCTCCCTCTCTACTTCCCTGTGCTAAACTTTTCATAATTGAGGAGGATGGTCCTGGCACAAAAACAGAAACTTTTGGAGGGTCATCAAATGTTGTAAAAAATGGATCAGTAGATAGCTTAGGTGGTGCAGATGCTGGTTCAAAAGACAATAAATCATAGACCACAGTTCACACTGTAGACCACACTCTCTCCCACTCAGTTCTGAGTGGTGTGTGCTGACTTAAAATGGCCTACATCCGTTGCCAAAACGGTACTCAGGACAACCTCCAACTCCCAAAGAAGCCCCTGTATTTCAACTGCTCATCCCCTCCCTACCCCAAAAGTGTCAAGCCGCCACTGGCTCCACCTCATTGTTATAATTTCTTGAATTGCTAGAATCAGCATATATGAACAAGAGAATACCATCAAGTCCACTCTAGTCCATAGTTCTTCCCCCAATCCTGAGGGGACTTGGATGGTGATGTCCACTCCAACTCCAAGTGAGAGAGGGCTTATATCCCATGGGTATGGTGGGTGGGATGATCCGGCCTGGTGGGAGGTGTGGGAGGTGGGCAACATGGGAATCCCAGTGGGTTCCATGTAATATTTTGGGTAATCTAAGCACCTCTTGAAATATATGTATATATATATATATATAAATAACATTTTTGTAAGCAAATATACATATATGCATATATATTTATATATCATTTTGCAAATGTTTGTATGTATTGTGAGAATTTTGATTTTTACCCATAATAAAAAAAAAAAAAGAAAGAAAGAGCACATCTAACACCCCCCCCAAAAAAAGACAATAAATAATAATTTGGAGCGGATGGCATAGCAAATGCTAGAAAAGATCCATAAACTCCATTTTTCCTTTCCTTCTTTTATTAGACATGAATTTATTTGTTTTTTGCCTGTTCATTAACCTTTTCATTTATATTTTCATTAAAATCACCATTAGCTTGTTCTGCTATCGGTCCAGCAATAGCAGTATCCTGTTTACAATCTTCATCTTCATCCGATTTTAAAGGTTCAAGAGCAACAGAAATAAGACTACACAAAGACCATACATGAAGGGGAATTATTTCTACCTTTTGATGAGCCCTTTTTAAAGCTTTCATCACTAACTTCCATTGTTCCTGGTTTAAAATATCCTGTCCTTGTGGCTGAAACCAATAACAATGTTTCTGTACAAGAGAAAAATTTCCTCAAAAGCCAAGGATTTAATAGTTACACCAGTGCATTTTAATAAAGTTTTTAACACTCTAGAGAACTCTTCAAAGTTTGATTGCTGATTACTCATTACCCTGATGAATCCAAAGATGAAACTTAGCTTTTCTGTTTTCTTTTTCTTTAAATCCACTCTCAGGAGTTCCTTGGTCTGTGCACTGACTGAAAGAAAAGTTTCATTTTCAGAGCCCCACATTGGGTGTCATATGTTGCCAGTCAGGAACTGGGTCTGTGAAAATGGTGCCACAGTTGAGAAAGAAAGAATAAGACAAAAAGAAGAAAAACTGGGATCAGGGGACTCTCCATCTGAATTGGAGAGAAGAGCCCAGCCACCTCACAAAATGTGGCTTTTATTTGGCATTAGAACAAAAAAAATACATGTGAGCATGTGCAAAGGCAATAGATACTTAACAGTTACATTTTGCTGAAATCAACAAGTCTTAAAGGTCAATGGCTTGGTTCTTTTACATTTCTGCAATTTACAGACATTGTCTCAGGATGTTTCCCCACTCAGCTCTAATTAGCATGAGACTGGAGAGCTTGTTTATTACATTTCAATGTGACCTGCTTTCTGTCAGTAGTCATGGCCTTTAATTGAAATGCCATCATTCAGTAAAGTTACAGGATATAAGATCAATGTGCATAAATCAGTAACATTTCTGTACACCAATAATGAGCAATCTGAGGAGGAAATCATGAAAAAAAATCCAATTTACAATGGCAACTAAAAAAATCAAATACCTAGGAAGAAATTTAACTAAAGATGTAAATGACTTATATGCAAAAAACAATACAACACTGTTAAAGGAAATCAAAGAAGTCTTAAATAAATTGAAGAATATTCCCTGTTCATGGCTAGAAAGACTAAATATCATTATGATGTTTATCCTACATGAACTCATCTACAAATTTATTGTAATCGCTATAAAACTCACCACAGCATTTTTTTCTACTGAATTGGAAAAACTAACTGTATTAGTCAGCCAAAGGGGTGCTAATGTAAAATACCAAAAATGGGTTGGTCTTTATAAAGGGTATTTATTTGGGGCAGAAGTCCACAGATACTAGGCCACAGATACTAGAAGAAAGCATTGTTTCTTCTCTCACCACAGTCCATTGTCACATGTTAGAGCAAGACAGCTGCCGGCATTTGCCAGGGTTCAGACTTCTGGGGTTCCTCTCTTCCCAGGGCTGCATTTCTCTCAGGGCTTAGCTCCTGTTTCCTCCACAAGGTCAGCTGTAGACGATCAGGTGAAAGGCTTGCTTCTCTTCTCCTGGGGCCTTCTTTCCAACATCAAAACTGCTTCTCAAAAGACTGCTTCAACTATCCTTTGCCTTGCCTTTTATATTCAATTCCCCACCCACCAAGGGGTGGGGCTCAACACCCTAATCCTAACCTAATCATGCCCAGATTAACAGATCAGTTTACAAACATGATTCAATTATATTTTTGGAACTCATAATTACATCACACTGCCACATTCCACCCTCTGAATTCCAAAAATACATTACAATATTTAAAAAAAACTTAAATCAGTAATAATCCAAGTACAAAATCATATCATAATCAGTTTAAAGAAATACAGTTCATCTTGAGGCAAAGTTCCATCTGCTATAGATCTCTGAATCTTACAAAACCATTTAACTGCTTCCAATACACAAATGGAAAGACAAAAGATAAACATTTTCAATATTATAAGGAGAAATTGGGATGTTAAACATGAGTCATGGATCCTCTACAGTTCAGTAAACTTGCAGGGCATCCTCCATTCGATTTCAAAGTCTGAGAGTCATTTTTAAGATGTTTTCATTTCCTTGGGGCCACATGGGAACCCACCCTTTCCATAGGCTTGCCCAACAGCCATTTTCTTGGTTCCATCCTCATCAAGCATCTGGGTTTCGACCAAGCTTCAGACCTCACCCTACAAGAGTGTTGGGGTGATTACCACACCTTACCCAATCCTTGGGTTAGAGTCTTAGCCCCCCTAGTACAGTGAGGTGAAGACAACACTCCTCCTAACCTTTGGCACACAGGCTCAGCCCTCTCAGAGCAATGGGTTGGCCACCTGGCCTTCTCTAATCCATGGGGGACAGGTACACCCCTCTAAGACCTATGGGGTGTTGACTTTAACCGCCCTAATCTTTGAGGAATGTGCTCTAACCTCCCTGCACCCTGGGGTGGCAAAACTCTTCCTGAACATTGGGTGGGGACATCCACCCTCTTCAACTGCTGGAGAAAACTCACCCTCTCTGCACCATGTGGCATCAAATTTTCTCAGAACATTGGGTAGGAATATCCACTCTCTTCAACTGCAGGGGCAAACTCACCCTCTCTGTACACATGGGTTGGGGGCTCTTCCCTTGGCCCAAGGAGATATCTTAAGTCCAGATCTCTGCTTCCACAATTTTCTTCTTAAAGCTGATTTTCCTTCAATCTCTTCTTTCCATGTCCTCTTTTGTCCAAGCTGACAGTGGTTTTGTTCATACAGCTCTCTCAAAAACTTTGTTGGTTTAGCATGCAGGAAGCAGGGGTCCAAGCCATCAGACAGTAAGACTTCCCAAAAGTCTTTCCAAGATAACTGTATCTTCAATTCTGATTCACAAGTTCCAGGTTTAGATAAGTCTTCGAATGGGGCACTTTCATCTGGGAATTTGATTTCCACAAACTTGGAAGTTCCGGAACCAGTTTCTGTTTTCTTTGTGCCCAAAAGTTCAGTCCTTAGTGTATTTCGCTCATCTAGTATTTTGCTATAAGCTGCAAGGAGAAGCCAAGCCACATTCTCCGGGTTTACTTTGGAAAGTACTTCACCTAATGCTCAGGCTCGCCATTTCCAAATTCTGTCTTCCATATAACACCAGGAGTTAATCTTGCTAAAATCTTTGCAACTTTAAAACATGGATCACATTTCCTCCAGTTTCCAATAATAGTTTCATCATTTACTTCTAAGGCATCATAGAAAGTCTCTTTAGCATCCATATTACTATCAACAGTTTCTTCAAAGCGATCTTGGCCTTTTCCATAAAGCATTTCACAATTCCTCCAGAAAATACCCCTTACCCACTTATAAAACCGTTGCAACATTTTGGTAATTACAAAAGCACTTCCCCACTCCTGGGTACCAAATTCTGTATTAGTCAGCCAAAGAGGTGCTAATGTAAAATACCAAAAATGGGTTGGTCTTTATAAAGGGTATTTATTTGGGGCAGAAGTCCACAGATACTAGGCCATAAAGCATTGTTTCTTCTCTCACCACAGTCCATTGTCACATGTTAGAGCAAGACAGCTGCCGGCATTTGCCAGGGTTCAGACTTCTGGGGTTCCTCTCTTCCCGGGGCTGCATTTCTCTCAGGGCTTAGCTCCTGTTTCCTCCACAAGGTCAGCTGTAGACAATCAGGTGAACGGCTTGCTTCTCTTCTCCTGGGGCCTTCTTTCCAACATCAAAACTGCTTCTCAAAAGACTGCTTCAACTATCCTTTGCCTTGCCTTTTATATTCAATTCCCCACCCACCAAGGGGTGGGGCTCAACACCCTAATCTTAACCTAATCATGCCCAGATTAACAGATCAGTTTACAAGCATGATTCAATTATATTTTTGGAATTCATAATTACATCAAACTGCCACACTAACTATGAAATTTATTTGGAAGAGAAGAGGTCCTGAATAGCCAAAAACATATTCAAAAAGAAAAATTAATCAGAGGAATCACACTATCTGACTTGAAAACATACTACAAAGCTAGAGTGGTCAAAGCTGCATGGTATTGGCACAAGGACAGGCATAATGACCAATGGAACCCAATTAAGTGTTCTGATATAGATCCTCAAATAAACAGTCGACTGATATTTGATAAGGTCATGAAGCCCATTCAACTGGGAAAGAATGGTCTCTTCAAAAAATGGTGCTTGGAGAACTGAATATCCAGATCCAAGAGAATGAGAAAGGAACACCATCTCATACCTTATATTAAAATTAACTCAATACATACCTGGCAGGGGAGATACCATGATCACGAAGGTGGTTTTCCCAGGGCAAGGCTTATCCATTGCACTCTGGATGTGCTGACCCCTGCGATTTCCCCAAATGTGGGAAACTTAACTGCATAATTTGTGGTAGTGGGGGACTACGCTCTCGCTCTCCTCTGAAAAAAAAAATTAACTCAAGATGGAGAATAGATCTAAATATAAGAACTAAGACAATAAAGGGCTTGGAAGACAATGTATGGAATCATGTATAGGATATTATAGTAGGAATTATTTTCATGAATTTTACACCCACATCATGAGCAATTAAATAAAAAATAAATAAATAAATAAATAAATAAATAAATAAGACCTCCTCAAAATTAAAAAAAAAAAAAGCACCTCAGAGGAGTTTGTCAAGAAACTGTAAAGACAGCCTACTCAATGCAAGAAGTTATGTTGTAACCATCTATCTGATATGGGCCTAACATCCAGCATATATAAAGAAATATTACACCTCAAATACAAAAAGACAAAAAAAAATTAAAAAGTGCAAGTGATTTGAATAGAAACTTCTCTAAAGAAGAAATACAAAGGGTGAAAAAAGCACATGAACAGATGCTCAACAATACCAACTATTAGGGAAAAGTAAATCAAAACTACAATGATGTATCATCTTACACCCATTAAATTGGCAACTATTAAAAACAGAGGACTACAAGTAATGGATAGGATATGGAGAATAGGAATCCTTGTTCACTGCTAGTGGGAATGTAGAATGTTGCAGCCATTGTGGAGAACACTTTGGTGGTTCCCCAGAAAACTAACTATAGAACTGCCATTTCATCCAGCAATTCCACTGCAGGATATATACCCAGAAGAACTGAAAGCAAGGACACAAACAGATACATGCACACCAATGTTCATAATGGCATTATTCACTATTGCCAAAATTTAGTATCGACCCAAATGCCCTTCAACTGATGAATGGATAAACAAAATTGTGGTATATACATACAGTAGAGTATTACTTGGTTGTAAGAAGGAATACAGTATTAAAACATGGGATAACATGGATGAATTTTGAGGACCTTTGTAAGTGAGGGAAGCCAGGCACTGAAGGACAATTATTACATGACCTCACTGCTGTGAATTAAGCAAATTGAGCAGACTCACAGAGCTAAAGCCTGGGAGATAGTTTTGCAGGAGGTACAAAGGGAGAAGCAGGTTGTCAGCCAATGCCAATATGGGCAGGATCTGTGATAGGGGAGGTATGTGGTTGTACAGTGGAGGGGCATGGCAGTGGTGTAATACTTCTAAGTTCTGCAGTCCTGGTGTGTCAGGGGAGTGGGGTGATGAGTGTGGGTTGGACAATCCATGGAACTGGGGTGTGGTTAGGAGAGCGAGCAGGTGAACACTGGGAATGATGGGTACATGGTTGAAACTACAATGCTGGGCATGCTTTTTGGGGGAATATGGCAAGTGAGGGTTGCTGGTTGAGGGTGTTTGATGTGGGGATATTTGAGTCAGGGCACAACTGGGTCAGGTCCCTCGGGATTGTGTGAGTGTCCTCCTTGCCAATTGTGTTATATCAGTGGGTGAAGACCCACATAATGAATGGGAAGGTGGTGGACTCCCAACCAGGTGAAGCCCACTGTATTCTCAAACAGAGGAGCAGAAGTCTTTCAAAAGAATGGGGGATACCTAATAGGGGAAGACATAACTAGTGCATCAAGTTCTAAGTGTTGTTGCAATTAAGACTTGGGCCCTTGATATTGATGACTGTGCATATGAACCTTACTCTTGAAATTGAAACTTACTCTATTATTATAGGGTGCCTACAGTTGCCTCCTGGGATCCTCCTTGTTGCTCAAATGTGGCCTCTCTCTAAGCCAAACTCAGCATATAAATATATTACCTTCCCCTCCAGCATAGGGCATGACTCTTGAGGATAAGCCTCCCTGGCACTGAGGGACTACTACCAAGCACCAACTAGCAATGCAACTGAAAAAATTCCTTGACCAAAAGGTGGAATAGTTAAAGACAAATGAGTTTATATGGATAAGCAACTTCAAAGTTAGTTGGGAGGTCATTCCAGAGGTTAGGCTATGCATTCCTCAACAGGATCTCTTTGACTGCCAAAGTAGATACTACCCCAAATAGTGGGCCTCTGAGGACTTTGGAGTCATCCAGACACTATAGGCAGGGAAGACAGCTCAGGAGATTGGTGCCCTGTTAGTTCACCCTACTTTGGAATTTATGCTCCCCAGAGTGACAGAGTTGGCCTCAGTTGTGGTTTCCCTACACATGATTCTTCTGCCCTTCTATTTGGACCTATAATTAGTACTTGAATTGGTAGGTGCACATCCAAGAGACAAATCTTTGGAATGTCCATGTGCTAGATGGGCCCTGGATCTCATCAGAGTTGCAACACCTACTCTCCACTTCATTGGTCTCTCCCAGGACAACTAACATGGAGGTGATGATGGACAACTACCATACCAAGGAACTGAGAAAGTCTACAACTGCAAACAAGAGAGTCCCATCCATAGGCCTTATGGGAACACAGCCCCTTCTTAATTAGAAGTGGAGTGGACATCACCAACCCAGAACCTCAGGATTGAGAAATGAACTATGGACTAAAGTAGACTTACTGGTATTCTACCATAGAGTTATCGTGATTCTAGCAATGAAAGAAATTATATCATTGATGTGGAGGCAGTGGCCACTGGAGGTTCTGAGGGCAGAGAGAAGGAAAAACTGGTATAATAAGGGAATTTTTGGGAATTGGGTATTGAATGACATTGCAATGACAGATACAGGCCATTATAAATCTTGTCATAACCTACAGAATTGTGTGGGAGAGACTGTAAACTACATTGTAAATTTTAATCCACACTTAGTTGCAATGCTCCAAAATGTGTTCATCAATTGCAATGAAAGTACCTCAATAATTAAAGATGTTGATAATGTGGGAAAATGTGAGAGGTGTGGGGAGCGGGACATATGGGAACCCCCTATATTTTTTTATGTGACAATTGTATAATCTAAGTACCTTAAAAAAATAAAAAAATTAAATAAAAAAAAAAGAAATAAAATAGGTTAATATCTTTAGCTTCAGTGTTAAAGATGCCTCAGAATTTAGGTCTAATTCCACTTAGTAGTGTTTATTGTAGTTGCTGTTGTTCTTATCACTAGCTATATCATAAAAAATATAATAAGTGTATCATGTACTGACAAACTTCTTAGAAGAGTATACAGTAATGATACTCAGAACTCTATCTGTCACATGGACTATCTCTGTTGGGACCCATATATTGCATAAGGGGGTACAGTATAGTCAGATTTGGGGAGGAGCAGGCATTTAGTGTGGGATGGAGAGACCTTACTCTCTTTGAATAAGAGGAGCAGGAACTTATTGTTTCCTTTTTTACTCAACAATTGACTCCTAATTTTCTATTGTGACTGGGGCCCTCCAAGGCTGTTTTTGGATATTTGAACTTGCTAACATTTGCAAACAATTCACTTTGTTGCCTGACACACAGAAATAACCAGAAAAAAAATTAGCTTTAATTGTGATAATGATGGCTGTTTCTGTTGTTGCAGTTTCTTGAATAATCATTTTATATAAATGAGATGGATTTAGGAATGGAGTCATCTCCTTCCCTGCTTGGATCAAATGTGGAGAAAAACATTTCAAATTATCCACATCCCTGTGTGACCTAGTTCTACAAAAGTCTCAACAAACACATACATAAACAAATTCTCTAAAGAAAATTAAAAATTACATGGCCATTGGCAATTAATGAATCCACCCACGTATTGTCAACATGCACAGCCAAACTTAACCATCTTGTCACCATTTAAGCATGACCTCTAACCCCCAATTCCACCTTCCTTCCTCAGACTCACCATCCCAAACCACCTGGCAATCCCCCTCTACAGCTATATACAGTTTGGACCCAAATTTTGTGGCAGGAAGAGCCTTGAATTTCCTTATGTACTGATTTAAAGCATTTAATTTCATACAAATAAGCTGCAGGGGGGGGGCATAAAATATCATCCCATTATATTGGTCAATATTTATTAGGAGAAGTTTTAAGAAAACATGTTAGGAACATTGTCTAGGTGAAACCTTATGGCAGATGACTTCAGTTATTGCACATAATAGCTCGCTGACACCTCTGTTCTTTAATATACAGGATCATTTGTAGCTTTATATTAGAAAAAACATGAAACTCAAGAGCAATAAAAATATTGCCCTTATACAAAACAATCAAAAGCAGAGTTTTAAAGGTTGGCTTTCCATAATTCTAATAAATATCAAGTTTTGCATTATAATTTATTTTAAAGAGAATACCTTCTTACTCAGTAATACACTTATTCATTAATTAACTAATTTTAAATTATTTCTCAATTACTAAATGGATTTTGGGAAGAAGGCAAAGCTTGGGAAATATATTTATATATAGCCAACCCTTCTTGATGTTTACAGATGAGAGAGACAGAAAATCTATGATCAATATTCAATGAAAAGAATTTCCACAGAAATATTCATAGAGTAGAATATATTCAAGAAGAATGGCATCGAATCCTACTGGGGCCAGAAAGAATAAATAGGGAGGGAACAGGGATACAAGCAGGAACAGGTATCAGAAGAAATTATTTGGCAAGAAGTGAAAATTAAATGGAGATCTTATAAAGCACCCACATTTACAGCTAGAGAAAAATGTAAAGATATTACAGGTTATTTAATATTTTGGCAGTCCTCAAACCAATATAATAATTCCAAATTTATATGGAGAGCAAATTGGTTACTAACTAGAGTAACAGCAGAGATAAAGTGTTTGTAGGATAAAACAATCATTTACCTGAATAGCATTTAGCACAGATCTCATATTTGATTTCACATTAAAATCGGAGTAAATCAAAAGGAAAAACAATGAAAATACTCACATCTAATTATCTGTTAACCCACTGAATGGCTTCTGCTCAGACATTTCAGCACTACATACATACACAACTAAGAAAGTTACCATTTTCATCCACCTTCAAAAGCCTCCATGGTAGACATTTTGATGAATACAGTTTTGTGCATCATAAAATAGTTTCAGTAATGTTATTATGATCAGACACATGACCATACCAGGTATTTGCCCATCTCTGCTTCCTTAACCTCCACTGTTTAAAAATTATGAATGTCAGGAGAAGAATAAATATCTCAAATTCTAGCATGTTTAAGACAAGAAAACAGAATGGTTGTATGTGAAAAATTAAAGCAAATGGTAATATTTCAGCATAAATTGTCAGGTACAGATCTACACAGAATTGTATAACGAAGCCAAATATGTACATCAATTCAATAGCCTGCACTCTATATATTTTTATACCATAGGGCCTTATTTAGAATCTTAGTTTCTCTGAGTACTTGAATTATCTAATAAGAATGATGCTAATAAATACATGTCCAAAACTGCATATAAAAAGTACTCCTTATTTTTCTATTTCAATTAGACAAGAAGCAAATTAGAATTGCCTTTAAACTACAATTAAGCTTGTAGATAAGTGACATCTTCAGAATTTTTGTATTGTATTTCATGAAAATGAAGTTCATTTCCTTTTATATACATATTTCAGTGATATGTTTTATTTGGTTTCAAAAGTAGATTTCTTAAGCTTTTCCTTTTAGAATTTCTCCTAACAACTTTTACGCATTATAATTGTCATTGTATTTTTTATTTTATTTTTGAACTCTTATGGAATAAGTTTACATGTTTATTTGTATTAAGGATCCATAAAAAATAGTTATTACATTAAAGAGATTGTTTCTATACTCTTTGAATTTTCTATATACAGCAGCATGATATGTATGAAGGAAGGCTAGTTTTACTTATTCCTCTCAAATATGTATGCTATATATTTTTTTGCTCTACTACACAATTAAATAAAATTGTGTCTTTTCTTGATAATTTTACCAACTTCATATAGAACTAGTTCAATTGTTCACTATAAAACGTCACAAATGTAGTTTTTTTAAAAAACAGTTTCTTCATCATATTAAAGAAGTCCCCTTCTATTTTCAGTTTTCTGACAATTTTTAACATAAATAGGTTTTAAATTTTTAAAATATTTTCTGCACCCCTCACCATGTCCAAAAGATATTTTCTCATTTAAGATGCTAATAAGGTAAATTACACTTATTTCATTATTTAAAGAATTTTACTCTCCTGGACTAAAGGCAGTTTTAGTATTTTCTTCTCAGTCTCTGAACTCAATTGAACAATAACTTTGGGGTGGGTTTCTGGGTCTCAATTCATAAAAAATATTACCTCTAAGTTTCCATTCTCACAATGAATGTAAAAAGTTGTATAGGAAAGTTATGTTGTCCTCGTGAAATTAACTGACAATGTTTCATTTTCCTACTGAATGAAAATAGGTAGATAGGTAGGTAGGTAGGTAGGTAGATAGATAGATAGATAGATAGATAGATAGATAGATAGATAGATAGATAGATAGATAGATGAATCATGTTTATATTAGAAATATATAGCCTTTTGTAGAGTTAGATTTATATTAAAAATTAAATGAATTTCTTTTCTCTTTAAGTAATTATACCACACTTTTTAAAAGGTATTTTTATTAGAGAATTTGTGAACTTACAAAACTATCATACACACATACAGAATTCCCTTACAACACTCCTCCACCAACACACTACATTGTTGTAGAACAGTTGTTATGGATTATGAGAAAATGTCATCAGAATATTACCAAGTTCTATAGCTTACATCTTGTATATTTTTCCATACCCCCTATTATTAACACAGTACATCATTGGCATTGATGTGAGAATATTACAGTTTTGCTGCTAACTATAGTCCATAGATAACATTTATTGTATTTTTCCCATGTTTCTCCACATTCTTGCCACATTGCAATAGTGATGTTCATTTGTTCTAGTTCATAGAAGGACATTCTTACATTTGCACTATTAGTGAAAATTCTTATCCACCTCTGGGTTCACTATATTATTCAGTCCCTGAGATTTTTCTCTAGCTTATTTTCAATTGACATTTACATCCCTAGGCCCATCTTTTCAATCACATCCAATTAATAAACCTGCTGCATTAATTCAAATCACAATAATATGTTTCCTAAAGTTCTATCCATTTCCACACTTTTATAGTCAATTTAATTAAAGCCTCTACATACATTAAACATCAGTATTTCTTCTCAGACCACCTGTCACCTCCTAATAACCTATACTCCATGCATTTATTCTTCATGCTTAGTTCATATTAGTGAGAACATACAATATTTGTCCTTTTGTGTCTGGCTATTTCATTTAGCATAACTTCTTCAAGGTTCATCCATGTTATAATATGTGCTCCAATTCATTTCTTCTTACAGCAGCATAGTATTCCATCATACGCATATACCACATTTTGCTTATCCATTAATCATTGATGGACACTTAGGTCATCTCTTCCTTTTAGCATTTGTGAATAATGCTGATATAAACATTGGTGGGCAAATGTCGGTCTATGCCACTGTTTTCATGGTTCTGAATATATTCCTAGTCTCAGGATTGCTGATCCATATGACAGTTACATATTTAGCTTCCTGAGGAAATACCAAACTGTCTTCCACAGAGGCTACATTATTTTACACTCCCACCAAAAGTGAAGGAGTGTTCCTATTTCTCCACATCCTTTCTAGCAATTTTTGTTTTTGTTTTTTTGTTTGTTTGTTTTTGGGTTTTTTTTTCTTCTTCTAGTAATTGCCATTCTGAGCATTGTGAGTTGATATCAAACTGCTGTTTTGATTTGCACTTCCCTAATAGCTAGTGATATTGGACATATTTTCATTGCTTTTTGGCCATTTGGATTTTCTCCGGGGAGAAACGTATATTAAAGTTTTTGCCCATTTTTAAAATTTGAGTTGCTTATTCTTTTATTGTTGAGTTGTATGATATCTTTATAGATAATGGAAATCATTCTATTTGAAGTTTCCAAATATTTTCTCCCATTGAGTGGGCTGTCTTTTCACCTTCTTGACTTTGAATCACAAAATTGATTAATTTTGAGGAGGTCCCTTTCACCCACATTTTCTTTCACTGCCCATGCTTTCCATGTAAGTTTCATGAATACACCATCTACTAACAGGTATTGCAGATTGTGGGAACATGGCCAATGGGTTAGGCAGATAAGGCTTAGCTCTCACTAAAACAACAAAGAAAAAGCCAGAAGCTCCCTTTGGGACCTGGTTTAAGGTAAAGCAAATCAGGACAATGCTGACAAATTTCCAGAAGAGTGAGGATCAGAGAGATGAAGAAGTCAAATCAAGTAATTGTGAGTTATTAAATCTCCAGGCTGCCAGGAAATCCTCCCTTCCACCACCCCTAAGATATTGATTAAGGGTAAAACTCCTGGTGAATTCTTTCTAAGAGGAGAGCAGACATCTACCTCCACAGGAAGGTTCTCTGAGTCACCTAGGAGGGTACTGGACAGATATGGAAGCCAGGAATAATCATGAGTTGCTTACCTCGGTGGCTGGAAGTGACACACATACCTGGCCCTCAGGATTGGGGAATGAACTATGGACTAGAATATACTTAGTAGTATTCTACTATAGACTTATTGTGATTCTAGCAATGGAAGAAATTATAACATTGATGTGGAGGCAGTGGCCACTGGAGGCTCTGGGAACAGAGAGAGATAAACAGGTATTATATAGGGTTATTATGGGATTTGGCAATCATCCTGAATGACATTGCAACAACAGATAAAGGCCATTTAATATCTTCCCATAACCTGCAGAATTGTGTGGGAGAGAGTGTTAACTACAATGTCAACTATGGTCCATGCTCAGTGGCAAAGCCCCAGGATACATTTATCAATAGCAGTGAATGTGCCACACTAGTGAAGGATGTTACTTATGTGGGAGGGTGTGGGACATGTGTGGAGCAAGGCATATGGGAATCCTTATATTTTTTGTATAACATTTATGTAATCTGAGTATCTCTTAAATATATATATATATATTAATCCAGGTATTGCAAATGATTCCTTACATTTTTTTCTAGGAGGTTTATTGTCCTACCTTTTATATTCAAATATTTGATTCAATTTGAGTTTCTTTTTGTTTAAGGTGTGAGATAGAGGTCTTCTTTTTTTTTTTTTTTTTTTGGATATGAATATGCAGTTCTCCCAGCCACATTTGTTGAATAGACTGTTCTGTCTCAGCTGGATGGGTTGGACATCCTCATCCAAAATTACTTGTCCATAGATATCAGGAACTATTTCTGAACTATCTATTTAGTTCCATTGGTCTTTGTGTCTATCATTATTGAGTATCATGCTGTTCTTACCACTGTAGCTGGGTAACATGATTTAAACTCTGGAAGTAAGAATCCTCCAACGTTTCTCTTCTTTTTTAAGATGCTTTGAAAACTCAGGGCCTACATTACAGTTCAAAACTTTTTTTGATAATTGTGTTTTCCATTTCCTTAAAAATGCTAGTGGAATTTTTGTCAGGTTAGATTGAATCTGTATACCGATTTGGGTAGAATTGACATCTTAACAATATTTAGTCTCCCAATCCATGAGCATGGAATGCTCTTCAATTTATTTATCTCTTTTTAAATTTCCTTTAGCAATACATTGCAATTTTCTGAACACAAGTGCTTTAGATCCTTGGTTAAGTTTACTCCTAATTATTTGATTATTTAAGTCACTATTGTAAATGGAATTTTTTGCCTGACTTCCCCCTCAGATTACACATTATAGAAACATTACTATAGTAATACTAGTATTATAATACTAGTATTATAGAAACATTACTGATTTTTGCATATTAATCTTGTATCTCATCATTCTATGGAAACTTTTTTTAGTGCTAGCAGCTTTGTTGTACATTTCTTTGGGACTTTCTAAGCATAGGATCATGTCACCTGTATATAGCAAAAGTTTTGTTTCTTTTTTCCTATTTTGATGTCTTTTATTTTTTTATGTTTGCCCAATACCTCAAACTAGAACCTCTAGCACTATTTGAACAATAGTGATGGCAGTGGGCATCCTTGTCTTGTTCCTGATTTCAACAGGAAAACTTTCCATCTTTCACCATTGAGTACAATGTTAGTTGTGGGTTTTCCATATAAGCCTTTACCAGGTAGAGAAAATTTAATTCAATTAATAATTTTTTTTTTTTAGTATTTTTGTGAAGAAAGGATGCTGTATTTTGTCAAATGTGTCTTCTGCATCAATTGATAGGATTATGTGTTTTTTCTTCTTTCTTTTATTAATGTGGTATATAACGATGATTGATTTTCTTGTGGTGAACTACCTTGGCATGCCTTGTATAAAACCTACCTGATCATGATGAAGAATTATCTTAATGTGCTGTTGAATTTGATTAGCAAGGATTTTGTTGAAGATTTTTGTTTCAGTATTTCTTAGGAAAATGGACCGATATATTTCTTTTTCATACTATCTTTATCTGGCATTGGTATTAATGTGATATTCACATCATAAAATGTGTTTGGTAGTGTTACTTCTTGTATAAATTTTTTTAAGGAATTTCAGTAAGATTGGTATTAAATGCTCTTTGAACACTTGGTAGAACTAACATTTTTATTAATTTTTTTATTTTTTAAAAGATACTTAGATTACATAAATGTTACACAAAAAATATAGGAATTGCCATATGCCCCACCTCCAACACAACCCACAACCTCCCACATAAACATCCTTCATTAGTGTGGCACATTAATTGCAATTGATAACTACATCCTGGGTTTTTGCCATTAAGCATGGAACATAGTTCACATTGTAGAGCACACTCTGTCTTCCACACAGGTTTGCATGTTATATGATGATATAGAATGGCCTATATCTGTCATTGTAATGTCAGTCAGGACAATTCCCAAGTCCTGAAAAAGGCCCTGTATCACTCCCCCTTCCCCAGAGCCTCCAGTGGCCACTGGCTCCACATAAATATTGTCATTTCTTCCATTGCTTTAGTCACAGTATGTCTATAGCAGAATACCTATAAGTCCACTCTACTCCATAGCTTCCCCCCAATCCTGAAAAGTATGTCCACTCCACCTCCAATTGAGAGGGAGTTTATATCCCAGGGGATAGATGGATGCGATTATCCTGCCTGTAGCTGCAGACTCTCTCCTTTCCCTGGGATGGCCATTGGCCATCGTCATCTCCCCGCCAGTTGTCCTGGGTGAGTCCAATGAGTTGTAGAGTAGGAGATGCTCCACTGAGATTCTGGGACAGCTGGCACATGGGCAGCCCAAAGACGCAAGTCTCTAGACATATAGCAACAAACTCCAGTACCAAGTATAGGTTTGAATAGAAGGGACAGAGATGAGCCATGTGCAGAGAAGACATATTTGAGTCCAACTCTGTCAGTCTCAGGAGCACAAACTCCAAAGAAGGGCCCATTGACAAGGCACCAATCTCCAGAGCAATCCACCTTGACATAGGTCCTGGGTGTCTCCAGAGCCCTCAAGAGCCCCACTATTTTGGGTGATGTCCACTTTGGAATTCTTTGAGATCCTACTGACATGTGCATAAGCATTACCTCTGGGATGACCTCCCAACTCATTTTGAAGTCTCTTAGCCATATAAACTCATTTGTCTTTACCTTTTCCCACTTTTATTCAAGGTCTTTTTCCAGTCACATTGCCAATTGGTGCTTCGAAGCAATCTCTTGGTGCCAGGGAGGCTCTTCCCTTGGAGTCATGTCCCATGCTTGGAGGAAGGTTATGCATTCATTTGCTGAGTTTGGCTTAGAGAGAGGCCACATTTGAGCAAAAATGAGGCTCTCAGAAGGCAACCCATAAAAATAGGCTATGTTTCAATTTCAAGACCAAAGTCTCAAAAGGCTAGTCAACAACATCAAGGGCCCATCAGTGGATCATCCTCCTTCACCAGTTACTGCCCCTGCATTTGGGGACTGTTCCTGCTCCCTTAGAGAATGTGACAGAGCTCTCCAGGATGGGAATTCAGTATTCTCTCATTTATTGAGTGATTCTCTACTCACTGTGACAATGCTCCATGAACATTTGAACATTTTTATATACCTTATATTTATGCTCAGGCGAACTTCCTCCCATGCATCCCCCATCCCTGAAATCCCACAACAGTGACCCTCCCCCACCCCAATTGTAACCCTTCTCTGATCCAAAGCTTCTTCAAAGGTGAAGCCATTAAAATAGCTGAATAGAGTTAATAGGAAAATTAAATAATAATGATAAGTTTAAAGGTAAGAGATAAAATACATAAAAATTTTTTGAAAAACCAAAATAAAATAAAATGAAAAGATTGGGATATTTAAAAAATGAAAAATAAAAAAAAAATTTTTTGACCTTTTGCCTTTCATCACTTTTCAAGGGTCTCCATATCGTTACAGCTCCAGGTGTCCAGTCTGTACCATGGAACCTTCACCCTCTCATTCCCCATGGCCTCACTTATTTCTCTTTAGGTCACAGCAAAGTCACACCCAGAATACAAGAGACTCTCATATACCCAACATCCTCCCCCTTTCGCTCCCCCCCACATATTAATACCTTTTTATATGTGGATGGTAGCATTGTGAAACATAGCTACTAAACATTGTCAATGTTTACACTATGGATTACATTTTAGAAAGTACATTTTTTAAATATTGATAATATTTACCATGTTCTGTGTCTGTTACTGCATGGTAATAAAGAACACTTCCACTGACCACTAAACCCCTGTTTAATCTATTCTATTCCTCTCACCCCATCCCCTCTGGGTCCCATGATGTCCCCCTGGCTTGACTCGTTGTATGACAAGAAAAATAGTTACCTGCAACAAGGGGTCTTAACACACTGATTTGCCTTCCTCTATTAGGAACTGCCCTTGGTCTCGAGAGACTCCCGCCTGTCTATTTCTGAACAAATTGGTCCTCCCAAAGATGGGAGCCCAACTCCTTCCTGCTCATTATGTGGGTCTCTACCCACTGTAACATATTATGACAGAATGAACACTCACACACTCCCTAGAAGCCTGCTCCAGGTGTGCCCTGTCCCAAAAGCCCCTCCAACCAACACCCTAAGCCTGTGACCTTTCCTTGTTGTATTGCCAAAAAAGCATTCTGGATATGAGGTTGAAAGTACAGAACTGACTTTTGAAATCATCTCATCCTGGGCTTTTCATTTTGGTGAGTTGTTTGATGACAGCTTCAATCACATTAATTGTGATTGCTTTGTTAAGGACTCCTATTTTTTTCCAATGTCAGTGTAGGTTGTTCATATGTTACTAGGAATTTTTCCATTTCATCTGCATAGTCTAATTTGGTGGTGTACAGTTGTTCCTATTATCATTTTATGATCTCTTTTGTTTTGTGGGGTCAGTAGTAATGACCCCACTTTCTTTTTATTTATTTTTTATTTATTTCAATCTTCTTTTTGTTCTTCTTCTTTATCTGTTTGGCTAAGCATTTGTTGATCTGGTTAGTTTTCTTCAAGAACCAAATTTTGGTTCTGTTAATTCTCTTTATTTTTTTTTCTCATTTCATTTTTTTCTGCTCTGATCTTTATTATTCACTCTTTCTGTTTCCTTTGGGAATAGTATGTTGTTCTTTTTCTTGTTCCTCCAGCTTTGTAGTTAGATTATTGATTTTAGCTCTCTCCTTTTTTTTATTATAAGCATTTATGGTTGTAAATTTGCCTCTTAACTCTGACATCACTGCATCCCATTGGTTCTGATATGTTGTGTTCCCATTTTCAATCATCTTGAGATATTTATTAATTTTTCTCACAATATATTCTTTGCCCACTGATTATTTAGGTGTGTGTTGTTTAATCTTCATATTTTTGTGAATTTTTCCTTTTTCCACCTGTTGCTATTTCCACTATGATAAGGGAAAATGTTTTGTATAATTTTGATCTTGTTGAAATTATTGAGATCTGTTTTGTGACCAACATATTGTCTATCCTGGAGAAACACCCATGAGTAATCACGAAGAAAGCATATCTTACTTGTTTTGGGTACTCTGTTCTGTATGTGTTTTCATTGTTTTTTGTTTGTTTGTTTAGTCCATTTATCATATTATTCAAGCTCTTTGTTTTTATTGATCCTCTGCCAAGATGTTCTATCCAATGGTGTTAGTGGTGCACTGAATTCTCCAGTTAATATTGTAGAGATATTAATTTCTCCCTTCTGTTTTGTTAGTTTTGGCCTCATATAACTTGGAACATCCTGGGTAGATGCATATGTTTATGATTGTAATTTCTTCCTGGTAATTTCCTCTTTTATTAATATCCAATGTCCTTCCTCATCTCTACTTGTTCCTTTGACTGGGCCAAAACTTCCTGTTTCTTACTATGAATTGTAAATTTTGTTCATGTATTGCTTCTACCTTACTAGATGTATTTAATCTAGGAACAATTTTTTTTTCTTTAGTATAGGGCTTTCCTGCCCTTTCTTCATGTCAGTTGTGTAGTAGGAGCTATGGAAATAGTTAATACTGTAAGCTACTGAGGCTTAAGCTGCCCTTCTTGCTCCAGGAGCTGATGAAGATTCTTCCACCTTTCTCCTCTGCCAGGGTAGAAACAGAGCCACAACTATGTGTATTAATTCAAGCTATTGCCATGAAAATTTATAGCTGCCCATGAGACCTATAAAGCTTCACATCTCTTCCTCCTTTGCCTGAGGCATGAATAGAGCTGCAGGTGAAGGCAGCAAACTAAGCCATGTTAGTCAAAATTGACCAAAGTTGTCCAGGTAGACTGACATAGCACCAGCTTCCCGCATCCCCTGCCAGTAGTAGGCATGGGCCCTCCAGGATGCCTAACAATCTAATCCAGGTGGGATGAAAATGTCTGAAGTTGCCCTGAAAGGCTGAGGGCTACAGACCTTTTGCACTTTAAGGGGTAGGGATGGAAATATAGCCACCCAACAAACAGGCCTGTGTCAGCCAAAAGTACCTGCAGTTGCAAGGAGGGACTAAGGAAACACCAGCCACCTCCTAACCTGTTGGAGGGTGTGAATGGAGCTACAGTTGCCCAATAACCCAGGAATTACAGGCTGAAAGTGCCTGCTGTTGCCTGGAGTGGCTGAAGAATCACAACTTCATACCTACCCTATTGTGGGCTAGGGATGGAGAAAGTGATGTTTGATTACTCAGTCTGTGTGAGCCAAAAGCACCTTCTGCTTCACAGAGAGGCTGAGGAAACAACAGCCCCCATCCTATCCTGTTGGTGTGTAGGTGTGGATACTCAGAAACCCAAGAGTACAGTTCCTGCAGGCCAAAGGGACCTGCAGTTGCCCAGAAAGGCTGAAGAATTACCAATCTTCCTATCCTATGGTGGGGCTGGATGTGGTGCAACAGACACTCAACAAACCAGTCTGTGTAGGCCCAAAGCAACTGCAGTTGTCCTGAGAGCTCAGGAAACACAGATCCCTCCTATCCAATTGAGGGATAGGTATGGAACTACAAATGTCTGAGTATCCAGTGTGGGCTGAAATCCCCTGCAGTTTCCCAGAGAGGCTAAATAAACTCCTGGACCCTACTATCCTATAGGGATTAGGGGTGGAATTGAAGGTACTCAATAAACCAATCCATGTAAGCTGAAAGCTCCTGTTGTACCTCAGAGATAGCTAGGAAACAGCTCCCCTCCTATCTTATTGGGGGCAAGGATTGAGGCTTAGGTGTCTGATTATCCAGTCTGTGCTAGTTGAAACCACATGCAGTTGCCTGGAGAGGCTAGAGAGAGTTCCCACAGCTTCCTCCTTGCTAGAGGTGGGACTGGAGCCTAGGCTTGGCATGCAATCTGATCTAGGTGGAAAGAAGCTGTTACTTCATTCATTGTGATTTTCAGTCAACCCTTCTTCCCCTCATGCCAGGGGTAGAGTTAAAAATGGCAGCTAGTGGACTTCTTCTGACATGACAGGTTCAAACTTTAGCTATTATTAGGATTATACTTTAGCCAGCTGAAATTATTAATCAGGAGCTGAAGTCAGTGCTCTATTGTCTCTTCCTCTTCCATTTTTGGGAAATGGAGATTCCATCTCCAGCCTTGGAATAGGTCCTGATGCAGCTTGCACTGTCAGTGAAAGATGGGCACTGGCCTCCACATCATTGAGTGCTTTACTCAGGAATTCTCACTGCAGATGGGCAATCTCCAGCTTCCTTTCTTTCAAGGATGTTGCAGGATACTCTTTCAGTCTCTTGGTAACCCCAACAGTAGCTTTAGATAACTCTGAGTGATTACTAAATGCCCTTTAGGACAAGCTGACTCTTGGTGTTCCTAAATCTGCTGCCATCTTTCTCCTCTTCTTTCACTTTCAATTTTAATGAATGGTTTAAAATGTTTCAATATGCAACAAAATATTTTTGCATTTTCAAAGAGCTCAATTTTTATTCAATATCATATGACAACTCCATTTATGGCCATTAACCCAGCAAAAATAACACTTGTGAATAAAAAATAAATGTACAATAAAAATGTTTGACAATCTGCCATGAGGGATTCTGTAGATGTCCTTGATGTCATAAGATCGAATTCAATCATAAATTGAGTACCTTTAACTGACTGCTTTGCTAAACATTTAGGAAAACATTATGTAAGCTCAAAAATTATCCCAAGTTTATATTTGTATTTTAACTAGAAGTTATGAAATGTTTTTTAACTCATTGCAAAGAATTATTCATTTAAATATGCTCATTTTATTCTCTTTTTATGGTTGAATTGGTTTATGTCATATTTGGAAAAGGAATGATTGCTTAAGAACATAAGATCCAACTGTTTTTTCCAGGATCATAATTAAAACATGATCATTTTTGACATAATGCATAGAATAAAGTTTCCAACATTCACTGCAGGAGAAAGTATTAAACTATAATTACAAGTTGTGAAAGCAAGATAAAATAGGATGGAAAATATTCAGTAGAGAGGACAGATCAGATGTCATGTTGGACCACAAACTTAGACAAGAAAGAATAAATGGCAGTTTTTATTTCAAGCAGTTTCTCAATTTTATTTCTTTCTGCTAAATGAGATCTACTTTTTACATCCCTTTTAGCTGTTAGGTTTGGAATTTCTCCACTTACTAAAGAGTATCTTTAACTAAAAGAAAGGTAGAAGATTTCAACTATTATGAAATGCATGAATACAACAGCAGAACAGGAGTTAAGAACCAGCTGACATTGGCTCACAAAATTGTGATCTCCCCAGATGTGAAATGATTTGTTGATTTTCACAATAAATAAAGCAAGAACATCACTATCAGTATCGGTATGGATACTGCCCACACATCTGCCTCCCTCAGAGAATAACTCATTTTCATTTCCAACCTTTGAAATCATGATAAATATAAATTATGAGAATTGGATTCTAGGAATTATAGATATCAGTTTCCAACTGCTGTGAAGCTATGAAATGAGGCCTGGGCAGTCATAATTGTACCTGACAAGAAACAATGTAACAAATTTTAAGAAATCCTTGCAGTAGTGGCACACAACTGCTCTATTATCAACCACAATCCTCAGCTACCTCTGAGCTCACTGTGTTACTCAGTCTCTAGATTATTTTCTAGCTTTCTTTCAGTTGACATTTACATCTCTAGACTAATGTTTCCAGCCACATTCCCATTTATAAACCAGCTGCTACTCACTATAATGTGTTACCATCAACTCCATTCATTTCCACATATTTACAGTAAAGTTAATGAAAACTTCTACATATATTAAGCATCAATAGTCCTTCTTGGCCTTTCTCTTATCTCTTGCACTGTGTTGATACTGGGGGAGTATAGAAAAGCTGTGCCAAATTTATGCTATGTGCCATGGTTGGTAGTAATATTCTAATGATATTATAATTTGTAACACATGTTCCACTACAGTGTGGTGCATTGGTAAAGGGGTGCTGTACAGGAATTCTACACATGTGGATAACTGTTTGGTAAGGTCACAACTTTTATAATAAAAATATTTAGAAAAAATAGTAATAGGGTGTGTTGAGGGAAAATTCACCAAATGTAAATGATGGACCATAGTTAATAATGATATTTTCAAGATATTGTTTCATAATTTGTAACAAATGTTTTACAGCAATGCAAAGTGTTGGTAGTGGGTTGATGTATGGGACCGCTGAATGATGGTTATACATGTTTGTTTTGTAAGGTCACAACTTTTACTATATGCTCATTGCTTATGTATTTTCACGTATGAATTATATATATCAACAAAGTTTAAAAATATTTTTTAAAAAATCCTTAAGTTAGAAGTGATTGTATCTGTAGAAGAATTTATGTTCCTTTAATGTTAAAGAAATTTTAATGGAAAATTATTGTCTCGAACATTTCCTTCGAACACAAAATCAGAAAAAATCTTGAGTTTTTTTCAAAATACTTCCAAAGTACTTCAGAAGTAACTCTATTTAGAAACCTATTGTTATCAATTACTAAATAAATATGATGGATATAACTGAAAAATATCTCACCTAACTTAATTCAAATTGTTTTGAAACTGCCTTTGTCTTTGCTTTAGAAACTATAATGCTGCTATTTTTCTTTTGCTTTTTCTAGATAGTTTTGTGATCTTGTACAGCAAGTTCAGGTGGATAATAGCAGATGGACTGGTTTTGGAAAATATTGATGTAATGAACTTGGGGTATGTGGAAGTAAATTCTCATTGCTAATTCTTGTTGTATTTGTATTTTAACATTATATTTTTAAATGTTCTTAGCAATATATACACAATCCCTATTCTGAATCCCTCTGTAGTATATTAAATGTTGTATATCTCTAAACATGGCCAACAAGAATATAGAACATGTGATTAAATTGTGGCTCTACTCTTTGCTGGCTGGGTTAAAGTCAATGTCTATATTTGAGAAATGTATGTATTATTCACAGTGCTTAGCAAAGAGTGGCATTGGGAGCTTTGAGGATTGAGTATAAACATAAAGCCCTTGTACTTATGGCTAGAAAGTGAGAGGCACTCAATGAAATTTAAAATTATTTTAATATCATATACTTACAATGATCTTAATATCAGATCTGCTGCAAACTAACTTCCCTATTATCCCATAAACAGCCAGAGATTTTATTCAGTAATGAAGTTTTATTTTTAGGATTATTATGCATATATATCTTCACCTATATAAACAAAATATATTTAGGGATCATTTTGCTCAGAGACCTTTATTGAAATGTGTACAATTACTTAAATATACAAGGAGATAGAAATGGAATTCCTATTTCAAAATGAAATAGATCAAGGTATATATACATAGGCATGTTTATGAATTTCTTTGCTTCTTTTTAAATGAGAGGCATAATAGTCAATGAATTGATGACTTGACATTTTGATTCTTTTTTGGATCACAGAAAATCCTGTTCTTAAAGATAATCCATTCCTGTGCATGCTAACATAATGTAGTTGGGACCTTTTATTTACATTACATCTATTAGGGGCATTTGATTAGATTGCATGACTCAGGGTTGGTCTTAATCCTATTACAGTAGTTCTTTAAAATCAGAGGAATAAAACAATTCAGTTTCAGAAAAAAATGCTGTAGAGACAGTAAGAAACCTCCAGAAGTTGAAATCAATGAACTCTTAAGAGAGTAAAGCCATAGAAGGATCAGCCCAATGCTGAGAGTACCATGGCCTGAAGGAGAGGAAAGAATTAGTAGAACTCACCATGTGCCTGACTGCCCACAGATATAGCTCAGGATGATGCCTTGATTTGGACACATTCACAAACCCAGAACTGTAAGCATTTAACTTAATAAATCCCCACTGTAAATGCCAACACATTTCTGGTATAGTACTCTTAGCAGCATTTAGCAAACTAAAGCAGATAGAGTCACATAAAGAGTTCATTGAAAATAATGTTTCTCTTATATAGGACAGTGATTTTTTATTTGAAGATAACAGCAAGAAAAATAAAATTGTATATTGCGGGTCAATTCACACTCTTCATTACATCAATCCATAAAATTCTAAATTTCATCCTCATTTTATGAAACATCTAGCATCTCCCATTCACCTGACACTGATTTGCTTTAACCAACTCACTTTATAAAAAAAAAAAAAAATCCTATAACACACATGTTCTTATCATTCTCAATTTTACCATGATGGCACAAACTAAAGAAAAGTTAAGTAAAATATCTGAAATCATAATAAATGGTGAAGCCAGGAAGGAATCCTACTCCCTCTGGATTCAAGGCCACAGGTGCTGGGATTTCAACACTTCCATTTCCCAGTTCTCAGATGGAGTAAGCTTGGCCTGGTAAATGAATGCTCATAAGATGATTGAGGTTTTTCTTTGGGTCTTTCCAAGGAAACAGACTTGCCTGATTTTAACATTTGGAGGACAAATGAAATAATTGTCTCTGGCCTAACTAAGGAACAGACAGGCAGAAAGGGAACATTCTCAATGAGGACAGTGCAGGTAGAATTTTAAATTGGCAAAACTTTCTGTGGTAGAGATTTTATTGTTGTATTTAATCTCCTTGGTACATTAGCAATATACAGCCATGACACAAATGAAAGTGAATCTATTTACATTACTGTGCAACTCTTCTTTTTTACATAAATTGATTTGTGGTGTTAACTTGTGGAAAAATGTAAAATGTAAGTTGGTCTTTGGATTTACTTTTAAGCCAAATGAAGACTCAAATGAATAATAGGCATGATGATAATATTATTTTGTTAGTAGTTAGTTCATTCAATATTATCATCCTTGCTTATTCAGCACTAGAAAAGTATTATTACATCATAATTTATTCTAATTTCTGAGTCAGTAAAATAGAATTGAAATTGCAAAGATATTAAGTGAGTTTTTACTTATTTATCACATATGTCTGATGCCACACACCTTTCACAGATTCTTCAAACACTGAAGAAACATTGTCTCAAACAATATTTGATTTACAAAAATATATATTGTGAATTCATAATCATAGAATACCTTTTAAAGTGGACAGTTGAAAATATTTTTATTATTTTATTGGTGTTTTTATTTGTCTAAATTGATTCAAATTAGAAATAATTTTTAAAAACTTTAAATACAAGAATGTTGACTTTATTAAACTTTAAAATTGTGTAACAAATTGATATATTTACATGGAAAAAAAGTTTATTTGATAGGAAAATGGATGGGCCTTTCAACTTGTCATATTATACGATATTACTAGTTATTAAAAATGATATATTGACTTAATATTAAAATATGCTTTATTTAAAAAGGTATTAAAAGTACTAATTACATATTAATATATTGACATAAATAAACTTTTCACTTAATTATAGAGATTTCAGCAAATGAAACATTGTGACCTGGTAAGGCCAGATCACTGTGTCCAGGAGTTTGGTCCAGCAATCACTGGGCTAATTTTAATACAAGAACGTTTATGGACTGGTCACCAGTGAGTTTACTGGGTGGATGGCTGATTATATCTGCATCAATCAGGGAGATTGCCATCAGCAATGGGTGACACTTTTATCCAATCAGTTGTATACCTTAAAAGGGGAAGTGATTTCAACATTCTGAGAGAATTTCCCAGCTCGTCTTTGGACAGCCAGCTTCTTCCAGAAACTAATCAAGGACCTTCATTAGACTTTCATTGGAGCTGCTGGTTTGCAGCCTGCCTGTGGAACCTGGACTTGTGCATCCTTACAGTCACGTGAGAGACTCTTATAAAATCTCATATTATTGACAGATATCTCCTGTTGATTCTGTTTCCCAAGAGAACCCTAATATAGCTTGGTACCAGGAGTGGTTCTTGAGGAACAGAGTCTTAAAAATGGGATGTCTGAGGTGGATCTGGGAGGTTTGTAATCGACTCTCTACTCTAGTTGGACTCAAGGGTACTAATGGCTATCTTTCCAATAATGAAGATGTTGCTAACAGTCAATGGCATGAGCTAGCAACAGAGATACACAAAATAGAATCACTGAATTCCTCTACTTCCACACGTATAAGAAGCAAGATTCTGGGTGAGAGTGTTTTCCACACCTTAACAGAATTTTGTGGAGTCAAAAGTTATAATGATGTTGGCTTGCCCCTTATAAATACTCTGGATACAGTTACAAAAGAAAGAGATGAGCCAAAGTCTTCAAATTTGAAACTTAAATGCCACATAAATGATGAGAAAGTTGCTATGTGTGATCTGAAAGAAAATCTTGTCTACTGTAGCCACAGACTTGAGATATCTGAGAATCAAATGCAGACTCTCATTATATGAGTAGCAGAATTACAGAGGAAACTAAAATCTCACTCCTGCAGGGTTTCTACAATTAAAGTGAAGGCTTTGAATGCAAAGGAGTGGAACCCAGAGCACTGGGATGTAGACATATGGGATGATGATAATATTGGTGGGTACATTGAAACCCAAAATTCTGCTGAGACTTTACCAGATAAACCTGCAATGGCCTGCCCTATGGAGACCACACCTTATCAACCTTGTATCCTCCAGCCTCCACCCAGCCCCAGGGAGTCCAGACCTCCTTCCAACCCTGAGGATGGTACCAGCCAAACTGAAGACTGCACTTCCCAGCATCTGGCCTGTCTAAGGGAGTCTGGACCTCCTCCCAGCCCTGAGGCATTTACCAGTCAAACTCCAGCATGCATTGTCCAACCTCCAGTCTGCCCAAGGAATCTGCCTTCCAACCCCTGCCTGAAGAGATTAATCCTGTCTCACCATAAGAAAATGCAAAGGAATGCCCTGAGGTCAGTAGTTTGCAAGACTTCTATTCCTTCTCCTTACACACCCCCACCACTCTTCTTGTCTTTGAGACCTATTATTAGACTAAAATCACAATAAGCCCCCAAAAGTGAAATACAAAGTGTGACTCATGAGGCAGTATGCTATACTCTGAAAAAAATAACATGAGTTTTACAAATTATATATAAAGAAATCAGGGGAATATGTGTGGAAATGGATATTAATATGGGATAATAGTGGAAGGTATATAAATTTGGATCAGGCTGATATTATTGATACCAACCCACTAAGCAGAAATTTTGGATTCGGTGCTCTAGCTTGAGGTATTAGAAAGGCCTCTAATAATTTGTTTGGGTGGCTGATGGAAGCATGGACCAAAAGATGGCCTAGCATGCCTAAGGTTGCGATATCTGATTTGTCCTGGTATACAGCATAAGAAGGAATTCAAAGACTTAGAGAGATTGGAATGTTAGAATGGATTTACCATTTGAGACCTGCCCACCCACTCCAGGATTGTTCAGAGGACACACCTTTAACCAGGACTATGAGGAATAAATTTGTAACGCTAACCCCATCTTCTCTGAAAAGCTCTGTGGTTGCTCTTCTCTGCAGTCTAGATATTATTATAGGTAGGTTTGTAATGGAATCATAATCCTTAAACATTATGGGGATGATCAGATCTCAGTCCAGTAAAAGTCAAGTACAGGCAATTAATTGCCAAAGGCGGTTGTGCCTACCAGAAGGAATGGCAGAATCAGAGCATCACTCAAAATAGTCTGAGTTGCATGGAGTTATGGCATTGGCTAATAGATCACAGGGTACCTAGAAGTGAAATACATGGGAAGTCTACTAAATTTCTTCTGGATCCATCTAAACAGAAGAGTTCTAGGTTGAGTGAACAAAACCCTAACTCAAATTATAGATGCAGAGAATTCCCAGATTGAGGCAGTTTACAGACCCGGAACCCCTTGAATAAGGAAAAGTACAGGTCCCCTTGGGGAAGGATTCTGTTAAATTGCCAAAATTTTACTGTTAATCTTCCTCCCACCTTTCCCCAAGGAGACCTGTGGACTTTTACTAGAGTAATTGTGTATTGAGGGAAAAAATATCAGAACTTTTGGGGATTATTAGACACTGACTCAGAAGTGACATTAATTCCAGGAGACCCAAAACATCACTGTGGTCCACCAGTCAGAGTAGGGGCTTATGGATGTCAGGAGATGGATGGAATTTTAGCTCAGGTCCATCTCACAGTGTCTCCAGTGTGTCCCCAAACATATTCTGTGGTTATTTCCCCAGTTTCAAAATGCATAATTGGAATAGACATACTCAGTAACTGGCAGAACTCCCACATTGGATCCCTGACTTGTAGAGTGAGAGCTATTATGTTTGGGACAGCCAAGTGGAAACCAAAAGAACTGCCCCAACCTAGTAAAATAGAAAACCAAAGGCAATATTGGATTTCTGGAGGGATTGCAGAGATTAGTGCCACCATCAAGGATTTAAAGGATCCAAGGATAGTGATTCCCACCACATCCGCACTCAACTCTCCTGTTTGTCCTGTGTAGAAAACAGATGGATCTTGGAGGATGACAGTAGATTATTGCAAATTTAACCAGGTGGTAACTCCAATTGCAGCTACTGTCCCAGATTCGGTATCATTGCTTAAGCAAATCAACACTTCCCCTGGTAACTGATATGCAGCTGTTAATCTGGTAAATGCTTTTTTTCTCAATTGCCATTTATAAGTACCACCAGAAACAGTTTGCTTTCAGTTGGCAAGGCTAGCATATACCTTCAGGTCCTGTCTCAGGGGTATATCAACTCTCTAGCCCTATGTCATAATATTGTCTGCAGGGCCCTTGATCATCTCTCCCTCCCACAAGACATCACACTTGCCCATTATAGTGATGATATCATGTTGATAAAACCTAGTGAGCAAGAAATAACAAAGACTCTAGTCTTCTTGGTAAGACATTTGTGTTGAGAGAGGCTGGGAGATAAATTCAAAAAAAGTACAGAATCCTTCCACCTCAGTGAAATTTCTAGCTGTACAGTAGTGTGGGGAACGTCAAGATATCCTTTCTAAAGTAAAGGATAAGCTGATGCAAGTGGCCGCTCCTACAACCAAAAAAGAGGCACAATGCTTAGTTGGCCTCTTCGGATTTTGGAGACAACACATTCCTCATTTGGGTGTGCTACTCTGGCCCATTTATGGACTGACCAGAAAAGTTGCTAGTTTTGATTGGGGACTGAAACAAGTGGAGAGTCTATCAGAAGTCCAGGCTGCTGTGCAAGGTGCACTAACACTTGGACCATATGATCCAGCAGATCCAATGGTGCTGGAAGGTTCTGTTGCAAATGAAAAGGCTGTCTAGAGCTTTTGGCAGGCCCTCATAGGGGAATCACAATGCAGTCCCTTAAGATTTTGTAGCAAAGCCCTTCCATCCTCTAGAGATAACTACTCTCCTTTCGAGAAAGAGCTTTTGGTTGCTACTGGGCCTTATTAGAGACTGAACACTTAACCATGAACCATCAAGTTACCAAAAGACCTCAGTGGCCTATCATGTGCTGGGTATTATCTGACCAACCAAATCATAAAATTGGACACGCACAGCAGCACTTTTTAGTAAAGTGGAAGTAGTATGTACAAAATGGGATTTGAGCGGGTCCTGAAGGCACAAGTAAGTTACATGAAGAAGTAGCCCAAATGCCAATGGACACTACCACTACCAAGTTACCTTCTCTTTCCCAGCCCACAGCTTTGGCCTCTTGGGGAGTTACTTACAATCAGTTGACTGAGGATGAGAAAACTCAGGCCTGGTTAACAGATGGTTAGGCACGATAGGCAGATACCATGCAAAAGTGGAATACTGCAGCACTGCAACCCTTTTCTGGGACATCCTTCAAGGATATTGATGAGGGCAAATCCTCCCAGTGGGCAGAACTTTGAGCAGTGCCCCTGGTTGTTCATTTTGCTTGGAAGAAAAAATGGCCAGAGGTGCGTTTGTACAGTGATTCATGGGCTGTTGCCAATGGTTTGGCTGGATGTTCAGGGACTTGAAAGAAACATGATTGGAAAATTGGTGACAAGGAGATCTGGGGCAGAGGTATATGGATAGAACTTTCCGAGTGGGTAAAAACAAGAACATATTTGTGTCTCACATGAATGTTCACCAGAGAGTGACTTAGCAGAGGAAGAGTTTAATAATCAAGTGGCTAAGATGACCCACTCTGTGGCTAATGCTGAGCCTTTTTCCCCAGACAGCTCTGTCATTTACAATGGGCTTATGAACAAAGAGGCCATGGAGGTAGGGATGGAGGTAATGCATGGGCCCAGCAACATGGACTTCCCCTCACCAAGGCTGACTTGGCTACAGCTACTGCTGAGTGTCCAGTCTGCCAGCAACAGAGATGCAACTCAGAACCCAATATGGCACCATTCCACCAGGTGACTAGCCTACTACCTGGTGGCAGGTTGACTACATTGGGCCACTTCCACCATGGAAGGGGCAGTGATTTGTTTTAACTGGAATAGACACATACTCTGGATATAGGTTTGCATTTCCAGAATGCAACACTACTTCTAAAACTGCCATCCATGGACTTATCAAATGTCTTATCTACTGCCATGGCATTCCACACAGCATTACTTCTGATCAAGGAACCCATTTCACAGTAAATAATGTACAGGAATGGGCATATGCCCATGGCATTCATTCCCTGGTCTTACCATGTTTCCCATCAGCCTGAAGCAGCTGGATTAACAGGACTGTGGAATGGCCTTTTGAAGATTCAAGTACGGTGCCAAGTCTGTGGCAGTACCTTGCAGGGCAAGGGCAATGTTCTCCAGGAGGCTGTGTATGCTCTAAATCAGCATCCACTCTATGGTGCTGTTTCTCCCATAACCAGAATTCATGGGTTCAGGAATCAAAGGGCAGAAATGGGAGTGGCACCACTCGTTATTACCCCTAGTAACCCACTAGGAAAATTTTTGCTTCCTATCCCTGTAACCTTAAGCTCTGCTTGTCTACAGGTTTTATTCCCCAAAGGAGGAGTGCTGTCAACAAAGGACACAACAATGATTACTCTGAACTGGAAGTTAAGACTGCCACCTGGCCACTTTTGGCTCCTCTTACCTGTGAATCAACAGGCAAAGAAGGGAATTACTGTACTGCCTGGGGTGATTGATCCTGACTGTCAAGGGGAAATAAGACTGCATCTGCATAAGGGGGTAAAGAAGAGTTTGCCTGGAATATAGGAGATCCTCTAAGGCATCTCTTGGTACTGTCATTAAAGTCAATGGAAATTTGCAACAAACCAATCCAAACAGGAGTAACAACGACCCAGAATCTTTAGGAATGAAAGTTTGGGTCAGTCCACCAGGCAAAGAACCACGACCAGCTGAAGTGCTTGCTAAGTGTAACACATGAACATGGAATGGGTAGTGGAAGAATGTAGTGATAAATATGAACTTCAACCACATGACCAGTTACAGAAATGAGGACCATAATAGTCATGAACCTTTCTTCCTTATTTTGTAATGAGTATGATTTTATATGTACACAAAAGTAATTTCTTTGGTTTCTTCCCCTTCCTTTTCCCCTATCATATGAAATGTAGTATTAATTTCAAGTCATAATATTTAAGGTTATCAAGTTTAAGAGTGAATATTACCCAAGGACTTATACCCTATTTGTTAGGGAATTAATGTATTTCCAGTTATACACAGTTGAGTTGAACATTTTTAGGTGGAAATATATATGTATGCTTGTCTGTTATTATTTTTACTTTGAGACTAAGTATGGTTTAAGGTAGTATGTATGGTTGCTGAGTTGACAAGTGATGGACTGTGATGGTTAGGCTAATGTGTCAACTCAGTCAGGCAATTGTGCCTATTTGGTCAAGCAAGCACTGGGCTAATTATAATACAAGAACATTTATGGACTTTGGTCATCACTGAGTTTACTGGGTGGATGGCTGATTATATCTACATCAATCAGAGAGATTGCCATCTGCAATGGGTGATGCTTTTTTCCAATCAGTTGAATACCTTAAAAGGGGAAGTGATTTCAACATTGAGAGAGAATTTTCCAGCTTGTCTTTGGACAGCCAACTTCTCCCAGAAATTCATCAAAGACTTTCACTGGACTATCATTGAAGCCCCTGGTTTGCAGGCTGCCTTTGGAACCTGGACTTGTGCATCCCCATGGTCATGTGATATAAAATCTTATACTTTTGACAGATATGTCCTGTTGATTCTCTTTCCCTAGAGAACACTGATGAATACAAACATTTGTGAAAATCACTTGATCAATGTATGTTAATACCTTAAGTTAAAACTGAAACCACAGCTCGTGATTTGTCTAAATCCTTATATGAATTTTCACTTTGGCATTCATTGACAAGAACAAAATATTCATTTACTAAAAACTTAACACTCTAGAGAATCATATATTATTTACAAGTAAACAAGGAAGGATAGGCAATTAGAATTAATCCAAAATCAATATTTCTTATTGACTATCAAAGTCTTCTGGTGATACTATAAAACTTTTGTGTACAAGGGAGAACATCAAACTAAGAGATGATTAAGAATACAGCAAGAAAGCTTTTTTTTTTTAACAATTCTGTATTCTTTATATATCACCTAGTATATCTCTGCTTTTCTCTAGTTGGCACTGTTACCAATGATTTACAATGACCAACTCTATTGAATCTATCTATCTATCTATCTATCTATCTATCTATCTATCTATCTATCCATCCACCCATCTATCTATCATCTATCTATCTCTCTATACACTCACACACTCAATAAAGAAAATATATTTAGAGACAAAAAATAATTCAGTCTCAGGAATCCAACTGTTTTAACTATTTTTTTAATTTTTACTTGCATCATAGATATAATTTACTGTAGCCATTGGTCAATTTGATGTAATTATGAATTCCAAAAGTATAAACGGATCATGCTTGTAAGCTGAACTGTTAATATGGGCATGATTAAATTATGATTAGTGCATTGACTGGGCCACGTCAATAGTTCATTGAACCCCACCCCTTGGTGGGTGGGGGAAGAAAATATAAAAGGCATCACAAAGAACAGAGTTGCAGCAGTTTTTGAGAAGCAGTTTTGATGTTGGAGAGAAGGCCCCAGGAGAAGAGAAGTGATCTGTTCACCTGACAAGCTGACCTTGTGGAGCTGACCTTGTGGAGGAACCAGAAGAGCTAAGCCCAGAGAGAAACACAGCCCTGGAAAGAGAGGATCCCAAGAAGCCTGAACCCTGGCAAACATCCGCAGCTGTCTTGCTCCAACACGTGACAATGGACTTTGGTGAGAGAAGAAACTTAATGCTTTATGGCCGGGTATCTGTGGACTTCTACCCCAAATAAATACCCTTTATAAAGACCAACACATTTTTGGTATTTCACATTAACAACCCTTTGGCTGACTAATAATACATTTACCCTCTTTATTTTGAGACCAAGACATACATTTTCACAAACATTGTTAGTAATATATTGTAAGTACAAATTTCAATTGAATATTGAGTCAAGGATATCCTTCCTCTTTAATAGAGTTGACTTATTTGAATAAAATGCTTCAATAGATTAAATAGTTTCTCAATTTTGAAATAATAACCTGAAAATAAAACTTAATCATGCATATTTTCATATTTTAAAATGTATGTATTTTATACTTTAATTGTATTTTTATAGAGTCCTCTAATATGAATTTATAAAACCCAATTTTGAAGTAAACATTACATTAATGAACTACAATATAAAACATATATTTTTAGCAGTTTAGAACTTCCAAAAATTTAAGCTGAAATAATAGGACCACATTGTTTTGAACTACTTTCTAAAGATCAGTTATTTTGTACTTCTCTCCATATATGAATGTGAAGCAGAAACTGATATATAGGCATACTTATTGAAGCAAACATAATTCATATAATGCAGTATTACTAAATTGAAATATCATATTTGTTAATAGGTCCACATCAATCATATGGTTTTTAATGAATTTCCTAGATTACACATCATAATAAATAAACATCATTCCAAGTATAAGAAACAAGTTGCTATTTATATATATATATATATATATATACATATATTTTAAGAGGTGCTCAGATTACCCAAAATACTACACGGAACCCACTGGGATTCCCACGCCGCCCACCTCCCAAATGTTTGTATGTATTGTGAGAATTTTGATTTTTACCCATAATAAAAAAAATAAATAAATAAACAAATAAAAAAAAAAAAGAAACAAGTTGCTATAGATTGTGACAACTAGAGACTGACTACACTTTTCCAAAAAGAGAGTAGTTTTCTTTTATTTTGAATGAAATTAATTTTTTGATTTTGTCATAATTACCGTGTTTTATATTGATCCAAATGTTGAGGAGCATTTTGAACAAAATAATACCAGCCAGTACATTAGCAAAATTATTTCCACAAAATAGCAAATGAATAAATGAAGTTTCTTTCCACTTAAACCTCTTTAGATTACATTATTGCTGTTTTGGCCTAAGTATCTCTGATTCCTTTCAAATAGAGTTCTATTGGATTAAGCACTATGCTCTCTGACCAAATTATATCACTAATAGTCATTTTTGATTCTTCACTAATTTGTATTGTTTTTGTACCTTGTCATATCCTCAACAGTCTTTTGCATATGTGAAGACAAATTACTGAATTGCAAGAAGCAAGTATATTGGTTGATAGTGGGCTTCTTCTCATCCTCTTTGGGTGGTCTAATATTTTCATTTCTCAATTTACATAAAAGTAAAGACAAAGTTATTTATCTTGTTTTCCAAAGAAGAACACTTAAACAAGATTATTTTTTAGAGGACATATTATGTAAAATTCAAAGGAACAGAGAACATGGTAACATTTAGATGTGATAATGGTCCTAGTTCTTTAAGTTCTGTCTAAATATGCAAAATGACTTGGTCTCTCTGAAAACAAAATGTCTTTTGAAAACAAGAAAAGTTATACCTTGCATAATTGTAAAGTGTTAAAATGGCATATATAAAACTGCCAACATATTTCACACAGGTGTATAGCAGATTACTTTTGGCTGCTATCTCATTTACACAGTCCTTACCTCTTCCAAATCAGGACAAAGCAAAACTATAAACTGTCTTTCAGTATCTGTGTTAGATATATCCATATTTGGAGATAAAATATATATAAATAATAGAGGCAGAGAGATAGAGAGATTGAGAGATAGAGAGTAACAGTCAGAGAAATACACAGTACAGAGATTAAGAGAAATGAGAGAAACAGAGAAAGATAACACAGAAATGCATGAATTCTTTATATTCTCTATATTCAGTGAAATCCTACCTATTGCAATTATCAAATTTCAAGGGTTGAAATGAATTTCCTTAAAATACTGAGAATGTAATAACTTTTCCATTTTGGATAAATGCTTTTAAATCATTATATAATAATAATCAGAATGATTTTTTTTTTACAGAGATAATGTTAAAATTTGAAAAATATAATATATATATAATTGTAAGAGTAGGAGAGAGAATGATGTTGACACATTGTAAGATGGGTGTGGGACCTATTTGTGGTGGGACTAAAGATCTTTTTTTCTAATCTATCGAGGATAATGAATAAGGAAGCAGAGAATGGGGATATAGACTTATCAGACAACTAGAAGTGATTTCTTTTCTCTTGGACCTATTTCATCACATTCAAGCTCCCATTCTTCTCTCCTCTCTTCTCTTCTTGGTGTTTCTTATGATCCTTGTTTGCAGTATTATGGTGATGATTCTCATTTGGTTGGACTCTCAAATCCATACCCCTATGTACTTCCTTCTCAGCCAACTTTCCATCATGGACCTTTTGTATAGCTCCACTTTTGTCTCCAAGATAGCCACTGATTTCCTGTCTGGGAAGAATACCATTTACTTTATGTACTGTGAAATTTAGTTCATTCTGTTCATGAAATATTGTGGAGCACACTGCCTTCTCCTTGAAGTCATGGCTTACCACCCTATGTGGCTATATGCCTCTGAGTAACTCTGTTACTCAGGTCTCTTGAGCCCTACAGCCTGTACCTTTGGGTGGCTGGCTCCTGGCTTGGTTCTCTGCTCAATGGCTTGGTCCATGGCATATATACTCTGAATCTCCCTTATTGTGCCTCCTGGGAAATTCATCACTTCTTTTGTGAGTTCCAAGCTCTCCTGAAACTTGTTTGTGCTTATACATCTCTGTATGAAAAATGGATTTATGTTGCAGGTGTGGTGTTCTTCCTCATTCCAATATCAGCCATTTTGGCTTCAGATGGACAGATACTTTCTAGTCTTATGAGATTAGGATCAAACTTAGGGATGTGAAAAGCTTTTGCAACCTGTTCTTCCCATATGATTTTGCTCTCTCTTTTCTATGGTACTGCCATAATCAAGTTTTGCCTCCAAAAAGTCCGTCATACTGCTAAGCTAGATGAAGTAGTGTCTGTCTTCTACAGTATCCTCACTCCCATTCTCAACCCCTTCATCTACAGTCTTCAAAACACAAATGTGCCTGGATCCCTCAGGAAGTTCTGGAAGGTAAAACTCCTTTAAAAAGTGATATATATTGAGAACAAGAGACAAGAGGATGTCCATCTTATAGACAAGTTTATTACTATAACAGAGATAGACAACATAAAACAACCAACTCTTAGTCTTCTGGATACAACTAATGGACAAAGTCCTTCAACCTATTGTTAGTAAAATCATAATGGTGCAGGTACATTTTCTTGTTGAGGATCTTTTGAGCTTCAAAGAACCATTAAGCACAATTCTCTGATTTAACAGACACCCCAAATTCAAATTCAGGTCTATCAAACAATAGAGAGCGCAAATGTCTTTTAATATTAGAAAAGAAGAAAAGTGCCAAACCTCACCAGTATAGACTTTATGCTGAAATTTACACTCAACTCCATAAGGAGTAGTATTATAATATTGCAACATCATTTTTAAAAATATTAGTAAAAATGGCTCATAACAAATTTTGCAATTCTTTAGGTGACATTTAATTATGAGCATATAATTCTACTGTGTAACAAAAGTATACATTTTTCTTCTCCTCTCACCACATTATCTTTTTTAAAATTTTTTTTCTAAAAAAGATACTTAGATTGTATAAATTTTATGCAAAAAATATAGGGATTCCCACACGCCCCACCTCCCACACCTCCCACAACCTCCCACATAAACATCCTTCATTAGTGTGGCACATAAATTTCATTCGATAAAGACATCCTTGGGTTTTGCCATTAAGCATGGAGCATAGTTCACATTGTAGACCACACTCTTTCCCACAAAGTTCTGCCTATTATATGATGATATAAAGTGGCCTATAGCTGTCATTTCAATGTCACTCAGGACAATTCTCAAGTCCTGAAAAAACCCCTGTATTATACAACTGCTATTCCCTCTCCTTGACCCCAGTGCCACCAGTGACCACTGGCTCCACATCAATGTTGTAATTTCTTCCATTACTAGAATCACAATATATCTATAGCAGAATATCTTTAAGTCCACTCTAGTCCATTACTCTTCCTCCCATCCTGAGGAGTCTGGGATGGTGGTGTCCACTCCACCTCCATGGGGAAGAAGGATGGGATTATCCCACCTGCAGCTGCTGACTCTCTCCATTCCCTATGATGGTCATTGTCCATCATCATCTCTCTGCCAGGTGTCCTGGGTGAATCCATTGAGCTGTAGAGTAGGAGTTGCAGGTCCACTGAGGTTCCAGGCCCAGCTGGTACATGGACAGCCCAAAGACTCCAGACTCTGGATGTACACCTACAAACTCCAGCACCACCTATAGGTTTGAATAGAAGGGACAGATGGACCATGTGCAGGGAAAGCATATTTGAATCCAACTCTGTCACTCTCAGGAGCACAAATTCCAATGTAAGACCTACTGGCAGGGCACTAAACTCTGGAGCTATCTGTCCTCACATAGGGCTTGTATGTCTCCAGAGCCCTCAGGAAACCCTCTATTTGGGGTGATATCCACTTTGGAAGCCTATGAGGTCCTACTGAGATGTGCATAAGCTTTACCTCTGGGATGGCTTCCAGACTCACTTTGAAGTCTCTTAGCCATATGAGCTCATTTGTCTTTACCTTTCTCCCCCTTTTATTTGAGGCCTTTTTCCAGTCGTATTGCCAGTTGGCACTTGGTAGTAAACCCTTGGTGTCAAGGAGGCTCATTTCTGAGAGTCATGTCCCACACTGGGAGGAAGGTAATGCATTCATATGCTGAGTTTGGCTTAGAGAGATTCATCCATGAATATAATCTTTCTGTTAAGCACACCTATCTGCATAATAATTAATTATTTATGATTTTTAATTTTCATTGAAACCTCTTCTTTACCCATGACATAAATTCTTCGATGGCTTTTTTTACCCCAACATACAGGGACCTTGTATGCTATTTATTCCATTATTTGTTAAATACCCACCATAAATGATTGTAACAGTGTAGAACAATGCCTTTACTAGTATGGTCAAGCCAAATTATTTCACAAAATTCTATAATGGTAATAACCTTGAAATTCATCAAAAGTGATTTGCTTAAATAAATATATCATAGTAATATAATGGAATCCCACAGATAAATGCAAATGAATTCACTATTGCCAAGTACAGCTACATGGGTTATTCTCACAAACATAATTAAATAGAAAGCTACCAGATAGAAATGGTACATACAATGTGATTATATCTATATAATTTCTAAAAATATGCACACACAATCACCCATGTACAAGTAATTATACTATATCCAATAGGAAAAAGAATGGGTATTGAATGGCAAGGGACAATAAAGTTCTGAAAATATGCTATTATATACCAACAGGCATGTTCATTGTGTGAGGATACAACTTATGATTCATGAACTTATATGTCATCTGTTCTAAATAAATCTATTTAACTTAGACTTTATACAATGGCCTACTTAAAGTATGTGAGAAAATCAGCCACAGATATAAAACTTTAATGATATAGCTTGTTCTACTATATGGGTGGATACAGGTAAAATGCCAAGGAAATTTTCAAATGTTCAACTACATCAATAAGAGTTCAAAATGTATGAAAGACTTTGATCAAAATCTAAATCAAAAAGAAACAAAAATTGTAAGCTGAAAGTTAAAGCTAACAGTTGGACATAAAATGCAAATCTTTGGGGAATTATCCAGTCTACATATATAAATTGGGAAATAAACAGTGTAGAAAACATTATAATTATTGTTTTTTTTTTTTTTATTTCTTTTCATATCTTGTGTATTCTTTAAAATTTAAATATTCATTTTACTTTTCCTGGTTGATACCAAGTGTTATATAGATTTATAAACTTATGTCAATGAGCATTTTTTATGAGACAAATGATTCATACCAATAAGAAATTTCATATGAAGGAAACAGTGCCAAATGAAATTATTATTTCAGAAATATTAAATTGTCAAAATTAAAAAGGTTTAAATAACACATCTTGATGATAGAATAGATTTCATTCAACAAGATTTTATTTAGACTTCTTCAGATATTTTACTGTTGCAATTATAACAGATGTTAATGGATATTTTTCTGTAACCAGGTTTAGCACTTTGATATCGTTTATGAATTCCAAAAAATAGATGTTGGAGTATGTTTGTAAACTTGTCTGTCCCACTGGGCATATTAGATTATATTGGATTTAGAGGTTTCACTTTTACTTGATTAAGTAATGATTAAGGCTTTGATTGGGCCACATCAGTAGGACATTGAGTCCCTGCTCCCTTCGTGGGTGGGGACTCACAGAGATAATGTTGTGGTAGAAAATTTCATTGCAGTTTTGAGCTGGAGCCATGGGAAGTAAATGCACAGAAGAAGAACAGAGGAATAGAAACAGCTCCACAGACATGGCAGAGGCCCAGGGAAGAGAGATGAGCCATTCACCTGATAGTCTACAGCTGACATTGTGGAGAGAAGCAAGCCTGAACCTGAAGAGAATCGAGCTCCAGAGAGACAGACAAAGCATAGAGAGCCTGGTGGCCTAAGATGATATTGGAAGAAGCTGGGATCATGAAGCATTAAGAGGAACAGGAATACTGAAATTCAGCAGCCATTTTGCTCCAGCACATGGCAACAGACTTTGGTGAGGGAAGTAACTTATGCTTTATGGCTTGGTAACTCTATGTTTCAATCCCAAAATAAATGCCCTTTATAAAAGCCAACATATTTATGGTATTTTGCATCAGCACACCTTTGGCTGACTAATACACCAGATAATTTTGTTTATCCTATGATACCATAATTCCATTAATAGTTATATACCCAATATAAACTCTTGTCCATGTGAAATAGGAAACTTATACAAGAATGTTCACAACCACACTACTTATAATAGCAAAAATCTGGAAATAATACAAATATTTTGACTATATGGATATATTTATATATATATGAGGTTTACTTATTGAAAAGAATTTAATTAAAGAACAAATAGAAGGGGTCCCTGTTATTTGTGACTACACACAGAAGAAACTTGGCTGAATGAATTAGAAATGAAAATTTCTCTTCTGATTTCTAAATCATTACTTCTCTTTTAAAGCCCCGAATGTGATTGGATGAGATAGCTCTCATTACTGAAGGAAAGTTCTTAGTAGACTGTAGATATAATTAGCCATAAATGTTATCAAGTTACTTTTCATTTAAGTCCATGAAATGCCCACACAGTAGCAAGCAGGCCACTTTTCATTGACCAAAAAATTGGCACCATTACCTGGCAATGTTGACACATGAACCCAATCCTTAAAGTCACTACAGGTACCCAAGAGAGTAAATGCAAACACAATAATACTGAATCCTCAATATGCAACCTTACACTTTAATTCATATAAGAATCTGAGTAAAGCCAAACAAAAAAGCAATTTACCTGATAGCTGTGAAACATATAAAGCAGTAAATTGGGACAAAATTAACAGAAATAGAAGGTTATGGAAAAAATGAGTGTGAATGGTACTGAAGCTAAGAAGATACTTTTTCAAATTAGTAGGTTGTACATGCAAGTTAGATAATACAAACCACAGGGTAACCACAAATGAAGTATTTCAAAAATATACAGGAACAGAGATGAGAAAATGAATGGTCTGATACATCATAAAAGATGAAATTTACTAAAAGAATGTTGCAATAAAGGAAAATGAAGTAAAAAAGACATGATATAGAAACATTAAAGAAAAAATGGTTTAAGTTAGTAATGCCTTTACAACAATAGCACAGAGTGTTAATGGAATGACTATCCAATCAAAAGACACAGATTGGCAGATGGATTTTTAAAAAGAATGACCCAACTATATATTCTTTAAAGACACTTGCGTTTGACCCAAAGGCATAAATACTTTGAAAGTAAAAGAATGGAAAAAATATATTCCATGGAAATAATAATCAAAGAAGAACTAGGAAAGCTGTGCTAATATCAGAGAAAATAGATTTTAATTTTAAACCTGTTATAAGAGACAAAGAAGGACACTATATTAATAATAGTAAGATCCACCAAGAAGAAATAATGACCATTAATATTTATGTACCTAACCAAGTACCCCAAAATATCTTGAGCGAAAACTGTCAAAACTGAAGGGTGGGGAGTAGATGTGGCTCAAGCATTTGAACACCTGCTTTCAATATGGGAGTTCAGTTCCCGGTGCCACCTGAAAACAAAAAACAAAAAAAAAAACAAACAAACAAAAAAGAAAACCAAAAACAAACAACAAGGAAACAACAACAACAACAACCAAAAAACCTCAGTGGAGCTGATGTAGCTCAGTGGATGAGGAACCAGCCTTCCATATACAAGGCCCTGGGCTCAATACTTGGACATGGAGGCTAAAAAATTAAAAAATAAAAATAAAAAATAAAAAATTAGGGAGATGTCTATGCCAAAAGATTATAGATGCAAAAATCTTAAACAAAATACTAGAAGGTCAATTCCAAAAGCACATGAAAAGGATTATACACTCTGTTCACATGGATTTTATCCCAGGTATCTAAGGGTAAACCAACACAAGAAAAGCAATTAGTGTGATAAACCAAAGGGAGAAATTTAAGAATAAATATCACATGATCTTGATTGATGCAAAAAAAGGCATCTGACAAAATACAGCAAGCTTTCTTGATAAAAACAATGCAAAAGACAGGGATAGAAGGAAGCTTTCTTAAGATTGTAAAGTGCATATATGAAAAACCTCCAGCTAGCATTGTACTCAACAATGAAAGACTGAAAGATTTCTCTCTGAGATCTGGTAGAAGGAAGCTCATTGTCACCACTGCTATTCTACATTGTGGTAGAAGATCTAGCTAGAGCAATTAGGCTATATAAAGCAATAAAAGCCACCAAATAGAAACAGAAAAAGATAAACTTGTACTATTCACTGATGATATGATCATATAGCTAGAAAATCCTCAAAAATCCACAACAAAGCTACTAGAACTATTAGACACATTCAAAAAAGTGATAAGATAGAAGGGTAATATGCAAAAATCAATAAAGTTTCTATGAACTATTTATGTGGAATCTTAGGAGGAAATCAGAAAAACTTCCAATTATAACAGTGACTAAAAGAATCACATATTTAGGAATAAACTTAACCAAGGAATTAAGGATTTGTATTCAGAAAACTACAAAACATTGCTAAAAGTAAATGAAGAACAGTTAAATAAATGGAAGGACATTCCTTGTTCATAGATTGGAAGACTAAATATTGTTAAGATTTCCATTCTACTGAAATTAATTAACAGATTCAATGTAATTCCAGTAAAAATCCCAGCAGCTGTTTTTTTTTAGAAGTGGAAAAGCCAATTATCAAATTTATTTGTAAGTTTAAGGGGACCAGAAAAGCCAAAAATATCTTAAAAAGAAGAACAAAATTGGAGGAATCACAATTCCTGACTTTAAAGTATATTACTTAGTTATAGTGGTTAAAACCAGAATGGTATTGTCCTAAAGACAGTCAGATTGACTAATGGAACCAAATTGAGAACTCAGAAATAGACCCTCACATCTTCAGTCAAGTGATTTTTTAAAAGGCTGTCAAGTCCTCCAAGCCAGACCAGCCTATTCAAGTGGTTCTGGGAGAATTAAATGGTCAGCTCTAAAAGAAAGAAAGAGGGCACCTATCTCACACCTTATAAAAATTAACTAAAAATAGACCAAGGACTTAAATATAAAAGCAACAACCATAAAACTCCTAGAAGAAAATGTAGTAAAACTTCTTTAAGATCTTGTTGCAAAAGGTAGTTCCTTAAAACTTACACCAAAAGCACAAGCAACAAATGAAAAAAAAAAAAAAAAAAGATAAATGGAACCTCCTCAAAACTCACTACTTTTGCACCTCAAAGGATGAAAAGGCGGCTGATTCAATGGGAGAAAAATTTGCAAATCATATATTCAATGAGGATTAATATTCATGATATATAAAGAGATCATACAACTCATCAATAAATAGACAAACTGCTTGATTAAAACATTGGCAAGGACATTCGGGAACATGGTATCATGGTAGGTGAGCAGACCTCAACACTCTCAAAAACACAAAGGAGGAAGGGCAAAATGGTGTCTGAGGGAGCTGCTTTGGGATTCTGCAGACCATGAAAATGCAGTGCATCATCCAGGAGGGAGAGCAATAAAGGGACAAAGAGGTCAAATATATACCTTGAGTTACTCAGCCCTGTGGATGGAAACCACACATATACACCAACTTCAAGGTGAATAACCTCTGTAAAAGCCATGGCTCAATGCAGCCAATTAAGTGGGAAAGAACATTTTCCACCCTGGAAGGAGGAGAGGTCTGGCAGAAGGCAGAGACTGGATTCTTTTCAGTGAGTTTGGACAACTGAGTCCCCTTTGAATCTCATAAATTACCCTAACTAGCATTGAAACAAGCCCAGAGGGAATAAAGGGGTCATTTGATTGGGCAGGCAGTCACACTCAACTGCCTTGGGAGAGAGAGGAACTAGGTCAGTGAGGGGCTGGGTGGAGACAGGTGCTTAAGAGGCCTGGAAGAAAAGGAAGCCAGGAGATTTATAGCAGGCAAACTGTTAGAAATCCAACTCACCTGAGGGAAAGGGGATAGGGAGATCCAGGTAAACTTTCAGAAGCCTACTTTTCCTGTGGTGTGATTGTGTCTCAGTAGAGGATCTCCTGCATCATATGTACTAGGTCTCTGGTTCAATTACCAGTACCTCCTTAGAGAAATGATACAAAGAGAGGTCCATTGGGTTGTCAGGTGGCCAGCCGGCACCCTTTAAGAAGGAAATAATAAACTAAGATATTTTAGTTTGTTTTAGGTTTTTGATCTGTTGTTTTTTTCATTTTCATAAGTTTGCTTTTCTGTTTTCCATTCTTTGTTTTCTTTGCTAAAACTGGTTACCTTACCTGTGGAGAGAAGACTGCAGGATGATTGAATGATGAGCAATGGCAGTCTGAGATGTTTCTTAGGGGCTAAAAGGAGTTCTGCAAATTTAAATAATAAAAGAGGAGAGAGAGTGTTGAAGGAGAGTATACAAAGGTATATAATTTGTAAGAATTACTAAAAAGATAAAAGAAAAATAAAATAATATGACATATATAAACCTAAGGAATATATGGCTAATAGTGTGCAATGCCTTGACAGTAATGAGGTTGATTGTTCAAGGGTTAAACTCTCCATTCAAGAGACATAGATTGGCAGAATGGATAAGTAAATATGACCCATCTTTATGCTCTCTACAAGAAATTCACCTTAGGCCAGGGACATAATGTGGTTGAAAGTGAATATTTGGAAAATGATTTTACATGCAAACAATAACCAAAAACGGGCAGGAATAGCTATACTAATATTAGACAAAAATAGACTGTAAAGGCAAAATCATTGTAAAAGCAAAGAAAGACACTGAATAGCAGTAAAATGGTAACCTATCAACAAAAAAGCGCAATCATAAACATTTATGCACCTGACCAATGTGCACCAATATATCTGAGGCAAACATTGGAAAAACTAAGTGGTGAAATAGATACCTTTATAATTACACTGGGGGACTTTAATACACCATTATTACCATTAGAGAGAACATCTTGACAGAGGGTCAATAATGGAACAGAGATCTTGAATACATTAGAGGATCTAGACCTAATAGACATATAAACATTACTCCCAAATACAGCAGGATATACATTCTTCTCAATCACACATGGTTCATTCTCCAGAATAGATCACATGCTAGGTCACATACCAATTCTCAACCAATTCAGAAAGATTGAAATTATACAAAGATAATTTCTCTGACCACAATGGAATGAAGCTGGAAATTAATAAGGGGCATAGAATCAAAACAGGCACAAATATATGGAAGTTAAACAACATACTCTTGGACAATCAATGGGTCAAGGAGGAAATTGAAAAGTAAAATAAATCAATACCTACATTGAAATGAATGAAAATGAAAACACAACATATTAGAATCTATGGAATTCAGCAAAAGCAGTGCTTAGAGGAAAATTTATAGCCATAAATGCATATATTAAAAACTAAGAAAGGGAGCAGATATGGCACAAGAAGTTGAGCATCTGCTTCCCACATGGGAGGTTCAGGGTTTCCTGCACAGTGTCTCCTAAAGGAAACAAATAGACAACAAACAGACAATGAGCAGACAAGGAGCAAAAACAATGAACAGACAATGAGCATACAATGAGCAAACAATGAATAAAAACAAATGAGCAGGAAGCTGATATGGTTCAAACAGTTAAGCACTCCCAAATGGGAGGTCTCAGGCTTGGATTCCAGGGCCTCCTAAAGAAAAAAAAAAAAAAGACATAAAGCAAACATAATGAGCAGACAACAAGCAAAAACTATGAGCAGGCAAAGTGTAAAAATATTTTAAAAATTGAATAAAACACTTAAAATATGTGAATTATAGGGTTTGTGAACTATATGTCAATAAAATTATTTTTTAAAAATTAGAAAGAGGTAAACTCAAAGAACTAAGTGCACAGGTGGAGAAGTAAAAAAGAACAAAAAACTAATCCCAAAGTAAGCAGATAGAAGGAAATAAAGATTTGAGAAGAGCTAAATGAAATTGAGCAGAAAAAAGCAATAGAAAAACTTAACTAAATGAAAAGCCGATTCTTTGAGAATAGTAATAAAATTGACATACCCTTAGCAAGATTAATAAGAAAAAAAGAGAGGTGATGCAAATATACAAAATTTTGAAAAGGTGGGGGACATCATCACTGATCCAACAGAAATAAAGTGTATCATAAAAGGATACTTTGAAAAATTGTTTGCTAACAAGATGGATAACATAGATGAAAAGGAAAATTTTCAGAAACACACCAGCAATTGATGAACCAGCAGAAAAATCACAATTAACGATATTGAATTACTCGTCAAAAATCTCCCAACTATGAAGAGTCCAGTACCAGATTGCTTCACAGGCAAATTCTACCCATTATTTCAGAAGGAAAACACTAATCTTGTTTAAACTTTTCAAGAAAAAACAGAAGTGGAGGGAACATTACCTAACTCATTCTATGATTCCAACATTACTCTAACACCAAAGCCACATAAAGGCAAAACAAGAAATGAATACAGACCAATCTCTCTAATGAATCCAGATTCTAAAATCCTGAAAACATGTTTGCTAATTATATTTAACACATCAAACATCTTATACAACATGGCTAAGTCGGTTTCTTCCCTGTTAAGCAAAGGTGGTTCAACATAAGAAATTGAATCAATGTTAAACAAGACATTAACAGATTGAAAGAAAATAATCATATGATCATCTCAATTGATGCAGAAAACATTTGACAAAATCCGGCATTGTTTCTCAAATGAAACACTTCAAAACATAAGAATAGAAGGAAACCCCATCAACATGATAAAAGATAATATGAAAAACTCACCGCTCTTATCATATTCAATTGTGAAATGCTAAAGACTTTCCCTCTAAAATCTGGAACAAAACAAGCATGGCCACTCTCACATTTTGATGGTAGTGCTCAAGCACTTAGGCAAGAAAAAGATATAAAAAGCATCCTAATTGGAAAGGAAAAGTAAAAATTTCACTATTTCAGCTGATATGATCCTATATGTAGAAATTACTGAGAAATCTACAAACAAAGCTTTAGGACTGATAAATGAGTTCAGTTAAATATCAGGATCAATGTGCAAAAATCTATAGCATTTCTGTACACCAATAATTAGCAATCTGAGTAGGAAACCAAGAAAAAAAAATCCACTCGCAATAGCATCTAAAGGATCAAATATCTATGATAAAACTTAACTAAAGATGTAAAGGATTTGTACACAGAAAACTACACAACATTGTTAAAGGGAATCAAAGAATACCTAAATAAATGGTTAATATTCTCTGTTCATGGATTGGACATCATTAAGTTGTCTGTCCTACCCAAACTGATTTACAGATTTAATGCAACCCCAATAAAAATTATAACAGCATTTTTTACTGAATCAGAAAAGCTAATTATGAAATTAATTGGGAAGGGCAAGGGGCCCCACATAGCCAAAAGCATATTGAAATATAGAAATGAAATTAAAGACATGCTTTTAAAGCATTCTAAAAAATTACAATGGTCAAAATGTATGGTATTGGCACAAATGTAGACATATTGACCAATGGAACTGAATTGAGAATTCTGATATAAATCCTTGCATATATGGTCAACAGATATTTGACAAGGCCACCAAGTCCCCTCAACTGGGACAGAAAGGTCTATTCAAAAATTGGTACTTGAAGTACTTGATATCCATATGCAAAAGAAAGAAAGAGGTCAATATCTCACTTTATATAGAAAACTTAACTGTGTTTTAAAAATGTCTTTTAAAAATGGGCAATAGGTTTGACTAGGCACTTCTTCATATATGAAATACAAATGTCTAAAAAGCATCTGAAAAGATGCTCAGCATCAGTAGTTATCAGGAAAATGGAAATCAAAGTACAATGAGATAACATCTTACACCTCTTAGACTGGCAGCTATTAAAAAAACAGGACTACAATTTCTGGAGCAAATGTGGTGGAAAGGGAACACTCATCCACTATTGGTGGGAATGTAGAATGGTCCAGGCACTGTGGAGGACAATTTGGTGGTTCCTCAAGAAACTAATTATAAAAGTGCTTTAAGATCCAGCAACCTCAATTCTGGGTTTATACCCAGAATTAAAAGCAGGGACACAAGCAGATATATGCACTCCACTGTTCATAGTGGCTTTTTTCACTATTGCCAAAATTTGGAAGCAACCCAAGTATTTATCAACAGATGAATGGATAAGTAAATTGTGGTATATACATACAATGAAATATTACTCAGCTGTAAGAAGCAATGCAGTATTAACACATGGGACTACATGGAAGACTCGAGAAGACATTAAGGTGAGTGAAATAACTTAGCCACTGAAGGACAAATATTTCATGGCCTCACAGATATGACTTAAGCAAATTGACCAGGCTCACAGAGCCAGAGTCTATAAGACCGGTTATCAGGAGAGAGAAAGGGACCAGAGGTTGTGAGCTGATGGTCAATATGGGCAAAATCTTTGATAATGTGGAAGGGGGTGATTGGACAGTGGATGGTGGTTATACTGGTGCAATGATGTGACTGGGTTCCATCGTGAGGTGGAGTAGGGTGGGGAGATAGAATAGGACTACCCATTGAAATCGGGGGAGAGCTGGAGAAAGGAGCAGGTGAATTCAGGATTTTTAGGTCTGTGGTTAAAACTACAATGATGGGCATGTTCTTCTGGCATATATAGCAAGTGAGGATTACTGGTGCAGGGCATCAATGGTGGGAGATATACTGGATAGGGTGTAACTGGGGCATGCTTCTATGGTATATGAATGTGCATATCTTGACATAGTGTGTTATCAGAATGGGTGGAAAAGAGTCTGCAAACTACAAGCTAAATAGTTCCGTTCATCTGCCCCATAAGGATCTAAGCCCCCTCACAATCAGAAATAGACTTGGCATCACCATACCAAAATCCTCAATATTGAGGGATGAACAAACAATGGGGGGGGGGGCTGCAACTATGGAATAAAGTAGTCTTCTTATTATCCTAGCAATGGAAGGACTTGTAACATTGATGTAAAGGCCGTGGCCACCAGAGGTTTTTAGGGGAAGGAGAGGGAAGTAGAGGTATAAAGTGGGACATTTTGGGGATATTGGTGTTGTCCTGCATGACATTGCAATTGTGCATACAGGCCATTATGCATTTGGTCAAAACTTATAAAATTGTAAGGTGAAAGGTATAAAGTATATTGTAAAATATAGTAAATGTTTAGTATCAATGCTTCAATATATTTTCATCAATTGCAACAAATGTACCACACTAATGAAAGATGTTTATAATGGAATAAAGTGTGGGATGGTCGAAGGTAATATGGGAATCCCTATATTTTTTATGTAACATTAATCTAATCTTTTTTAAAAATAAAAATGTGTATTAAAAATGGTAAAATCCTTGAAAAGGCAATTATCCAAAGAAGAGATTCAAATGGCAAAGAAACACATGAAAAATTTGTCAACATCAATAGTGATTAGGGAAATGCAAATCAAAACTACAATTAGATATCATTTCACACCCATTAGTATGGCCACTGTTAAAAAGTCAGAAAACTGTAATTGTTGGAGAGACAAGGATGCTTATTTACTGTTTTGGGGAATCAAGACTGGTAAGCCACTGTGGAGGACTATTTGTCAGTTTCTAAGGAAGTTGAATATAACTTTCATGTGACTCTGCAACAAATATCATTACGTGCTATCTACCCAGAAGATCTGAGAGCAATGACACAAACAGACATCTGCACACCGATGTTCATAGTGGTGTATTCATGATTGCCAAATTTGGAAACAACCCAGGTATCCATCAACCAATGAATGGGTAAACAAATTGTGATTGGAATATTGTAAACATGATGGAATATTACACAGTGCTAAGAAGAAATGAAGTAATGAAACATAAGACAACATGGATGAAACTGAAGGGCAATATTTTGAGTGATGGAAGCAAGGCACAATAAAACAAATACTGTATGATGGTGCTATTATGATATAAATATATATTGTGTAAACTCATGGAGTTAATAATTAGAATATTGCTCACCAGAAAATAGAATGAATGTAAAGAAAGGAAAGTTGAAGTTTAAATTGTGCAGAATTTATAAAAAGGTTTTGTAAAACTTTGGAAATGAATAGAAATGGTGAAAGCACATCCTAGTGTTTGTAACTAGCAGAGATTCTATGTGGGTAAGACAGTGGTTGACAGGGTAAGTCTAAGATCAGTCTAAGGTCATATATATTACTAGAATGAAAGCTAAAAAAGTGTAACATGGGACTGTATAAAATAGTGAAAATTCATGTAAAATATGAATATAGGTGATATTGCATATATGACTGTTTTTACAAAATATAAATGAAAGTAAGCTAGACAGATGGAAACAGAAAAGAAGCTATGTAAGGCAGGGGAAGAATAGAGAGATTGAGAGGTGATAAGGTCTTTCATTTGTATGTTTTTTGATAATTGGAGTAATGATTGTGTGGGAAAGAGTGTAAACTACAATGAAACTATAATCCAGGATTAGTAGCAATGCTCCAAGTGTGTTCATCAATTGTAACGAATGTACTGCACTAATGAAGGTTGTTGTTAATGTGGGAAAAAGTGGAAGAGGTAGGGAGCAGGACATGTGGGAATCTCCTTTATTTTATTTTTTTATGTAGCATTATGTAATCTAGGTATCTTCTAAAAAAATAAAAATATATATTAAAAAAGAAAACGCTCTTAAAATGATTGAAGTGCTGAAAGCACTGCACAACTACATGATTATACTGAATACCAGTGATTGTACATTTTGGATGGATTTATGCTTTATTAATATGTATCAATAAAATTGATGTGTTAAAAAAAAAAAACCTCCATCTTTTCCTTAAGGAATTCTGTTCTATCTAAACAAGGGGTTCTTAACTTTTTGCCAGTAAGGTGAAAACCGCAGACCCATTACAAAGTCCACACTACATTGTGCATTTTTAAATAAATATATTACTCTTTAACCAATACATCCCTACAAGAATAATGTTTTATTTGAATTTAAATTCAAGTTCATAGAACCCATGTTAAGAATCCCTAATCTGCAGTCAAATGTGTGTGACTTTACTGTGACCTAAAACTTCTTTGAAAATTAAATGAAAATTTGGGAGACACTGTGGAGTGAGAGGAAGAGGGTGTCACGGTACAGACTAGACACCCAAAAATGCAGTGATAAAAGGGAAAATATTTAAAAAAATTTTTACCACTTTTTGAATATCACAATCCTTTAATTTTATTTTATTTTGTGTTTTTCTTTTTAAGTTTCCATATATTTTATCTCTTACATTTAAACTTATCATTATTATTTCATTTTCTTATTTATTGTATTTGGCTATTATATGGGCTTCATCTTCAGGGAAGGTTTAGATCACAGAAGGGTTACAATGGGGGCAGGAGAGGATCATAAGTGGGGGGTGTCTGGGATGGGGGTTTCATGGGAGAAGGTTAACATGAATATACATGAAAGATTTATAAACTGTTCAAATGATCAAGGGGTTGGGCATGGTCACAGTGGGTGGAGAATCACTCAATAAATGAAAGAATACTGAATGCCCAGCCTGGACAGCTCTTCCACATTCTCCAAGGGAGAAGCAACAGTCCCCTGAGTGCAGGGCAGTGTCTGGCAAAGGTGGATGGTCCACTAATGGGTCCTTGTTATTGATGAGTAGCCTTATGAGTATTTGCTCTTGTAATAGAAGCTTTAGCCTACTGTTATGGGGTGCCTAAGGGTTGCCACCTGAGAGCCTCCTTGTTGCTCAAATGTGAACTCTCTCTAAGCCATACTCAGCATATAAATGCATTACCTTCCCCACAGCATGGAACATGGCTACTGGGGATGAGCCTCCCTGGCAACAAGGGATTAATACCAAGTGCCAACTGGCAATACAACTGGAAAAAGACCTTGAATAAAATGGGAAAAGGTAAAGACAAATGAATTCATGTGGCTAAGAGACTTCAAAGAAATTCTGGATGTCATCCCAGGCTAATGCTTACGCACACCTCATTAGGATCTCATAGAACACCAAAGTGGATATCACCCCACACAGAGGGGCTCCTGAGGGCTCTGGAGACACCCAGGTCCTATATAAGAGGGGATAGCCCCAGAGATTGATGCCTTATCAGTGGGATATACTTTGGAATCAGTGCTCCTGAGAGTGACAGAGTTGGACTCAAATAAGTCCTCCCTGCACATGGCCCATCAGTCCCTTCTATTCAAATCTATACGTGGTGCTGGAGTTTGTAGGTGTGCTTCCAGAGACAGGAGCCTTTGGCCTGCCTATGTGCCAGTTGTGCCTGGAATCTCAGTAGAGCTGCAAATCCTACTCTACAGCTCAATGGACTCACCCAAGTCACCTACTGAGGAGGTGATGATGGACAATGGCCATCCCGGGGAATGGAGAGAGCCTGCAGCTGCAGGCAGGATTAGGGGAAGAGCTATGGACTAGAGTGGACTTACTAGTATTCTGTTGTAAACATATTGTGACTCTAGCAATGGAAGAAAATACAACATTGAGGTGGAACCAGTGGCCACTGGATGCTCTCAGGACAGGGAGAGGGAAAAGCAGTTGTAATACAGGGGCTCTTTTGGGACTTGGGAATTATTCTGAGTGACATTACAATGACAGATATAGGCCATTTTACATCAGCATATAACATGCAGAACTGTGTGGGAGAGAGTGTGGTCTACAATGTGATCTATGGCCCATGATTAGTGATAAAGTCTCAGGATGTGTATATCCACTATAAGTGATGTGCCACACTAATGAAGGGTGTTTATGTGGGAGGTTGTGGGGGGTGTGGGAGGTGGGGAACATGGGAATCCCTGTAATTTTTGTGTGACATTTGTGTAATCTTGATGGAGTTTCAGACTATGACTACTGACAGAAAAGCAGGTCACCTGGGAATATAATAAAAAAGATCACCAGCTGGATGGGAAAAAGCCTGAGACAATGTTTGTAAATTACAGAAATGTAAAAGAGCTGAGTCATTAACCTTTAAGACTTGTTGATTTCAGCTCATGTGTAACTGTTAAGTGTCTATTACCTTACGCATGTGCACATGTATTTTGATTCGTCAAACAACGAATAAGAGCCACGCTCTATGAGGTGGCTGGGCTCTTCTATCCATATGGGAAGGAAAATCCCCTGATCCCAGTTTCTCTTCTGTTTGTCTTATTCTTTCTTTCTCATCCGTGGCACCGTTTTCACGGACCCAGGTCCTGACCGGCAACATAATCTAAGCTTCTTTTAAAATATATTAAAAAAAATTAATTAAAAAAATGTATATATATAAAAGAACCCCTAATCTAAAGAAACATATTTCATGTTGAATGCTTGATCCTTGGTGTCTCCATTTGCCAATATTTTGAGGTGGATTTCTGGGTTTGAATTCATAAGAAATATTCACCTATAATTTTCATATCTTGCAATATACTTATGAAATTGTATTTTATGTTACCTATGGTGGTCTAATAAAACAGGTTGTCAATATTTCATTTTTCTATTATCTGGAAACCTTTTCAGAAAAGATTCATTTTTACTGGAAATATATAGCCTTTTGCAATGGTCTAATTTCATAAAAATAAATAAATGAATTTCTTCTCTAGCTTTTTAATTATACAGTCCACGAATTTTAATGGAATGGTTGAACAACGTCCAAAATGCCACAAAATGTTTCTACAATTTGAATTAGCTCAGTTTTAGTTAATGTCACACGTCTCCTTTGTGCCCATTAATACCAGCAATAATATCACATGTGAACAGAAGAATAAGTAACTAAAAAAAGGTTTAATATTACACATGCATAATTGTATTCTTGTACTGAATGTCTTTTAATCAAATTTATTGATGGATTGGGTTCTTTTGTCTGCTTTGTTAAACATTTAGAGAAATATTATATAGGATCAGCAATTATACCAAGTATATTATCTCTGTACGTTAGCTAGAAATTATGAAATATGACTGAAATCATTCTATCAAATTATTAATTTAAAGATGCTCATTACATTTTCACATTTTTTGGTGACTAGGTTTATTTCATATATGACAATGGAATGGTGAAATATTACGTTTAAATACATTTCTTCTTCCCCACATCACAGATAAAGCTTGAGTATTTTTGACATAATTTATAATAGGAAGTTTCCAATGTTTACTAAGTAGAAAGTGAAGAATTTAATTTCAAGTAGAAAAAGAAACATGAGATGGTACAGAAAATATGCAGTAAAGAGAATGAAGCAGGTGTCATTTTGGACCAAAATCTGAGAGAAGAGAGCAAATATGGAATTTATCATTTCAAGCAGTTTCTCTCTATATTTTTTCTTATCTTAAATGACATCTATTTTTTGCATTCATTTTAGTGGAAAAGTTTGCCATTTCTTTAGCTTGATAAATAGTAACCTTACATAAGATAAAATAGAAGGCTCCATGTATTAAGAAATATAAGAATAAAATGGATGGAAATTATTTAGGAAACAACTGGAATTGATTCATTTTGATTCTAAAGTCTACAGATTTGAAATGATTTGTTACTATTCACAATAAATAAAGAGCATCAATGCTGGTATAATGTATTGATACTACCCACACATCTACCTGCTTCATAGAATAACTGTTTTCTTCTCTTTCAATTTTGCAAATCACACATAAATTCTTTTCATTCAAAGACTATAAACATGAACAATACAGAGAAAGGGGTTCTAGCAAATGCCATTTCAAGATTCCATCTGCCAAGAAACTACAAAATGATACTTGGGCAGAAGGGATTTAACCTGTCCACAGACAATTAAACATGTGAAGATAGATCCTTATGTTAGAAATGGTGCTATTTGTGGAATTGATGATCATTTAATGTGAAAGAATCTTCAATGGGAAATTCTTCTCCCTCCTATATTTCCCTGGACCACCAAAACAGATAAATCCTTGAGTTTCCTTCAAGAAAATTGTAAAGCATTTTTGTACTAATTCTATTTTTAAATCTAATGATGTCTAACTACTAAATAAATAATCCACATTTAACAAAAAAGGAAAAAGTAGTTAGAATTGCTTTCACACTCTGCTTTACTTTATTAACTACAGTGCTGATATTGGTGTTTCACTTTTTATGTAGTTTAGTGGTTCTTGCACAACAATCCTAGGTGGAAAAGAATAGATGGGCTGATTTCTAATTTTATGATTGATGTAATGACTTGGGATGTGAGGATTCACATTACAATTGCTATTTCTTGTTGCATTTGAATTTAAGCATGATATTTTAAAATATTCTTAGTAGAGTACAAAATCTTTTGTTGGTGTTTTTAATTTCATATGCCATACAAAGCCAGAGATTTGATTGTGTAAATAAGCTCAACTCTTAGAATTGTTACAGACCTCCCATTACCCCCATTATGGAAAAATATTTAAGAATAATTTTGTAATTAGAATGTTCAGGGAACTTAAATGAAATATAAATAATTATACATATGTAAAAAATAGCAACAGTACTGCATATTTCAAAATGAAAAAGAACATTTCAAAATGAAAAAGAACAAAGAATTTTCTTTACATATGTAAATCATTTGCTTTGTGTGTGTATATAATAAGCACATGTATATTGTGTTTTCATTTTTAAATGAGAGTTCTGGGAGTAAGTTGATGGAATAATATATAGTTAATTAAATAAAATATATTTCTCCTTATAAAGTTTTCTAATCTTTGTATTTGATGATACCAGCAGAAAAATAAAACTAAACATTATAGAGTAATTCATTCTCCTTCTGATACCAATCAATAAAATTTAAAAAAAAAATCATCTTTTTATTATCAAATATTTAGTGTCTCCCATGCACCTGACACTATTCCACAAAATGTTCATTAACCAATTGTTTTCATATTCTCAAAAACCTCTGAAATGCTGGCTTTTATTATCTCAATTTTGTACATGAAGAACCAGAGGAAAGCAAAGTCAAGGAGAATATCTGATGTCACTAATAAATGGTGAAACCAGGGAGGAAACCCACTAAGTCTGGATCCAAAGCACCAGCCGCTGAATTCTGCCCTCGGATTTGAACACTGAAGTTTTCCAATTCTTAGATGGAGTTAGCTGGGGCTGGTAAATAGATTTATTGAACTGATTGATATTACTATTTACTTGTTTCGATGACACATTTTCTTAATTTGGGCATTTGCAGGAAAATAGGATAATTATGCTTGTCTTACCTTAAGGAACACAGGGGCAGATAAGGAACATTTTCTCTGAGGACAATGTAGGCAGAATTGTAAATTGACCTAAATTCTGTGATAAAGAATTTCTTGTTGCATTTATCCTCTTAGTTCATTGGTAATGTGTGGCCCTGACAACAAAGGATGATGAATCTTTCCGGATATATTTCCATGCAACACTTACTTTTACATAAATAGATTTATGGTGATATATTGAGGAAAAATATAAAAGGTAAGTTATCAATTTGTATATTCTCCATATTTTAAGAACAAACATTTAAGGTCTTAGAATTTAATAATTTTAATCTATGATTTACTTCTAAGCCAAAAAAATTCAAGTGAATATTAGGCATAATAATGTTATTCTTATGTGAGTAGATACTTCATTTGACATTATCATACTTGCTTTTGCAATACAGCTAAAAGTAATATTATATGAATACTAATTCTAATCTTTCAGTCAGTATAAATATAAGTGAAATCGAGCAGATTTTAAATACCAATTTTTATTTTTATTTATCATGTGTCTAATACTAAATATCCTTCATGGGCTTTTAACAAAGGAAGAAATATTGTCTAATACAATATTTGAATTACAACAATATATCATTAACATATAATCAATGAATAACTTTAATATAAACAGGTCATGAGTTTTATTATTAATGAATTGATATACTTACTTGCCTCTCCCTATTCATATTAGGAATAATTTGCAAGCTTTAAATGTGAGAATTTTAACTATTAAATTAAAAAGTTTTATAACATTTTGATATATTAACATGGAAAAACATATTAGGCAAAAATATATTTTTCACCCCAGGCATATTTGAGCATAATTGATATATTATACATAGAAATTTAAATAGTTCAAATTTACCAGTTGAGATATAGATGGGCCTTTGACCCCTTTGTATTCTAAGATCCTACCTGTTACTTCAAAGAATAAATTTACTCTTCAGATTAAAGTTTACTTTGTTTTAAAAAGCATTAAAAAGTACTGATTATGTATCAATATACTGATAATAAATTTAATCTTTTCACCAAATTTTAGATCAGTGTATGAAATATCACTTGTGAAAATCACTTGAACAATATAGGTTCATATTATGTTAATAACAAAACCATACTGTGTGATTTGCCTACCTTTTCACATAGGGATTTCCACTTCAGTGGCATTCCGAAGAACAAAATGTTGATTTTCTTTGTCACTCTAGAGTATCATATATAAAGTTACTTGTTGGTATAGAAGAAAGAATATAAACTCCAAAATTCTTATTGACTGTCAAAGTCTCTTGATGGAGGGGGTGGTTTGAAGAGGCCTGTAAATCATTTTGGTGTGGTGAACTTGGTTGTCTGGACCCCCTTAGAACTTTGGGGATCACACCAGCTGGTTTGAAATGGCACCAGGCTGGGGGGAGAAGAGAATTTGCTGAGGAAGCCTGCTTACTTAACAGCCCTGAGACACAGAGGCTTGGCTTGAGAGAGGGCAGATTCAGCCAATTTAACAGTTCCGCACTGAGCACTATCAGAATCTCAACTACCCTAAGGGAGTCAGGCAGTGGGTAATGCATAATAAGTTTCCACAAGCCTATTTAGGGTCCCCTGGGAGAAGGGGGTAGTCTAAAAGAGGCTTGTAAACCATTTCAGTGAGATGAACTCAGTCATCAGGATCCAATTTGTATTTCAAAAGGGACTTCAACCTGACCAGGAAAGGGGAGGAGCATCTGCTCTTACAGGCTGCTGAATCCTGCTGCCACAGAGGAGTAAAACTTTCACAGGGGAAAGTGACTAAATAGCTTTCTGAAGAGCGAACTGACCCAATTATTAAGTTAGCTCAGTGGAGAAATTTCTGTCTTGATTATATGTGATCCCTAGTTCAATTCCTGGCTCCTCTAAGAGTTGTGGTTCACCAGGATTTCTAACATCCAGCTGATAACGTAGAAGAGGGAAAACATAGACATTATTGTTGTACTAACTACTTTTGGGTCCCTTTTTTCTGCAAAAAAAAAGCTTTCTTTAAAAAATTTAACTTGGTTTACTCACTAAAATCTGCCTCAAAACCTGCAGAGAGAAACCTGCAGGGTAATTGATTGATGAACATAGGCAGTCTGTGAGGCTCCAAAAAGGCCCAAGAAGGAACACTGCTCTTCCTTAGCTTTGTTTCACTGCTGGCTTGTGTGTTTGTTTGGTATTGGCTTGTTTGTTTCTTTGTTTCTTGCTTTTATTTCCACTTCACCCCCTTTTTTAAAATTAGGTGCTGCTAGCTTTCTTCTTCTTTGCTGTGCTTCTTCTTCCTTGATTTCCTATTTTCTGTGTATGTTGATTTTGCCTACCAATGCTATCTCTTTTCCTTCCTTCATCTTTCTATCTTCTGTTTTCTGTTGTGGTTCTTACATTCCACCTTTTTTTCATTAGTCCTCAACTTCACTGATTTCGATTTCTATCCTGTCTATTCTGTTTTCTTTTTTTATTAACTTTTTCCTTTCAGCCCTTTCTTTACTCTTGTTCTCTTTCCTCATCATTCTGGTTTTTTAAATCATTCTATATATTTTTCTCTATTTGGTTTCCCATTCCATTGTACGTACTCTACTTTTTTTCTATTACTCTACACTGCCTACATGAGTTAAATATTCATGTTACTAAGTCTTACATGGCCCCTCTTCTAACTTTTATTATTATTACTATTATCCTTTTTCCTTTCTTACCTCTTTTGATTCCTCTGGTCCTAATCATTTTCCTTCAATGGAACATAGAAAACAGCAAGGAAATAGAACAAGAAGAACAAAGTGTCACAGAGAAAACTTAATAAACACACAGAACCACCAGCTAGATAAAACTCTAGAACAGAGAGAGAAGCTAATCAACTGAATTAGCTGGATCTGTATGATCCAGTGATTCCACTGCTGGGTATATACCCAGAAAAATGATAGCAAAGACACAAACAGATATATGCACACCAATGTTCACAGCGGCATTGTTCACTACTGCCAAAAGTTAGAATCAACCCAGGTGCCCATTACAGATAAATGGATAAAGAATATGTGGTACATACATGCAATGAAATATTACTTAGCTGTTAGAAGAACTAAAGTGCTAACATGGGATAACATGGATGAATCTTGAACACCTTATGTTGAGTGAAGCAAGCCAGGCATTGAAGGATGAACAGTACATGACCTCACTGATATGAATTAAGGAAATTGAGCTTCTCAGAGGGCTATAGTATGAAAGATATGTTTATAAGAAAGAGAAAAAGAAGAGAAAGTTGTGAGCCATCACCCATATGGGCGCAATCTATGGTAAAGTGATAGAGTGTAGTTGTGTATTGAAGGGATAGGACAGGTGGGTAGTGATATTATTCGTTTTAGTGGTGCAGGGTTGACAGGTGGGTAGATTGGGAAGGGTGGGTTAGAATACCTAGGATACTGTGGGGAGAGATGGGAGAGGGACAAGGTGAACACTTGGGATGTATGGGTATGAGGTTGAAAATACAGAGGTGGGAATGCTCTTAGGGCAATATGACAAGGAAGTGTCACTGGTTTAGGGTGTTGGTTGGGGGGGCAATTGGGACAGGGTACACCTGGAGTAGGTTCCTAGGGAGTGTGTAAGTGTTCATCCTGTCATAAGGCATTGTATCAGTGGGTGGAGACCCACATAATCAGTGGGAAGGAAATGGTCTCCCATCTTTGGGAGGACTGATTTGTTCAGAAATAGACAAGTGGGGGTCTCTAAAGAGCATGGTCCATTCCTAATTATGGAGGACAAACTAGTGTGTCAAGACCTCTTGTTGCATGTAATTATGAATCTTTTCATCCAATGAGTCAAGGCAGGTGGTCATCATGGGCCCCAGGGGGATGGGGTGAGACGAACAGAATAGACTAAACAGAGAGTATTTAGAGGTCAGTGGAAATGATTTTTATTACCTTACAGTGATGGACACAGGACACGGTAAATATCAAAATTTATGAGAGTATTTAGAGGTCAGTGGAAATGTTTTTTATTACCTTACAATGATGGACACAGGACATGGTAAATATCAAAATTTATGAAAGTGTATGGTCTAAATTGTAAGCCATAATGTAAAACATTGACAAAGTTTAGTAGCTATGTTTCACTATCTGTATAACAGATATAACAGATCAGTTATAATAATGCTACAATACACATAAAAAAAGATTTTAATATGGGGTAAGGAAAGAGAGAGGAGGTTGAGTATGAGTGTCTTGTAATCTGTGTGTGACTTTGCTGTGACCTAAAACTAATTTGAAAACAAAATGAAAAATAGTGAGACACTGGGGAGTGAGAGGGGGAAGGTGCCATGGTATAGACTGGACACCAGATATTGCAGTGATAAAAGGCAAAAAGTTAAAAAATTTTTTTTTTTTTATTTTTTAAATGTTTTGAATATCTCAAACTTTTAATTTAATTTAATTTTTTAAAGTTTTCATGCATTTTATCTCTTATATTTGAACTTAACATTATTATTTCCTTTTCCTATTAATTGTAGTTGGTTATTGTATTGATTTCATCTTTAAAGAAGCTTTGGATAACAGAAGTATTACAACTGGGGTGGGAGAGAATCGTTGGTGGGGGGTGTCAGGGATGGGGTGTACATGGGAGGAAGTTCACCTGAACATACATAAAAGGTATACAAAGTTGTTCAAATGTTCACTGGGCATGGTCACATTGGGTGGAGAATCACTCAATAAATGAGAGAATATTGAATTCCCAGCATGGAGAGCTCTGCCACATTCTCCAAAGGAGCAGCAACAGTACCCCAAGTGCAGGGGCAGTGTCTGGCAAAGGAGGATGATCCACTGATGGGCCCTTGTTATTGATGGCTAGCTTTATGAGTCTTTGACCTTAAAATTTAAACTTAGTCTATTGATATGCGGTGCCTAAGTGTTGCCTCTTGAAAGCCTCCTTGTCACTCAAATGTGGCCTCTCTCTAAGCCAAACTCAGCATATCAATGCATTACCTTCCACCCAGCATGGGACATGATTTCTGGGGATGAGCCTCCCTGGCACCAAGGGATTGCTACCAAGTGCCAACTGGCAATATGACTGGAAACAGAACTCAAATAAAAGGGGGAAAAGGCAAAGACAAAGGAGTTCATATTTTTAAGAGACTGCAAAATGAGTAGGAAGGTCATCCCAGAGGTAATGCTTATGTATATCTCAGTAGGACCTCATAGGATTCCAAAGTGGATATCACCCATAGAGGGGCTCTGAAATGCTCTGGAGAAACCCAGGTTCTCTGTCAGGGTGTATAGCTTCAAAGTTTGGTGCCTTATCTTTGGGCCCTACTTTGGAATCTGTGCTCCTGAGAGTAATGTTGGACTCAAATAAGTCGTCCCTGCACATGGTTCATCTGTTCTATTCAAACCTGTATGTGGTGCTGGAGGTTGTAGCTGTACATCCAGAGACTGGAGTCTTTGGGCTGTCCATGTGCCAGCTGGGCCTGAAATTTCCATAGAGTTGCAAATCCTACTCTACAACTCAATGGAATCAACCAGAACACCTGGCGGGGAAATGATGATGGACAGCAGCCATCCCAGCGAATGGAGAGAGTCTGCAGCTGCAGGCAGGATAATCCCATCCATCTTATCCATGGGATATAAGCCCCTTTTCAATTGGTGATAGAGTGGACATCACCATCCCAGACTCCTCAGGATTTGGGGAAGAGCTAGGTACTAGCGTGGACTTACTGGCATTCTATTATAGACATATTGTGATTCAAGCAATGGAATAAATTGCAACAATAATGTGGAGCCAGTGGCCACTGGATGTTCTGGGGACAGGGAGAGGGAAAAGCAGTTGTAATAGAGGGGCTTTTTCAGGACTTGGGAATTGTGATAAGTGGTATTGCAATGACAGATAAAGGACATTTTATATCTTCATATAACATGCAGAACTGTGGGGCAGAGTGTGGTTTACAATGTGAACTATGGTCCTTGCTTAATGGCAAAGCCCCAGGATGTATATATCCATTGCAGGTGATGTGCCACACTAATGAAGGATGTTTATGTGGGAGGTTGTGGGAAGTGTGGGGGGTGGAGCATAGGGGAATCCCTATAATTTTTGTGTAACATTTATGTAATCCAAGTATCTTTTTTAAAAATTTATAAAAATATTATTATATAAAAAAAGTCTCTTGATGGTTCTACAAAACCATTTTGCAGGAGAGAGAACTTCAAATTAAGAAATAATTCAGCATATAGCAAGAAAGGTTTTTATTAATTAACAATTTTATAGTCTTTATATATTATCAAATTTACATCTTCTTTTCTCTAATTGCCACAAATAATATTGATTTGAATGACTGACTCCATTATCTCTCTCTCTCTTTATATATGCATAAACATATATACATATATGAATATATATGCATATATGTATATATTTAGAGACAACAAAATTGACTCACTCAGGAATCCAACTACTTTGACAGTTTCAATTTTTTAATTGAATCATTGCTTCTCTTACCCTCCTTTATTTGATACTAAAGGAACAGAGTTTTACAAATAGTGATAGGAAAGACACAGTATAGGAAAAATTTCAAATAAATCCTGAATCAAATTTTTTTTCTATAATTGAGTTGACTTATTGAAAAGTGTTTCAATAAATTAAGTAAGTACTCATTTCCTAATAATAAGCCAGAAAAAAAATCTGAAATAAACATCAGGCATATTTTTATTTTTAAAATGCTTTATATTTCACATTTTAATTGTGTGCACTCTAGTTCTCTAATATGAATATAAAATACCCAATTTAAAGTAAAAAGTTATATTATTGAAGTACAATTCAGAGCTCTTTTATTTTGAGCAATGAAGAGCTTCCATGAGTTTATGTCACTGTAATGAGGGTACAGTGTTTGGAACTACTTCTGATGATAAGATTTTTAAAAATTTCTGTCCATAATTGCTGGAGAACTAGTAATACATATTTAGGCTTATACCTTGAAAGAAACATAATTAATGTAAAGCAGTAGGCTTATAACCAAAATGTCATACATGTTAAGGGGTCAATTATATGGAATTTCCTAGATGGTGAATCATAATAAAATGGCAAGCTTCCAACCATAAGAAACAAGTCACTATATATTGTGACATCCAATGACTCTAACTACATTTTTCCAGAAAAGTCTAGACTGTTATGCTGAGTGAAATTTGTTTTTAATATGGCCATAGAGATTTCATTTTTAAATGAAGCATTTTTTGAGGACATCTTGAACAATGTAAACCCTGCCCATTACCAAAATTAACCAAGCTACTAATTTGTTTTTTCTTCAACAAAATAGCATATGGGTCCATTGAGTTACTCTCTATCCCCTCCCACACCCACAGCAGACCAGGTTATTGGACCTCTGTAGAAGTAACTCTTTCTTTCCTTTACACAGAGCTGTAAAGAATTATGCAGAGATGATGAACATTACAAAGGCTTCAGGCAAAATTATATCAGTAATAGCAATTTTTGCTTTTTTTCTAGCAGTTTTATTTATTGCTGTATTTTGTTTGTTTGTTTTTATTGTTTTTTTTTTTCCCATAGTTTTGTAGTTTGTTATATCAGCAAAAGTCTTTTGAGTATGTGGCATCAAATTACTGAATCTCCAACATCAAACACCTTGTTTGATTTTGGGCTTCTTCTCATCCTCTTTGAATAGTCTTGTGTTTCTGCTATCATATTATAAAAAAAGTAAAGACAAACATAGCCATCTTTTTTTTTTCTCTTGTGTATTTATTTTTTTAAGATACTTAGATTATACAAATGACATAAAAAAGGGGGTTCCCATATGCCCTGCTCTCCACACCTCCCACATTTTCCCACATTAACAACATCCTTCATTAGTGAGGTACAGTCATTGCATTTGATGAACACATTTTGGAGATTTGCCACTAAATGTGGATTAAAGTTTACATTGAGTTTACACTCTCTCCCACCCAATTCTATAGGTTATGACAAGATGTAAAATGTCCTACATCTGTTTTTGCAATGTCATTCAGGACAATTCCCAAGTCCCAAAATTGCCCCTGTATTACACCTTTTTTAAAAAATTTATTTATTTTTTATTGTGGGTAAAAATCAAAATTTTCACAATACAAACCAATATTTGTAAAATGATATATAAATATATATGCATATATGTGCATTTGCTTACAAAAATTATATATAGATATATATAAAGAGGTGCTTAGATTACCTAAATATTACATGGAACCTACTGGGATAACCATGTTCCCCACCTCCCACACCTGCCACCACATCCCACATAAACATCTCCCACAAGTGTGGCCCATCACCCTCAATGGACTTACACATCCTGGGGCCTTGCCATCAACCATAGACCACAGTTCACATAGTAGACCACACTCTCTCCCACACAGTTCTGAATGGTGTGTGCTGATTTAAAATGGCCTATATCCATTGCCACAAAGGCACTCAGGACAACCTTCAAATTCCAAAAAAGCCCCTGTATTTCAACTGCACATCCCCTCCCTGCCCCGAAAGTGTCCAGTGGCCGCCAGCTCCACCTCACTGTTATAATTTCTTCCATTGCTAGAATCACCATATGGGTACAACAGAATACCATCAAGTCTCAATCATGAGAGGACTGGGATGGTGATGTCCAGTCCACCTCCAAATGAGAGAGGGTTTATATCTAATGGATATGGTGGGTGGGATGATCCTGCCTGCAGATGCAGGCCCTCTCCATTCCCTGGGCTGGCCGTTGCCCATCGTTGTCTCCTCACCAGGTGACTTGGATGAGTCCATTTAGCTTGAGGGTAGGAGTTGCAGCTCCACTGAGATTCCATGCAGCCCTGGCACATAGGTAGGCCAGAGGCTCCAGTCTTTGGAAGTATACCTAAAAACTCCAGCATCACATATAGGTTTAAATAAAAGGGACTGATGTACCATGTGCAGAGAGGAATTATTTGAGTCTAATTCTGTCACTCTCAGGAGCACAGATTCCAAAATAGAGCCCACTGATATGGCGTCAGTCTCTGGGGCTATCCCCCCTTATATAGTACCTGGGTTTCTCCAGAGCTCTCAGGAGCCCCTCTGTGTGGGGTGATATGCACTTTGATGTTCTATGAGATCCTACTGAGGTGTGCGTAAGCATTACCTCTGGGATGACCTCCCGACTCTCTTTGGAGTCTCTTAGCCACTTGAACTCATTTGTCTTTACCTTTTCCCCCATTTATTCAAGGTATTTTTCAAGTTGTGTTGCCAGTTGGCACTTGGTATTGGTCCCTCATTGCCAGGGAGGCTCATCCCGGGAGTCATGTCCCAAATTGGGGAGAAGGTAATGCATTCATGTGCTGAGTTTGGCTTAGAGAGAGGTCACATTTGAGCAACCAGAAGGCTCTCAGGTGGCAACCCTTAGGCACCCCATAACAGTAAGCTAAGTTTCAGTTACAAGAGCAAAGACACATAAGGGTAGTCATCAATACAAAAACTCATCAGTGGGCCATCCTCTTTTGACGGACACTGTCTCTGCACTCAGAGGACTATTGCTGCTCCCTTGGGGAATGTGGCAGAGCTCTCCAGGTTAGGAATTCAGATTCCCTCATTTATTGAGTGATTGTCCACCCACCGTGACCATGCCCCATCCTTTGATCTTTTGAACAATTTTGTATATCTTTCATGTATATTCAGATGAAATTACTCCCACGAATCCCCCCTCCCAGACACCCCTAACCAATAATCCCCTGCAGTACCCATTGTAACCCTTCTGTCATCCAAATCTTCCATGAACATGTAGTCCATAAAATAATCAAATACACTTAATAGGAAAAAGAAACAACAATGATAAGCTTACATGCAAGAGACAAACATAAGGATACTCAGGAAAAAACAAACAAACAAAAAAAAAACAATCTAACAAAAAATAAAACAAAACAAAATATAATTAGCGGATTGGGACATACCAAAAAATGGGGAAAAAGCAAATGAAATGCCTTTAAATATATATATATATTCTTTTTTTCATTTTATCATTGTGTTATCGGATGTCCGGTGTGCTGTGACACCTTCCCCCTCTCAATCCCCAGTGTCTCCCAAATTTTCATTTAATTTTCAAAAAAGTTTTAGGTCACAGCAAAGTCACACATGGAATATCAGAGACTCCCAGATACCAAAGCACCCCCCATTCCCCACCCCATATTAAACCCCCCCTTTTTTTGGATGTTAGCCTTGTTATAACTGTTGTACAGATAGCAAAATATAGCAACTATACATTGTCAATGATTTTCAGTATAGTTTATAATTTAGATGATATAGTTTAATAAGTTTTGATGGTATTTACCATGTCCTGTGTCCATTACTATAAGAAAATGATAAACCTTTCCAATGACCACTAAATACCCCATTAGATCTTAACTGTTCCTTCCTCCCCACCCACCTGGGGCATATGACACTCCTCTATCTAGACTCCTGGAACGTCAAGATTCATAGTTACATGCCATGGGTATTTGAACCTGCCCTTCCTAATTTATTAACCTGTCAACGCTGCAACACCAACCCAGTAATATCACTACCCATCTGTCCTATCCTTCAATATGCAACTATTCTCTATCCATTTACCATAGATTATGTCCATATGGGTGATGGTTCAAAGACTGCTCTTCTCTTTCTCTAACTTGTTAACCTTTCATTCAGATAATGGATCTCAGAGACTGCTCACATTCCTCAGTTCAAATTAGTGAGGTCATATACTGTTCATCCTTCAGTGCCTGGCTTGCTTCACTCAATATAAGGTCTTCAAGATTCATCCACGTTATTCCATGTGTTAGCACTTTATTCCTTCTTACAGCTGCGTAATATTCCATTGTATGTATGTACCACATTTTGCTTATCCATTCATCTGTTGATGGGCCCCGGGGCTGATTCCAGCTTTTGGCAATGGTGAACAATGCCGCTATGAACATTGGTGTGCATATATCTGTTTGTGTCTTTGCTTTCAGTTCTTCTGGGTATATACCCAGCAAGGGAATTGCTGGATCATATGGAAGATCCATTGTTAGTTTTCTGAGGAACCGGCAAAATATCCTCCACAGTGCCTGGACCATACCACAGTCTCACCAGCAGTGGATGAGGGTTCCTATTCCTCCACATCCTCTCCAACATTTAGTGTCTGCTCTTTTTTTAATAGCTGCCATTCTGATGGGTGTAAGATGGTATCTCATTGTAGTTTTGATTTGTATTTCCCTGATAGCAAGCGATGTTGAGCATTTTTTCATGTGCTTTTTAGCCACTTGTTTTTCTTCCTTGGAGAAGTGTCTTTTCAGGTCACTTGCCCATTTTTTAAATGGGTTGTTTGTCTTTTTATTTTCAAGGTGTAGGATTTCTTTATATATGCAGGATATTAGGCTCCAATCAGATATATGGTTGCCAAATATTTTCTCCCATTGGGTAGGTTGCCTTTTTATTTTCTTAATAACATCCTTTGAGCTGCAGAAGTTTTTTTATTTTGATGAGGTCCCACTTATCTATTTTTTCTAATGCTGCTCGTGCTTTGGCTGTGCAATTCAGGAAACCATTTCCTATTACAAGGTCCTGTAGATGCTTCCCTACATTATCTTCCAAGTTCTTTATGGTTTTGGCTCTTATATTTAGATCTTTGATCCATTTTGAGTTGATTTTTGTATAAGGTGTGAGATGGCATTCTTCTCTAATTCTGCTGGATATGGATATCCAGTTCTCCAAGCATCACTTGTTAAAGAGACCATTCTCTCCCAACTGAGTGGGCTTGGTGGCCTTGTCAAATATCAGATCTATCAGAACTCTCAATTTGTTTCCATTGGTCAGTAGGTCTATCCTAGTGCCAATGCCACGTAGTTTTGATCAGTGTAGCTTTGTATTATGTTTTAAAGTCAGGTAGTGTGATACTTCCAACTTCATTTTTCTTTTTCAATATGTCTTTGGCAATTTGGGGCCTCTTGCCTCTCCAAATATATTTTGTGGTTAGTTTTTCCAGGTCCTTAAAAAATACAGTGTTGATTTTATTGGGATTGCATTAAATCTGTAGAATAGTTTGGGTAGGATAGACATCTTGATGATGTTTAGTCTTCCTATCCATGAATAGGGAATATTTTTTCCATTTATTTAAGTCTTCTTTGATTTCCTTTATCAGTGTTGTGTAGTTTTCTGTATATAGGTCCTTTATATCTTTAGTTGAATTATTCCTTGATATTTGAGTCTTTTAGTTACTATTGTAAATGTATTTTTTTCCTGATTTCCTCCTCAGTTTGCTCGTTATTGGTGTATAGAAATGCTCTTGATTTTTGAGCATTGATCTTATAGCCTTCAATATTACTGAACTCCTTTATAAGTTCTAGAAGCTTTGTTGTAGATTTCTCAGGGCTTTCTATGTATAGGATCATGTCATCTGCAAATAATAAAAATTTTACATCTTCTTTTCCAATCTGGATGCCTTTTATGTCTTTTTCTTGTCTCAGTGCACGTGCAAGTTCTTCTAAGACAATGTTAAATAGGAATGGTGATAGGGGGCATCCTTGCCTAGTTCCCAATCTCAGAAGGAAGACTTTTCGGATTTCACCGTTGAAAATGAGGTTAGCTTTGTGTTTTTCATATATACCCTTTATCATACTCAGAAAGTTTCCATCTATTCCTATCTTTTGTAGTGTTTATATGAGGAAAGAGTGCTGTATTTTATCGAATGCTTTTTCTGTATCTATAGAGATGATCATGTGTTTTTTTTCTTTCAATCTGTTTATGTGATGTATTACATTGATTTCTTTTCTTATATTGAACCATCCTTGCATACCCGGGATGAAACCCACTTGGTCATGGTGTATAATCCTTTTGATATGTTGTTGAATCTGATTAGCAAGTATTTTGTTGAGGATTTTAGCATCTAGGTTCATTAGAGAAATTGGTCTGTAATTTTCCTTTCTTGTGGTATCTTTATTTGGTTTTGGAATTAGGGTAATGTTGGGCTCATAGAATGAGTTAGGCAATTTTCCTTCTACTTCTATTTTTTGGAAGAGCTTAAGTAGAATTGGTGTTAGCTCTTTCCGGAATGTTTGTTAGAATTCAGCTGTGAAGCCATCTGGTCCTGGGCTCTTCTTAGTTGGGAGGTTTTTGATGACTGAGTCTGTCTCTTTACTTGTAATTGGACTGTTAAGGTTATCTATTTCTTCTTTTATCAATGTAGGCTATTTGTGAGTTTCTAGAAACTTGTCCATTTACTCTAAATTATCATTCTTGTTGGCATATAATTTTTCAAAGTATCCTCTTATAATACTCTTTATTTCTGTGGCATCAATAGTGATATCCCCTTGCTCATTCCTTATTTTATATATTTGCATCTGTTCTCTTTTTTTCTTTATTAGTCTGGCTAAGGGTTTGTCAATTTTATTGATATTCTCAAAGAACCAGCTTTTGGTATTGCTTATTGTTTCCAGTGCTTTCTTATTCTCTATTTCATTTAGTTCTGCTCTAATCTTTGTTATATCCTTCTTTCTACTTCCTTTAGGTTTAGTTTGTTGTTGTTTTTCCAATTCCTCCAAGTGTGCAGTTAGGTCTTCAATTTTAGCTTTTTCTTCTTTTTTAATATATGAATTTATGGCTATGAACTTCACTCTCAGGACTGCTTTCGCTGCATCCCATAGGTTTTGATATGTTGTGTTGTCGTTTTCATTAGTTTCAAGGTAGTTACTGATTTCTTTTGAGATTTCCTCTTTGACCCACTGTTTATCTAAGAGTGTATTGTTTAACTTCCATATCCTTGTGCTAACCTGTTTCTCTGGCCCTTAGTGATTTCCAATTACAATCCATTGTAGTCAGAGAAATTACTTTGTATAATCTCAATCTTCCTGAATTCATTGAGAGTTGTTCTGTGGCCTAGCATGTGGTCTATTTTGGATTAAGTTCTGTGTGCACTCGAGAAGAATGTAAATCCTGCTGTATTTGGGTGTAGTGCTCTGTATATGTCTATTAATTACAGGTTTTCTAATGTATTGTTGATTTCCTTTGTTTCTTTATTGATTCTCTGTCTAGATGTTCTGTCTAATGGTGATAGTGGTGTGTTGAAGTCCCCTGGTATAATTGTAGAGGGATTTATTTCTCCTCTTAGTTTCTCCAGAGTTTGCCTCACGTACTTTGAGGCACCCCGAATAGGTGCGTAAATGTTGATGATTGTTCTCTCATCTTGAGAGATTACTCCTTTTACTAATATGTAGTGTCCATCTTTGTCTCTTACAATAGTTTTGCATTTAAAGTCTATTTTGTCTGATATTAGAGTAGCTACTCCTGTCCTTTATTGGCCATTGTTAGCTTGTAAAATGCTTTTCCAGCCATTCACTTTCAGTCTCCTTGAATCCCTGGGTCGAAAGTGGGTTTCTTGTAGACAGCATATAGATGAATCATATTTTCTTATCCATTCAGCCAATCTGTGTCTTTTGATTAGTGAATTTAATCCATTAACATTCAGTGTTACCACTACTGGGTATATACCCAGAAGAACTGAGAGCAGTGACACGAACAGACATCTGCACAACAATGTTCATAGCCACATTATTCATCATTGCCAAAAGTTGGAAACAACACAGGTGTCCATCAACAGATGAATGGATAAACAAACTGTGGTCTATTCACACAATGGAATATTATGCAGCTGTAAGAAGAAATGAAGTCATAAAGCACATGGCAACATGGATGAATCTGGAGGACATTATGTTGAGTGAAGCAAGCCAGACACAAAAGGACAAATATTGTATGAATGCATTACTATGAACCAAATATATTGTGTAATATATTGTTTGATTCACACACACACAAAAAAAAAAAACACAAAAAAACAAACAAAAAACAAAACAAAAAAAATTACATGTATCCATTACATTTAATTGAGAAATGTATATATTTATTCATCTGTGTTTACTTTTTAGTTTTTTATTGCTTATGTTTTCAATTATTAAATGTACAAAATAAAGTTAAAAAAATAACATTCAGTGTTATTACTTGTAATGAATTTCTTACTTCAGTCATTTTTTCTTTAGGTTAATGTATGTCCTATGTTGTTTTGTTTCTCTTTTTTTATTTTTATATTTTTTTATTTTTTATTCTTTCTTTATTATATCAAATTCTTTCTAACTTTTTGTATTTTTTCCATTTTTAAAACTATCATTGTTTCATTTACTTATTAATTGTATTCTGTTTTGTATGCTTCATTTTCAATGAATTTTTGGATAACAGAAGTGTCACAACTGTGGCAGGAATGGTCATTGGTGCAGGGTGTCAATGATGTGGGACACATGGAAGGAAATTCACCTGGGACATACTAAGAAGGCATATGAATGAGTTCCAATGTTCATGGGGCATTGTCATGGTGGGTGGAGATCCACACAATAACTGAAAGAATATCCAATTCCCTTAATTGTGAGTTCTACCACATTTGCTAATGGGACAGCAAGAATCCCCCAAGTACAAATGCATTGACTAGTGAAGTATGATGGACCATTGATGGGTCCTTGATATTGATGGCTGTATTTATGAACCTTTTCTTTTGAAATTGAAAGTTAGTCTAATATTCTATGTTGCCTAAGTGTTACCTCTGGACTGCCTCCTTGTTGCTCAAACATGACCTTTCTCCAAGCCAAACCCAGCACATAATTCCATTACCCTCCCACTGGCATGGGACATGACTCCCAGGAATAAGCCTCCCGGGCACCAAGGGATTATTATCAAGCTCCAACTTACAATACAACTGGAAAAAGACCTTGAAAAAAAGGAGGAAATGGCAAATACCAATGGGTTTTTATTGCTAAGAGACTTCAAAGTGTGTTGAGAGGTCATACCAGAAGTTACACTCATGCACATCTCAGCAGGATACCATGGACTGCCATAGTAGATATGCCCTGAAACAGTGGGACTACTGAGGTGTCTGGAGACAGCCATACACTATGGGCAGGGCAGACAGCCCAGGGCTTTGGTGCCCTGCCAATGGGACTTACTTTGGTATTTATGCTCCCCAGTGTAACAGAGTTTGATTCAGTTGTGGTTTCCCTACACATGACTCTTCTGGCCCTTCTATTTGAACCTATAGTTAATGCTAGAGTTGACAGTTTTTGTCCAAGAGACTTAAATCTTTCGGCTTTCCATCTTCTGGTTTATTCCTGAATCTCAACACAGTTGCAACACCTATTCACCAGTTCATTAGACTCACCCAGGACAACTAACAAGGAAATGATAATGGACAATAACCATCCCAAGGAACAGAGAATGTACTACTGCAAGCAAGATAGTCCCATTCATCTGCCTGATGGAAACTAAGCCCCCTCTCAATTATAGGTAGAGTGGACATCAACCCAGAATCCTCAGTATTAGGGAATGAATGATCACAGAGGGAAAACAGGTGCAACATGGTGGCACCACTGGGACACTGGAATTGTCCTGAATGACAACGCAATGACAGACACAGGCCACTACACATCCTATAATAACCTACACAATTGTGTGGGAAAGAGTCCAAACTACAATGCAAAATATAATCCACATGCAGCAGCAGTGCTCCAACCTATGTCCATCAATTGCAACAAATATACCACACCAGCGAATGTTGTCGTCAATGCAGGAATTCCAGGGAGTGGCAGTAAGTGGGACATATGGATAATCCCTAACACCCTTCATGCAACATTTCTGTGATCCAAGTATGTTCAAAATATAATTTTAAAAACTATAACAAAAAAATAAGTAGACTATTCTATTACACCATATACAAAAATAAATTCAAAATTGTTTGATACCATTTATTTAATATGTAAATATAAATCAATTTATAAAGATGAAATTGGATTAAAAATATAGGGTTGTAAGAGGATAGAAGGATCACAAAGTGACTGCTAAGAGGGGTGGAGTTTTGCCTTTTCTTCTTCTTTTTTTTTTATTTTATTTTCAGATCCCTCCAACATAATTTTTTTAAAGATTTATTTTATTTATTTATTTTGCCCTTGCTCATTGTTTTTTGCTTGCTGTCTGCTCTCTGTGTGTTCTTCTGTGTCTGCTTGTCATCTCTTCAGGCAGCACCAGGAACCAATCCTGGTGAGAGAGAGGTGTTCAATCTCTTGTGTCACCCTGGTCTGCTGTGTCTCTTATTGATCTCCTCTGTGTCTCTGTTGCATCATCTTGCTGTGCCAGCTCTCTGTGTGAACAAGGATTCCATATGGGTCAGCATTCCTGCATGGATCAGCTCTCCTGTGTGGGTCAGAGTGCTGCATGGGCCAGCTCACCACACAGTTCAGCTTACCTTTCACCAGGAGGCCCCAGGAATCAAACCCTGCACCTCCTATATGGTAGATGGGAGCTTAATCACTTGAGCCACATCCATTTCCATGATTTTTTCTTTTTGGAGTAATTTTTCTAAAACTATTTTGGTAATGAAGCCACAATATTTTGATTATAAAAAGACCTATTGATTATACACTTAGGATAGATTGTAAAGTATGTGTCCATATCTCAATTAAACTTATTTAAAATAAATAAATATGCAAGAATAGCCCAAAAGACCAACTATGTAAATCAAGGGAATCATAGATTGACAGGTGATGAATTTTTGTACATTTTTCTGTTTTTTATTTGTTATTGAAATAATGAAAATGGTCTAATAATGATTGAAGTGATGAATACACAATTTTGTGATTATGCCAAATCCAATTGACAATAAACTTTGGATAGATTGTATTCTTTACTAATATGTATCAATAAAATTGATTTGTTTTTTTAAAAACTTAGCTGCAAAGTTTCCATATTTGTATACTCTGGGACTTAATGTTTTAATAATTAATGTCAAGGGAATGATTTCCAAATGTCATCCATCATAATGGTATTGCCTATGGGTATGGAAAGTTTTGGAATCTATTAAATATTTTATTAACAAGATGATTATTGCAGTGCATTTTCCCTGCATATTTCCTACTGGGAAATTAGCAATGGGAACTGGGAATGATCTGGACCTCTGCCTGGCACAGTGAACTACTTTGTGCATGATTCTCACACCCACTGATAAAAATTCTAGTCACAGAGATGAAGTATTGTTTTACCTAATATTATGAACAAAATGACTATATCTGTTCCTCCACTTCATATATTTACTCACTGACCCAGGAAAGGCAATCAGAGAACTACATTCATTTCTGTGGGAAAGATTCCAAAATCACAGACTTCATACATTTTCCTATCCCCAAATGTATAAAATTTCCAGTTGAAATTCACTAAGTCATCCATTTGATGCCCAATCATTTTCCAAAACCCCTCAAACAATATTCATCAAAGAAACAAAATTTCTGATGCACATAATCTCCCAATCTCTGAATAAATGATTTCCCATGATTTTTCATTGCATTCTCCACAATGAATTTTTTGGAAGTCTCTCAAGGATTTTCATCCTTCTAATGAAATCTTCTTCCTCTTATTTAATGTTTTATGGTTATTCTTAAACTGAGTTACCTTTAGCACATTATGGCTTAGCTTTGACTGAATAAGAGTGCACAGTGATTACAGACTTAGTGTTTCACTCTTTGGGAGTTCACTCATTTAATTTAAAGGATAAATTAGGAATTAAGACAATCCCACATTGAGTACAGGTGTAGAATTCCTCACATGTGATTTTTCTTATTAGTTTATTAGAGTGGTAGAAGAGGCACCTCCAATTCCATTATATTTACACTATATCTTTTCTCACATAGTATATCATTTATCTATTAAGGGCTTTGCTACATAACATAAATATGGATTGTCACCAATATGAATGTTATTAGATTATCTGAAGAAGTATGGATGATGACAGGATTTCTGAACACATTAAAAACAGTGTTTCTTCAGAATGTGAGTTCTCTGGTATGTTTAAAGGTTAAATCTATGGCTGAAGTCTCTTAAATATGCAAAACATTTATAGTGTGAGTTGTTACATTTAAAATAAGATATTGACTGAATGACTATCACAAATTGTTGACATTCATAGGGATTCTGTCCTTTTGATTACTCTCCTATTGTCTAAGGCCAGAAAAATTGTTTTCCCATACATATGATATTATGGTTTCTGTCCACCATGAATTCCTTAATGTTGTCTGTGGGGAGAAATACAGGTAAAAGGTTTCCTACATAGACAACATTCATGCAGTTTTTCTACACTGTGTATTTTTTCTTGGTGTTTAAGATTAGAAAATTGGCTGAAGTTTTTCACACATAAATGACACTTATAAAGTTTCTCTCCAATGTGTGTTCTCTCATATTGTTGAAGATGGGATTGTTGACTGAAAGCTTTCCCGTTTGATGAAATTCATAGGGTTTCTCTCTACTGTGAGTTGTCTCATGTCATCTAAGATTAGAATAATTTCTGAATGCTTTCCCACATTGATGATATTCATAGGGTTTATCTCCAGTGTGAGTTCTTTCATGTTTTTTTTTAATGGAAGAGAGATGGAAGAAGCCTTCACAATGGTACTGCATTCATAGTTTTTCTCCGCAGTGTGAGCTCTCTGTCATTGAAGATGAGAATATTGATTGAAAGTTTCCTGCACAGAAGACATTCATAGAGTTTCTCTCCAGTGAGTTCTCTGATGATGTTTTAGGGAGGAGTATTGACTGTAGGCTTTCCAAAAAATATGACATTAATATGGTCTCTCTCCAGTGTGAGTTCTCTGATGTTTTTTTCAGGGAAGAGGCTCTCCCACAAAGATGACATTCATAGAGTTTTTCTCTAGTGTGAGTTCTCTGATGTTGTTTTAGGGAAGAGGAGAGACTGAAGGCTTTCCCACAAAGACGACATTGATATGGTTTAACTCCAGTGTGAATTCTCTCATGTTGTTGAAGATGGGAATGTTGACTGAAAGCTTTCCCACATAGATGACATTCATAGGATTTATCTCCAGTCTGAGTTCTCTCGCATTGTTTTTGGGAAGTGGAGAGACTGAAGGCTTTCCTACAAAGATGGCATTCATAGGGATTCTCTCCAGTGTGAGTTCTCTCATGTTGTTTTAGGAAAGAGGAGTGATTGAATACTTTCTCACAAAGATGACATTCATATGATTTCTCCCCAGTGTGAGTTCTCTCATGTTCTTTAAAATAAGCATAAGCTTGTGGGTTCTCTCATGTTGTTTTAGGGAAGAGGGTTAATGAATACTTTCTCACAAAGATAACATCATATGGTCTCTCTCCAGTGTGAGTTCTCTCATGTCATTGAAGATGGGAATGTTGACTGAAAGCTTTCCCACAAAGATGACATTCACATGGTTTCTCTCCAGTGTGAGTTCTCTCATGTCGTTGAAGATGGACAGCATATAGATGGATCATATTTTATTATCCACTCTGCCAATCTGTGTCTTTTGATTGGTGAATTTAATCCATTAACATTCAGTGTTATTACTCGTAACGAATTTCTTACATCAGCCATTTTTTTCTTTGGGTTAATGTATGTTGTATGTTGTTTTGTTTCTCTTTTTGTCTTCTCAGTTGCTTTTAAACTCTCCTCCAACCCTGTCACCTTGTTTTTTTCCTTTCAACCTGTAGAAATTCCTTTAGTATTTCTTTTTTTTTTTTTTTAAAGATTTTATTTATTTATTCATTTATCCCCCCCTTGCTGCTTGTGCTCGCTGGGTCAGCTAACCACGCCGCGCAGGTGGGCTTGCCTTCACCAGGAGGCCCTGGGAACCGAACCCAGGGCCTCCCATATGGTAAATGGGAGCCCTACTGATTGAGCCACAGCCGCTTCCCCCTTTAGTATTTCTTGAAGTGCTGGTTTCTTATTGACATACTCTCTTAATTTCTGGTTGTCTGTGAATATTTTGAGCTCTTCATCATTTTTGAATGCCAATTTTGCTGGATAGAGAATTCGTTGCTGGAAGTTTCTTTCTTTTAATATTTTGACTATGTCATACCATTGTCTTCTTGTCTCCTTGGTTTCAGCTGAGAAATCAGCACTTAATCTTATTGTGCTTCCCTTGTATGTGATGGTTCCCTTTTCTCTTGCTGCCTTGAGTATTTTCTCTTTGCCTTGAGCATTGGACACTTTGACAAGTATATGTCTTGGAGTTGGCCTGTTGGGATTTATACTATTTGGGGTGCACTGTGCTTCCTGGATCTGCACATCCATCTCTCTGAATATGGTTGGGAAGTTTTCAGCCATTATTTCCTTCAACACTCCTTCTGTTCCCTTTCCCTTCTCTTCTCCTTCTGGGATGCCCATAATGCATATGTTTGTGCATTTTGTGTTATCGGTTAATTCTCTGAGTCCATGCTGGATTTATTTTTTCTATCTTTCTGTCTATCTGTTCTACTATCTGTTTGATTTCAGCTGTACTATCTTCCATATCACTAATTCTTTCCTCTGCCTGTTCAAATCTGCTGTTATGTGAATCCAGCATCTTTTTGATTTCTTGGATTGTGCCATTGTTCACCATCATATCGATTACCATTTTAGGCATGTTTGCAATTTCTTCAGTATGTTCTCCCAGTGTCTTCTTTATATCCTTAATCTCTTCCTTCACTTCTTTAAGTTGGTCCATGATATTTGTTTGGATAGCTTTGATTTGTTGTTCGATGTTCTGTATCACTTCCTGGTTTTTATTTTGTTCATTGGACTGGTCCATGTTTTCCTGTATCTCAGAGTCATTTGTATTTTTTTGTTGCCCTCTGGTCATCATATTATCTTGATGGGTTTGTTCAGTTGATTAGCTTTTCTCTATGCTCTAGAGTTTTATTTAGTTGGTGGTTCTGTGTGTGAGTTAAGTTTTCTATTTGGCACTTTTTCTTCTTATTTTATTTCCTTGTTTCTTTCTATGTTCCCTTGAAGGCAAAAGATTAGGGCAAGAGGAATCAAAAGATGTAAGGAAGGCAGAAGGATAATAGTAATATTGATAAAAGTTAGAGGATGGGCCAAATGAGACTTAATGAGATGAATATTTAACTTGTGTATGCAGTGTAGAGTAATAGGAAAAAAAGTGGAGCTCCTTCAATGGGCTGGGAAAACAAATGGAAAAATATATATAGCGATTTAGAAGGCTAGAATTATGAGGAGGGAGAGAAATAGTAAAGAAAGGGCTGAAAGTAAAAAGTTAATACTAATAAAAAATAAAAGAAGAAAACAAAATAGATGGAATAGAAATTGACACCCTTAAGTTTTGGGCCTATGAAAAAATGTTGTATCTAAAAGCCACAGCATAAAGCAGAAGGCAGAAAGATGAAGGAAGGATAAGCGATAGTTTCAAATATGAAATCAATATAGATAGCGAGTGGGAAATTACTGAAGAAGAAGCACAGCAAAGAAGCAACAAGGAAGTTGATAATGGGGAGATGGACTAATATGACCATTGAAACTGATTTTGTTCTACTGGGGCTATTTCACCACATTCAAACCCCCAATATCCTATTCTCCCTCATCTTCTTAATGTTTCTTAGAACCATTGTTGTCAATATTATGTTGATGATCCTCATATGTTGGACTATCGACTCCACACCTCTATATACTTCCTTCTTACTTATTCTACCTAAATAACAATATTATAATATTACCACATCATTTAAAAATAAACATCAGTAAAAAAATGTTCAGTATTTAAGTTTTGGAAATTTTAAGGTAATATTTAATTCTGAATTTATTATTTTACTGTGGAACACAAATACACATTTTTCCTCTGTTTTCACCTTTTTATTTTTGAAGTGATATAATGCTTTTAAGTGAATAGTTAGAAGCACACTTATTCTTCATTATTTAACAATGTTTACCTTTAATTACAGCAATTTAGAGTATGAAATTTGGTAATCTACTAAAATATTATTCATTAAGTCCATTCCTATTTATGTCTATACATATATAAGTATATTAATATGTATATATGTAACAGTATATACATCTGTCATGATTGGAATTATATGCACCCCAGATGAACATTGTTCTTAATTGGATCCATTTCTGTGGGAGTTAACCCATTGTACCTTGAACCATTTGATGAGGTTACTTCAGTTAAGGTGTAACCAGTATCAGACATAATGGGTCTTTATCCTATTACTGGAGTCCTCTGAATGAAATTCAGACAAGGAGTTATTGCCAAAGTAGATCAGTCAGAACCTGAAATCAATGTAAGCTGGAAGAGAAGGAAGATAAGAGGAGATGTCATCATGTGTTTGCCATGTGACAATCTAAGTACAGGATCACAGAAAGACAAAAATGCCACAGTTTTTAGGGAGAAAGCATCACTTTTATGATTTCTTGATTAGGACATATTTCTTGCATCGAAAACCACAAGCAAATGAATTTCCATAGTTTAAATCTAACCATATCATGATATTAGTTTGACCATCCTAGAAAACTAAAAGAGTGATGGAATTGGATTCAGTTATGGCTTCCCTACACATGGCTCATCTGTCCCTTCTATTTGAACTTATACTTGGTGATGGAGTTGGTAGGTCTATGTCCAAGAGACTTGAATCTTACAGCTGTCCATGTGCCAGCTGGGCTCTGAGCCTCAGCAGAGTTGCAACACCTACTCTCCAGTTCATTGGACTCACCAAGGACAATTAATAAGGAGGTGAGGATTGACAAACACCATACCAAGGAAACAAGAGACCCTACAATGGCAAGCAAGTGTGTTCCATCCATTGGGTGTATATGATTGAAGCCCCCTCTCAATTAGAGGTGGAGTGGCCATCACCATCCCCGAATCCTCAAGATTGGGGAATAAACTATGGACTAGATTGGACTTACTAGTATTCTACTATAAACTTTTTGTGATTCTAGCAATGGAAGAAAATAAAACATTGTTGCGGAGGCAGTGAGAGAGTCTCTTGGGGCAGGGAGAGAGAAAAATAGGTATAAAGGGGCTTTTTGGGGACTTGGGTATCACCCTGAATGACATTGCAATGACAGATATAGGCCATTATATATCTTCTCATAAACTGCAGAATTGTGTGGGAGAGAGCATAAACTACAATGTGGACTATAGCACATCCAGTTTCAATGGCAATGCTCCAGGATGCATTTACCAATTGCAGTGAATATCCCACTAATGAAGGATGTTGTTTATGTGGGAGGGTGTGGGAGGTGTGGGGAGAGGGTCATATGGGAATCCCTATATATTTTTGTGTAACATTTATGTAATCTAGTTATCTTTAAAAATAAAAAAATATATATGTTTAAAAAAGATCATCTATATACAAATATATCTATATGCACATAAATGCATATATATACCTATACATTTATATATATTTATGAATAGCACATCCAGTTTCAATGGAATTTTTCCTGGTAAATATTCAATAGTGGAAATAATGGGTCTAAGAATTCCATTATTTGTCTTATAATTTAATATTTTATCATCAGTTCTATGTATGAATTCCTGTAAATTTACTTTTTAAATTTTATTATTCCTCCTTACTGCACATTATTTGCTTTATAATTATATTTTTTCCTTACAGTTTTGGTTGTTTCCTTTTAAATTCAACTTACATTCCACCTTCAACCAGATTTACAGAAATAAATTCTATGTCAAAATACCAATTTATTTTGTCTTATAGAAGTTATTCAGTATTCAATAAATTGCCACTAATTTTCAAAAGATTAATTGGTAAGAAATAATTGGCTCACAAGATCAATAAAAAGAACAATTGTACAAATGCTGCTGAGTAATAAAAAAGATACTTATTTGTAAGTTTTATAGTATCTTGCTATTTTTGGTATTGCTTAATGTAGAATTATGTTTTATTAAGCATCCTATGTCTTATTAATTGCATGATAATTTGCCCTATCGGAATTTTTTGGAAAAATGATCCTTCAGTGCAAAATTCTGATAGAAGATGTTAATATGAGCTAAAACAATTTTAAGTATGTGTGAAAAATGTGTTCCTATAAATGTTATTATTTTCCTTCATACCACCTATCACTTCACAAATGTAATTTTTTCACATTTCTCACATTCACCAGGTAGCCAAATTTTATGTAAACTGTAAGGTAATTTGAGTACTAATAGCCCCAAATTACATAAAGTGATGTTGTTTAACTGTCCCAATTCCTCTTTCGGTCAACCCATACACACAGCTTTTACTTACCCTAAAAGATATCTTGATCCTCTACTTAAGTGAAATAAGACAGACTAATTAGGTATATATGAAAATACAACCCATTGTTGCTGTATCTCTTGTAACTATATTTCAGCTTTATAAATTGCTTCTCCTCCATTTCTTTGTGTAGGATTTGGGATGCTGATCAGTAACAGATTCCTAACCCATAGTTACATTTATTAAAATGTTATACAAGACTGGCAAACATTTTTTTTTCATCTGCCTAGCAACAATTACTGATCTAGGAAAAGACATATATTCAAGTCAGGATGATGTGTTACCTTCCCTGGGCTTTTTATATTTTAAAATCTTTGGCAAATCAAGAGGTACCAAATTTATCTTCATAGGGAAATATTCAACTTGTCTAAAACTTTTAGCACTTCAAATCGTTTGAAAATCAATTTGTGGTTTACAGTTTGGACTGTACATTTTAAAGATTTTGATGAAGTATGGCGTGTTCTGTATCCATCCTTGCAGGATCATGTAGATGTGGAAGCAGTGGCCACTGGAGGTTCTGAGGAGAGGGAGAGGGAAAATAGATGTAATTTGGGGGCATTTTGGGGACTTAGGAATTAATCTGAATGACATTGCAATGACAGATACAGGCCATTGTCTATATTGTAATAACTTGCAAAAATTTGTGGGAGTGAGTGTAAACTACAATGTAAACTATAATCATCACTTAGTGGTAATGCTCCAAGATGTGTTCATTAATTGTGGCAAATGTACCACACTAATGAAGGATATTGTTGATGTGGGAAAAGGTGGGAGGGCTAGGAAGTGGGACATATGGAAATCTCCTATATATTTTGTGTAACATTTATGTAATCTAAATTCATTTTAAAAATTAAAAAGTATATTTAAAAAAACAAAACCAATTCAACCATATTTAAAATTGATAGTAGCTACATACATACATACATACATACATACATATATAAATTACTAATACAAAATCTTTAGATCTTAGAGAACTCACTGCCTTCCCCCTGGCATGGGACATGACACTCAGGAATGAGCCTCCCTGGCACTGAGGAATTATTACTAAGTGCCAGCTAGCAATGCATTTTTAAATGGTGAAGACAAATTATCTTTTTATGGCTAAGAGATTTCAAAGTGAGTGGGGAAGTCAGTCCATGGGTTAAACTTATGGACATCTCAGTAAGATTTCATTGACTGCCACAGTAAACAGTGCCTCAAGAAGGGGTGCTCTTGATGGCTCTAAAGACATCTAGAGACTATAGACAGGGCAAACAATCTCAGGAATATGGCAAGGTAAGTGGACCTTACCTTCGAATATAGGTTCCCCAATGTAACAGAGTTAAAATCATTTATAATTTCTGTATACATGGCTCTTCTGCCCTTTTATTTGAACCTAAAATTAGCAATAAAAAGGTTAAATATATTTACCAGAAACATAAAACTTCAGTCTGTTCCTATGCCTCTTGAAACCTGTATCTCAGTTGTGTTGTAACACCTACTTTCCAATTCATCAGACGCATCCAGTACAACTAACAGAATGATAAAAATGGTCAAGGCCCATGTCAAAAAGAAAGAGGATCTACAGCTGTAAGAAATACAGTTCCATCCATATCAGCATCCTAAATTCTCAAGATTGTGGAATGAACAAACATAAGGGGGGAATTCAGCTACAGACTAAAGTAGACTTATTATTCTAGCAGTGGAAGATCTTGTAACACTGATATAAAAGCAGTGTTTGTCAGAGTTTCTGAGGGGATGGAGAGAGAAGAATAGGTATATAAAGGAGTATTTTTGGGACTTTGGAATTGTTCTGAATAATATTACAATGATGGATACATTTTGTCAAAATATTTAAAAGTGTAAACTATAATGTAAACTATTGACCATGGTTAACAGCAATGCTTCAATATGTCTTCATCAAATGTAACAAATGAAAGATGTTAATGGAGAAAAGTTTGAAAGGGGAAGGATGTGAGATATATGGGAATCCCCCTATATTTTTTATGTATCATTTACGTATCTAAAGATTCCTTAAAAATAATTTTTTTTTTAAATTCAAAGTAAAAGGACTTCAAGGAGAGAAATATGGATACAGACATGTAGACCAAAAAGATCTCATTAGGCCAAAGAGCATATCCTCCCATTGCTGTGTAAATGGTAGATCTATCCCTGTGTTGCAACGGAACAGGCCATTTACCCTAGGACTTGGAATGGGTGGGCCTTGAACCCTGATGTCAAGGAGAGTACCACCACCCTAGTGCTCTGATATGATGTGGCCTGAACCCTTGCATTCAGACAGATGTGGCTGCCATTCCCAGGCTCAGAGAGGGTGTGGCCTACATTCTTGTATTCTGGGAGAGTTTGGTCTCTATAAAAATTCTTGTAAAGTATGGGCTGCTGCTCCATGTGTCCTGGAGGACAAAGCATTGAGCACAGATAATTTTCTAAATTAATGGAATTTTTCCAGCTGTGTTTCTTATTTGCTCTAGCATCCACATTACCTGTTTTCCTCCAATTTCTCTCTTTGAAAAATTGGGATAATTTACCTACACCTTTCCCACAATTGTATTGTGGAAGTAAATAACTTGTTTTATTTTATTTTATTTTATTTCACAGGTCCATTAGATGCAGTGGAATTTTGGCTTCTAAAGGAAAATTTCTCCTGATTTTGATGAGAATTTTGACTCAGAGTTGTTTAAAGGTCTTAACGCTATTTATGATGAAATGGTTGTTTTTTGCCTATAAGAAGAACATTTCTTTTGGAGATCCAGAGGGCAAGCTGTGGAAGGTTGAATTATGTACTCAAGAAAAAAACCCATAAAAACAAAACATACATTTTACTCTTTGCCTATTACTCTGAGTATGTAATTAAGACATTTTAGTGATGTTATTATTAGTTAAGCTATGGCTGAACTGAATTAGGTTTCATGAAATGAAAACCAAATGAAGAAGTGATGCTGTGTGTCAATAGTACCTGGAAGAGAAAGGAGGGGACATTTCCATTTGTTGGGAAAGCCAAGGGACCTAGGGATTGCTGGCAAGTCAAAAATACAACTAGCCTTCAGAGGTGGCAAACCTTCTAGATTCTGAAACTATGAGCCAATAAATTCCTGATGTTAAACCAATCACTGTGGAAGTTGCCATAGGAGCTGGAAAACTAAGATAAAACTAGAAGACTATGTACTTTTGTGTGTTTTATTCTGTACACCATGACTGCTTTTCAATTAAAAAAAACACACAAGGTATTCAAAAGGCAAAAATACAGTCCAAGGAGACATATTGAGGAGTCAAATAAAAATCAATATGGCAGATAAGTTACAAAAATTAGGTCAAGAATTTAAAATATCAATTATTAATATTCAGAGTTCTAATAAATAAGTAGACAACATACCAGAACAGATGGATAATATAAACAAAGACATAAATATTCAATACATATATAACATTATTTTACAAAAATTGTTTTGTATTTTATTTTGTGTATCACATAAACCAGACTGAATACTTAGATATTTAGGCACTGTTTTTTTCTCTACTTTGCCTTGTATTTCATCCTACACAAAATTTGGATAACTAAAATGTCCTTGATTTATGATGAAATTTTAGTTTAAATGTTTAATATACATAATTTAACTTTTAGCAAATAATGTTAGTCATAGAATTTTTCCACATATATATATATAAATAGAACACACCAAGACCCATCAAAACACTAAAAAAAGAATAATATTCTGTGAATATTCTTGCTGTCCTGATTTTGTGATAATCAGGGTAGGCTAAACATTTGCTATATTAGAAACCATGCATGTGTCCCCAAACCTACTTTTTCTCCCCAGGCCTGGCTTTTGGAATGCTGGTGATAAACTAAGCCTGATTTATTATACAACCATCCTCTATGGGAAAAGACTGTAATTTGGGGTATCTTTGGTCAACCTTAAGAGATATAGCAGGGGGAACGGATATGGCTTGGGTGGTTGGGCATCCATCTCCCATCTGGAAACACCTGGGTTTGACCTCTGGGATGTCCCAGTAAAAATTTTTTTTTTTTTTTTTTTATTATGGGTAAAAATCAAAATTCTCACAATACATACAAACATTTGTAAAATGATATATAAATATATATGCATATATGTGTATTTGCTTACAAAAATGTTATTTTTTTTATATATATATACATATATTTTAAGAGGTGCTTAGATTACCTAAAATATTATACGGAACCCACTCGGATTCCCATGTTGCCCACCTCCCACACCTCCCACCACATCCAACTTGTGGCAATGGATGTAGGCCATTTTAAATCAGCACACACCACTCAGAACTGAGTGGGAGAGAGTATGGTCTACAGTGTGAACTGTGGTCTATGGTTGGTGGCAAGGCTCCAGGAGGTGTAAGTTCATTGAGGTTGGTGGGCCAGTAAAAATTTTTAAATAAGAAAAATATAGAAGGTGCATGGGCCAACAGGCCCTGTACTCAGGTACACCATTCTGCCCTGTGCACGGGTGTGCCATCAGGCCCGGTGTGTGTGAGCGCCACCAAGCCCTGCGAGCAGGTGAGCCACCAGGCCCTGCCAGCCATGCAGCAAGATGATGATGTAACAGGAGAGTGACACAAGGGAGAGCCAAGATGAGACATACGGAAAAACCAGAAACTAATGTGGTGCAGTTGGTAGGATGCCTTTCTCCCACATCGGAGGTTTCAAAGTTTGAATCCCAATGAAGATGTAAGGAAAAGGATGAGAAGAGAGGGCAGGAAATGGACACAGAGTTGCCCAGCAAATGGACACAGAAACAGCAAAAATGGGAGGGGGAAGTAAAAATGAATAAAAGTAAATAAATAAATTAATTAATCCTTAAAAAATGTATAGGTGAGGAAGATATGAACTATAATTGGTAGTAACACTTTGACGATGTTCTTTCATAATTTTTTTTTCCTTTTTTTTTTAATTATGGGTAAGAATCAAAACTCTCACAACACATACAAACACTCGCAAAATGATATACAAATACACATGCATACATGTGCACCTGCTTACAAAAATGTTATTCATATATATATATATATACATATATTTTAAGAGGTGCCCAGATCACCCAAAACATTACACGGAACCCACTGGGATTCCCATGCCGCCCACCTCCCACACCTCCCACCACATCCAGGGCTCCAGGATGTGTGGGTTCTTTCATTATTTTTTAACACATGTTTCACAATAATGCAGGGTGTTTGGTGGCAGGATGATGTGTGGAAGCCCTGTAGGATGTTTGTTTTGTAGGTTCATGATGTTTACTGAACACTTATAGTTTATATATGTTCATGTCTGAATGATATACTTCAATAAATTTTAAAAAAAGAATAATATTGACAAGCCTCATACTTTTGTATATTTTTTAAATCAAATTCCCGCATTCTCCATACATATAATGAAATCTGAATTTATATATATATATTTTACTTGATTTTATTGGGGGTGCTCTCTTTAACTTTTTTCATAGTTGGAATTCATGCTATATCCTTTCACTTCTTCTAATTGTGATAAATAATAATATGCTATGTTGAAATATATCAAGAGATGAGGACAGAAATCCTGGCTTCAAATTTCAACTGAAACAATGGAAAGAGTTTTATCTTAGGCAAGTTTGTCAGCCTCTCTAGATCTATAAAATGAGGATGGCATTCGAATGTGACTATGTTTTTTAATATGTTAGGAATTCTGTAAACAATCAATAAATAGTAATTTGATACAGATTTGCATCAATTTAACTCCCATCTTTGAATTTTTTCCTCTTTTTTGATGTTTTTATCTTAATCATTTATTAGAGAAAACTTCATTGAGTCCCAACTGGGGCCATTCCCACATCATGTAAGATTCTGCCAGGAGTGTACCATGGCCTCAAATGTCTGTCAATTTTCTAACACCCTCCCTCCTCTAAGCCTGTAGCTTTTATCACTGGAGTCTTGGGAGCAACCTTCAAAGGGCATAATCTTGGTCTACCCAGTGATCTCCAGCTCCCTCTTCAGGAGCTCCAAGGAAGCTCTGGGTGGTGGGTGAAGCTGCTTATAAGGCCTGACAAGGCATGCGGTCTGAGTCATGCAAGAGCCCAAAGAAGAGGTTGCATAAATACCATTCCCTTATGACATCCCCTGCCCTCTCTGTGATTTCCTTATCCTTTCTTTTGCCTTCACTCAGAATATGAATAGCACCTACTATGGGATTTTCTCAGGCCATGATTTAATTGCTTTTAATTAGAACACCTTTAATCTTCTTCTGAATACTCCTGTCTTCTCATTGTTGGGCCTGTGAATGCTTCAGAAACAGAAAATGCATTTTATACCCTTGTCACTTCCTCAGTCCCTTGGAGGCTGTAAGACTTCTTTAAATCCATTACCTCCAGACCCAAGGCAGTTTGCTTACAAGCCACCAAACAATCCATCTGGCATCATGATGTTGGGTTTAAACTCAACTTGGTCCCTGACAGTGGCCATAAAATGAGTTCTCTCTCATGGCCACTTCCTAACACCTTTGCAAAAGTGGGCTGAAAGTAGGTTCCCTAGCCAGTCTCTTTCTTGGAGAGGAAACTAGTTTGGTAGCTTTGGTCTGGGAACTAAACCCAGACATCTCTCAAGAGCACTGAGTCTTTGGGGATGCCCAGAGACAAGGGGATCACAATCCCCAGGACATCAGGAAAGTAAGCAGGGCCCCTGTCCCACAAGATGTCAGGACAGTGAGCAATTCTGATTGGGCCAGGTCTAAGAGCGCGATGGCATTAATACTGAAGAATGTAGTCATCTTTCCATAGGATAATGGGTGACTTCTCGAGAGTTCCCACAGAATCCCCACTGGGATGCCTTCTCAGGAGTTGGAACAACCTGCATACTTATGATATAAAAAGGAAGAGGTTAATCTTTTTCTGCCATACCATGTAGGCACAATACAAATTAGATTACTGCCAAGAGTGATCTCTGAATGGAACTCTGAATTCCAGTTAGAAACTCCTGTTTAAGAAGGAAGGAGGCAACAGACAGATCTGTGGTCCGGAGACCATATGGTCACATGACTCCTCAAAAGGATGAAGACATGCCTACTAAACTGGTCAGTTATAATAAGCTTAGGTAAATTGCTCAGAGGCAGGATGAAAACCCACTCTTATTTCAAGGAAAGCTAGTAGAGGCAATAAAAATATATACTTTGGTAGATCCTGATTCTAGGGTATGACAAATCCTCCTAAGAACTCACTTCATTAGCTAGTCTGCCTCAGATATCTGTCAGAAGTTTCAAAAGCTTTCCATGTGTCCCCAAACTTCCTAAAATCCCTTTTAGAAACAAACTTCTCAGTTTCCAACAATCAAGACCATTGCACCAAGGAAGAAAAGTAAGGAGGGGCAGGCAAAGTTCCTGGGAACAGGCTCACCTTTTATATACTGTCATTAAAATCATCCTTTCACCTCAGGGCCAAGTGAACTTAGACTACTCATTAGCATAAACCCGCTTCAAGTGTGGAGAAATGGGCTACTGGCCCTATCTTGCTCCACAGCCACTGGGACTGATTAGGGACTTGCCCTATGGGAGGACTGAAGGTCCCAAGGTCAGGCCTGGCTCCCTGGTTGGCAACATGAACCATCAACTAGGAGGAGCCTTGGGTGAGCCTTGACATGTCAGGTAAGATTGTTAATTTCTCAATTCAGTACATGGGAGCCACTTACTTGGTCCTGATCTTCATTTCCAGAGCTCTCTCATCTTAGCCATGCATAATAAAGGAACTGGATGGGGAATAAAAATCTAAGCCATTTACCAAACCTCTCCCTGTAGAATAGGAAATCTCCTTATAAGCCATCTATCAAGCAGGAAGCTAAAGGAGGAAGTTTTTAAAGGCCTCCAGCCCGTGATTAAAAATTTCCTAGAGACTATCCTAATAGCTTACTCCCAATCCTCTTGGAACACCCCAATCCTTCCAGTGAAAAAGCCTTTGTCCCTTGTGAGAGGTAGCTAATGGGGATGCAGTCTTAGAGCATTCTTAATTCATGTCTCCTCAGCTGCAAGGTCTTCTCTGAATACCTCAACCCTGTGCCTTGAAGCTGCCCAGGGATTTCCCTGGAAGAATGATGTTGGAGGGCCAGTGCAAGGTTTCTGTCATGGCTGGACACTGGGCACTTTGTGTGAAGGTGATTTATGAACTTTAGTCACCAATGAGTTTACTACATAGGTAGCTGATTACATCTATATCAACCAGGCAGATTACCATCAACAATGAATGATGCTTTATCCAGTCTGTCGAACCAGGACTTTACTTTGTCAGTCTGCTCATGCCTAGAAGCTCATAAATCAAATTTGGGGTTTCCCTGTTAAATACTGGCTTAAAGTAACCTAAAGATGAGACTTAAAATTTTAATACTATATTGCAATTGAATTAGATTTGTAAAAGAAACCACAAATGGAATTAGTTCAACTGCTGGAAAAGTGGAAAAACTTAGCAACATTAATTTTACTAATAAAATAGTTGAGTTACTTGTTAATAAACAAAAGTGCCCACTTTGTTTTAAAGTGAATATTTACAAGAAATTGTAACCAAGAATTAAGTCAAAATCATTATATAGATGTCTTTGTATTATCAAATAGCAAAATGCTAAATATCTGAAATTGCTGAAATCACTTCCCCTTTCAAGGCATTCAACAGACTGGATAAAGCATCATTCATTGTTGATGGTAATCTGCCTGGTTGATATAGATGTAATCAGCTACCTGTGCAGTAAACTCACTGGTGACTAAAGTTCATAAATGTCCTTGTATTATAATTAGTCCAGTGCTTGCTTGAGCAAACAACTGGGCAAAATGACCTGGCTGGGTTGAAACATTAGCCTAACCATCACAGTCCACCCCTAGTCAACTCGGCAACCATACACATTACTTTTAACCATAATTAGTCTCTAAGTAAAAACAATAACCGACATGCATATATAAATATATATATATGTATATATATATGGAATATGTATATATTTCCAACTAACAATGTTTAACTCTCCTGTGGACAACCAGAAATGCATTAATTTCCTAGAGAATAGGGTGCAAGTCTGTGGGTAATATTCAATCTCTAAACTTCACATCCTTGAATATTATGAAATAAAACTATTAAAACTTGTCATATGATAAGGGAATCATTAAAATCTTTCTCTACTGAAGTCACACTCTGGTGTGAGCATTCATGCGGGATGCAAATATTTTCCTGTTTTTGCCCACTCAGAAAGACCTATCCACATATCTCTTCCCCAATTTTCCGATCATGTCACCTATTTTCCGATCATGTCTCTTCCAAGTCCCTGACTATCCAGCCAAATCATTGGTAACAGCCCATGAATCAGTGTACAAATGCACCTCTGGCTATTTCTTCTTCAAAGGAAAATGAACAACCAGGTGCATTTCTGAAGTTCTTCCCCCTGGGAGGATTTAGCCTCACCACTATCCTTCAGGGATGTCCCAGAAAAGGGCTGCAGTGCTGCAGCTCTCCACTTTTGGTTGGTACCTGCATATCATGGAGAACCATCTGTAAAATAGACCTGAGTTTCCCCTTCCTCAGTCAACTGATTGTAATGAACTCCCCAAGAAGTCAAAGCTGTGGGCTGGGAAAGAGACGGTAACATGGCAGGACTGGTGTCCATAGGCATTTGTGTCACTTCCTCATGTAACATACTTGTGCCTTCAGGGTCTGTCTGCTCAAGCCCTAGATCACACATACCACTTTCACTTTATTATGGAGTGCTGCTGTGCACACCCAACTTTATGGTTTGGTGGGTCAGACAGTACCCAGCTCATGATAGGCAACTTCAGTACTCATCGTAACTTGATATCCCATGTTTAAGTGTTCAGTCTCTACTAAGGTCCAGTAGCAGGCCAAAATCTCTTTCTCAAAAGGATAGTAGTTATCTGCAGAGGATGGCAGGGCTTTGCTCCAAAATCCTAAGGGTCTGTATTGTGATTCTCCTATAGGTGCTTACCAAAGGCTCCAGACAGCATCTATTTTTGCCACTGAAACTTCCAGCACCATTGGATCTGTTGGATCATATGGCCCAAGTGGTAGTGCAGCTTTCACAGCAGCCTGGATCTGTCTCAGAGCCTCCTCTTTTTTTGGTCTCCAATCAAAACTAGCAGCTTTCCTGGTCACTTGTTAAATGGGCCAGAGTAGCACACCCAAATGAAGAATGTGTTGTCTCCAAAATCCAAAGAGACCAAATAAGTGTTGTGCCTCTTTTTTGGTCATAAGATGGGCCAGATGTAACAGCTTTTCCTTCACTTTAGATGGGATATCTTGACATGCCCCACACCACTGAACATTGAGAACTTTCACTGAGGTGGAAGACCCCTGTAATTTGTTGGATTTATCTTCCATTCTCTATCATGTAAATGTCTTACCAATTAATTTAGAGTATGTCTACTTCTTGCTCACTAGGTCCTCTCAACATGATATAATCAATATAATGGACAAGTGTGATGTCTTGTGGGAGGGAGAGATGATCAAGGTCCCTGCAGACAATATTATGATAGTGCTGGAGAGCTGATATACCCCTGAGGCAGGAAAGTGCAGGTATACTGCTGGCCTTGCCAACTGAAAGCAAACTGTTTCTGGTGGTCTTTATTAATGGCAATTGAGAAAAAAGCATTTGCCAGATCTACAGCTGCATACCAGGTATCAGGGGATGTGTTGATTTGCTCAAGCAATGATACCACATCTGGGCCAGCAGCTGCAATTGGAGTCACCACCCAGTTAAGTTTATGATAATCTACTTTCATCCTCCAAGATCTATCTGTTTTCTGCTTAGAGGAAGGAATTCTGAGTGATTGTAGGAGACCAATGGGGAGAGGAGAAGTTTTAGACATTTTCCATGAGATATATAAAATGGATTTCATATGGTATGTGCACAGAAGTGTGATGTTCAGTTCATTTCTATTTTCACTAATTATTCAGAGAATCATCAAACTTTAAGCTAAGAGGAAACTCAGAATTTATGTACTTTAATATTCAACTTAATGCAATACATTTTCACACATCCTTTATAAAGTAAATCTTATTTTTAAAATGTTATGTATAATTTTTAACTAATTTAGAGGGCATGTGGAAAAGTAGTATGTTGGATATATTCAACATAAAAGTAGATTCTGTTTACATGATAACTATTCTATTTGAAGAATCAACTGTTTTTCCCCCCTAGGATGGACTTTCCTCCTTTCATCTATGTGTAGGTTTATTTGACTTAAATTAAAAAGCTGCTTTAATTTACAGCACATCCTACACTTCTATCACTTTCTTGATTTTTTTTCCCCTTGTAATTGCGTTCTATTTTAGCACCATGGGTAATTTAGTCATGAAGATGAGCATGATGGGAACATAGGGGAGTGTATTAGGGTTCTCTAGGGAAGCAGAGTCACAGGAGATATCTGTAAATAGTATGAGATTTTATGAGTATCTCATGTGACCATGGGGATGCACAAGTCCAGGTTCCACCATCAGGCTGCAAACCAGGGGCTTGGATGAAAGTCCAAAGATGAGCTTCCAGGAGACATTAGCTGTCCAAAGATGAGCTGGGAAATTCTCTCTGATTGCTGAAATCACTTTCCCTTTTAAGGCATTCAATGGATTGGATAAAGCATCACTCATTGTTGATGGCAATCAGCCTGGTTAGTATAGATGTAATCAGCTACCTATGCAGTAAACTCATGGGTGACTAAAGTCCATAAGTGTCCTTGTACTACAATTAGCCTAGTGCTTACCTGACCAAACAACTGGGCAAAGTTACCTGACTGAGTTGACACATTAACCTAACCATTACATTTATTATTTTCATGGTAATCCTAAATTAATTTATCTTTATTTATACTTACTTCAAGTCTAGCCTCATTCTTGTGTATAATTAATACTGTAATGATAACCACTCTATTCTCCCCTGTTTGAATCCATAGAAACTTCTGCTCCCCATGGTTAGGGAAAGACAAACCTGAACATCCCTGTGTCCTGTCCTTCCACTGGTATTAATAATGCTGCTTTCTCTCATGACAATCCCTGTATGTACTCCAATTTACCTTCTCTGGACAATAAACCAGAGGGATCCCACAACCTTTGAGGAGATCACTGCCTAGTGTAACCCATGATGCTTGGGGGTTGGACATATAGTCTTCCAGTACAGTGGTCACCAGATTCCTGTTATCTCCAAGGACTGTGGAATGGGGCTCCTCCCACCCTGAGCACTGAGGATCCTTAGGGCAGCAGGTCATGACAGAAACCAGTGTTCCTAGTGACTTCAATGACCTCAGTGAGTATATATACTGATATTGGTGTTGCTCACATGAGGTCTGTCAGGTTGAAATGAAAAATAACCAAAGTAAAGGAAAATGTAGATTGCATTTTAAAACATTGGAAATAATTTGGTTAAAAGCCAATACCTAAAAAGAATGAAATTTTTGTTCAAAATGGTGTGGTCACAGTGCAAGTTACAACAATCAGAAGTATCTTTCAAAGAGATCTTTTAAATATAATACTATTTTACAGTTAAACTTACTTTATGAAAGGATGAAAGTTGTAAGTAACATTAGTAAACTGTGTGTTTTCATTTCTGTTTAAATCACTTTGTGTCTACTTGTTCAAAATATATATTCATATATTGGGATAGGAATATAATATTAACAAATAAAAACTCTTAAAAGAGTGCTATTCAAATAGTTAAAAATTAAATAAATCCTTGTATATGTAAATTAATATTTCTGGAGCCCAAATTAGAGAAGCTAAACATATGAAAAGGTCATATAGAAATCTAAATACAGAAACTATTGGGAGAGAAAAAGTCTTTCATAAGCTCCTTGACCTACCTTGAACTTCCCATGGTCTTCCCTACCAAAGATATATGAGAGAAGGTCTAGGTATGACAAGATAGGGGAATATAAGTTTAATTTAAAACTGTCAAAATAGCCACAGGATTAAGAATCATAGTGTCTCTTGTAGTTCCCCAACTTACATCTACAGCCTTAAAATGCAAGTAGTTAATAATCGAATTGCCAAATTTCAGTAAGTAAAGAAAAAGTCCTTGGACACTGGAAATATATTTCTAAATTAAGATTAAAACATATTAAACAATTACAAAGCGACAATTTATGGGATTCTTAGGGTTAGCTAGCTCTTGACTGCAATAGATAACTAATTTCTCAGCTGTAGCAGCCCCAATTCATGACCTTTCCAAAAATAATGCTCCAGAACCCCTCCCATGGACTGACAATGCAAGAAAAACTTTTTATAATCTAAAAAAAATGATCACATTCACCTTCTCTGAGACTTCCAAATTATGATAAGTATTTCTTCCTATTTCTATTTCTATATAAAAGATATGGGCATGCTTTGGGAGTCAACTCAGAAGCATGGAGACAATTAGAAACTTATTACTTCTTATAGTCTAAGCCTTGACTCAACTGTCAAGGCCTATCCACCTTGTTTAATGTTGTTGATGCAACCTCTAATTTGGTTGAGGCTTAAGCCAACATGGTTCTAGGCTCTCCCCCATATTGACTGTTCCTTTGTTCAGTATAAGCTCTCTTTCTAAAGATTTTTCTAAAGATTTTTTAAAACATTTTTCTAAACATTTTTCTACTAGCAGACTGATCTTTCACTGACTCATTCCCATATAACTGTTCCTAGATGTAATTCCCTCAATCCAGCTTCGTTCCTTCCTCTCCCCAAAGAAGGTCAGGCTTATGACTGCTTGACACTCATTCACATATTTCTACCTCTAGGATGGATCTCAGACACACCTCACTCAAAATTTAAATCCAATTCTTTTCAAAGATGGACCTAGGTTACTACTTTTTCTGACCAAGAAACTATAGAATTGATTTCACCAAAGTTTGATGGAATCAAACTTAATGAAAAATGAAGTAAGTCACTACATATAGTATAATAATAACAATTTGTTAGTGAAATTATTGTTTGGGAAGCTGGACCTGGTGGCAACTAGATGATCAGAGAATTGCTCTGTATCGCCCAGCAGATTGCAAAGGGTTATATAGGTCAAGAACAAGGATGGCACAAAGCTGCATCAGGATTTCCAAGATTGTAAATATGTTACAGATTATGGCATACTTTTGTCCATCTGACAGAAGAAGGGGTCCAAAATATCTGCCCCATATTGTGGAGTAGGGGGCACCTCCATCTACTGCATGTTAGACATGACTAATATACCATAAGCACATCTCTATATTGCAATGGGAGATGTAACCTTTTGTACAATTCACATAGAGCTTTAGGACCCTTGTGTCCCAGTTTATGGTGTAGGCAGTCTGATTGGACATGGTTTTCACCCACCCATCTGTGGAAGTTTGAAATTATTTTATGAATCCAAAAAAGATAAAGATTATATTTGTAGGCTGGTCCACTTCTATGGGCATAAGACTTTCTCTGACTGGACTACCACAGTGAAGCATGACTCAAGTTGAGTCCCTGCATTCTTGTAGGGTCTGATGAAAAATGGAAACACACCAGAAAAGAGAGCTCTTCCATATTTGATGCTGCCATGTGAAAGAAAGGAGAAGCTCATGGAACTGAGGCCCCAGGGAGAGATGAGTCATTGGCCTGATAGAATGCAGCTGAAATCTGGAAGACAGTGGAACAGCCATGCTCTATGCCTGGATGCCTTCACCTGAACTCTCAAAGACAGTGCAGCCTGGAGTGGAAGGCAGACACCAGCCAGAGATTAACTACCATCTTGCTTCAACATGTGACAGTTCACTTGGGTGAGAAAGCACCTGTTAAGTTGCTTTGAGGTGGTCTTTTCAGGGCCTTGGAACTGTAAGTTTTTACCTCAAATAAATACCCTTTATAAAAGCTAACACATTTGTAGTACTTTGTATCATCAGCCCTTTGGCAAACTAAAGCACCATTTCAGTTTAGCTAATGTTTCAGCTTCCAGACTTCCTTTTGGCATTTGTGAAGTAATATTCCTGGTGGTTATTTTGGCATGAAGTTTTGTGCCCTAACCCAGATTTCTTCCCAGAAGGCTTTTTCCCATATGTCCATGCCAGCTGTGATTTATTTTCTCATGTTGCCACTATACCATTGAAAGAGTCAGACCACAATACATAGCCCAGCTTTGGTACATATGGAAGCCAGAATAGATTCATGAGCTATAATCATGCAGAAAGCTCATAGCCCAGCCAATTGACTGCTTTGACACTCTTCTTCACCCATCCATGGGGTGTGCAGATTTATCTAACTATTTTACACCATCATTGTGGTGCAGTTGTCCTCTGCAGGAAACATCAGTGTACCAGGCATTCTTCAATGGTATTCCTACATGCTTTATTACTGATGCTGCTTTCTCTATTGCTGGCATGCATGGTATAGGGGAGCTCAGATTATCTATAGACATAACTGTCCCCTATAATTTGTGGAATGCTTCAGATAGTGGGCTGGTATGGAGAGAACTCTATCGTTGTAAATTAGAAGCCATTATTGTTGTGTGTTAGTCTATGCACACATACTTTGAAGCCAATTACAAGTGTCTTTGCCCCATCAACTTATTGGCAATGACATTCCAACAGTTATTGGAAAAGTCATTGTTATGGTCTCAGTTTGCATTAAACTGCTAGCAGTTGTTACCAGTATGACTAGATTATTATATTGTTCATTACAATAGCTGGGACGAGAACTTGGGTGGTACTTACTTCCAATTTTGTTTTTGCCCCAGACCTCATCCAAACACTTCTGGATAGCTAACAATATTCAATTCATAAATTTTCCCTGATATTAATGTACTTGGAGATTGGATCTTTTTTACAAATATTTTTGCCCGTTAGTGTGCTTGCCTAGCTCACTTTTTATAAATCTATATAATAGTTGAAGTATTTGAACTGTGTGGGATATAAATGTTCTCCAGTAATTAAATAAGCCTATAAAGGCTTACAGTTCCTTTACAATGGGGGTTTGGAAATATTTGTACTTTACCTATGACCATGGCTGGAATGGCTTTTGTCTAATCTGACCAAACAACCCATGGGAATCTTATTTCATCATTTGTTGCCCATCTCTTTTCCATTAAAAGCATTGTAATAGCAGGGTTGCATATTCTAGAGATGTAACACTATCAGAAGTAAGCATGGTGTCATCAATACAGTGAAACAGCAGCATTTGTTGGCTTTTCCAGTCTTGATAGTTTAGGTGCCACATTTTGTGACAGGTGATGGGGTTATATAGGTACCTTTGTGGCAAAACGTGGAAAGTCCATTGCTCTTCTTCCCATATAAATGCAAATTGATCTCAGCTGTCTTCAGTTAGAAAGTCAAAACTAAGTCAAAGACATATTAGAAATCTAATTGTTGTGATAAGTTATAAAGAAACATTGCAATATTTTGAACTATGGCATGAATAGGAGAAACACCTTAATTTAATTCTAGTTAATCAAAAATCATTCTCTATCTATGATTGTAATTTTTTGAGCCTTACAGGACTATTAAGTGGGCTCTGTGCTAGTTTTATGATGTCCACTCTGGCTGGCCAATTACTGTAACATTTCTCTGATTTCATCATGTTCACCCAAGGGATAGTATTGTTTGGTATGAGTGACCCTACTGATGGAGGCAGGTGCACTGAGGACCAACAAGCAGCACCCCATATAATTAATTTCACTGTTCAGGTGTGAAGGTGAAAGTCACTGGTAGTGTGGTAAGGGCTAGGTCTTATAAAACATACAGCCCATTTATATTTGGTGTTTGAAGAAATATATATCCTATAATTTTGGGGAGGTTGGATGCCCAATTTGCCATGTTAAGTTAGTTTACACTACTCATATGACTTTCCCCCCATACCCTTCTATCAACTTTAGGGTCCAATTAAGGTACCAGTGATTGCCATAGAGAAGTGTGCACTCTGCTGCAGTATCGGTAAAAACTACAACATGCCAATTGTTGTTTGCCGACCAAAGAAAAATTTTCTCTACATGAGACCTCTGTCTACTGTCACATAAATTTACAGGTGACCATATCCACACCCCTAGTCATCAGTAAGTAGAGATTATCCACTCTCTTATACCATAGTTTATTTCCTTAGGGCAGGGGTTCTTAACAAGTGGTCCTTGAGCTTGAATTGAAATTAAAAAAAAAACAACATTATTCTTGTGGGGACATGTTGGTGCAGGTGTGATATATTTATTAAATAATACACATAATAGTGTTGATTTAATAAAGGTTTTGTGGTTTTCACCTGAATGGCAAAGGTGTCTGTGGAACAAAAAATGTGAAGAACTTTTGCCTTAGAGGTTTCTGAGGGAGTTATAAGCAGTGTCAGAGATTTTGTCATAAGCAAAGGCTGATATTATTCTCCTTAATCAGCTTTAGCACATGTGCTACAAACAGAATTTGTAATCTGTCTTTCCTTTTGGGATGCCTGAGATAATTTGATTAGACCATAATTGTTTTTGGGTAACATGTATAGTGTCCCTCTGTTTCTTCCCTTCTGAGGTATCTTTGGTTACATTCCTTACCCCTTTTGACAGTATTATTTCTCTCTCACCCAAGTCTGTTATAGTCTGTGCCATCTAGTGAATGGCCTGGCTGACTTCTGGGCTTAGAATAGCTACTAATGTCTCATAAGAGATTGGAGGCAAGGTTTGGAGAAGTTTATCTTTCATACCAGCTATAAACATAACATCATCAGGTCCATGGAAGTGTTCAGCATATGTTTCATTCCTAGTTCTCTGAATATATTCTATAATTTTTCCATAGTTAGCCATTTGCCTATGATTTACAGCACATCCCCCTCATTAAACCTGGCCAATTGTGCAGTTAAAATGCACCATACTAATAAATTTTGAATGTCATCTGTTCTTTGCCATGCCTGGTAAGAACACTGACAAAGAAAGGGATATGTAGTTATGCTAGCCATTTTTGCCATTTCAAAACCTGAAAGCATATTGTACACCCTTATGCCCCATAATCTTTATAACCAAGTGGCTATGCACTTTCTTTCATTTCATTTATTTTATCTCTGAATTCACTAATTCTGTGGGGTATAATCCCTCATTATTGATTGCTACTGAGCTGAAGTTTCTTCCCAAGGGTCATCAGGGACCCTGATTGTTTTCATTTTTCAATAGTTATTAGTGATCATGCTTGTTTAGGCTCAACTTCCATTTCAAACTGTTCCTCCCATTATTCCTATTCTGCACTTTCCCAAAGATCCCATGCTCTTGGATTCTATTCTTCCCTCTGGAAAACTTTTCAGGCTTGCCACCGTGGTATCCTTCATCCTTCATATAAATATTCCTCCTGAATATTTATATTAGAATCATTACTTCTAATTTATGCTTTTTAGTTTGTACCTTTTTTGGTAATACCTCAGCATTGTTGAAACATGCCAACCTAATATCTTTTGCTAGAACTAAAGCCTCTTCTAATCTCCATACTTCATCTTTTGCTTTTAATTGAGCATCATTAAGATATCCAGCTAACCACAAATTGCCTCTTTCCTTGTGGTTTCTGTTCTTCTTTCTGGTTCCTCTGCAAGAGAGATAACATTCTGGATGTTTGTTTGTTTGTCTTTTAGGGGGTGCTACCTTATTCACACAGGGTTGAACTGTTCTAACAAATGGGGTACCTCCACCTACTTACTAGAAGGCAGCCACTCTAGAATTTCCCCTCCTGACCACAACATTGCATCCATGGATTGCCATTTCTCTCAGTTCGTTTCATTTTCTGTCTCCTGAATAGCTCACCAATTGTTTGGACATGAATCTACAGAGCATGTTCTGCCAAAGATTAATGGGCACTTAATATCACAAAATAAAGCAGGTCACTTAATATAGCAAAATAGTAACCATTTATTGGAGAAATTACAGACTGGGAAGCTGATCCTGGAAAGCTGCAGTACATTTAGGATAATGTTCCACCCAACCCAGCTGGTTATAGGGCTTATATAGGGCAGGAACCAAGAATTCACTTCAACATGCTGAGATGTGAAAGATGATAAACATGTCTCTTTGAAACTATTTATGTATCACAAGAGTATTGTTAGTACAGACTGCTGTCTTGTTTAGGAATGTGCACATGCATTTTATGATGCACTTACAGAAGAAATTGTTGTCTAATCTGGGAATTTAAATTTTCTCTGGTTTATGTTCTCATAGACTGAATATAGTAATTATCAGTGGTCTTTATGATAACTACTTCCCAGGAATCTCCTGAGTATGAACCCTTACCAGAGATTGTTAGCCCAAATGAATGAGTAAATAGCTTTTATCACAACTTGTAAATTGGAAGACTCTCAGAGTGTGAGCATCTATACAGACTGTAGATATACCTTTGGTGTAGTCCATGACTTTGTCTTACTTTGGAAACAAATGAGATTCATTACATTAGCATAAACTTCCTTGATGCTCTAAAGTTCCAAAGAGAAGTAACTATTATAAAAATAGTAGCTAACACAAGGAGAGATACTAAAGAATAAAAGGAAATACTTTGGCTGTTCTTTTTGCTAACAGGGTAGCACAATCAACAACAATGTCATGTCATAAGTTTTTATGATTTTAAACCCTGTATGCAAGATTAAGGAGGCTTTACAAGGGTTCCTGTGTATAATTCAACAATCAGCTTCTGAAATTGACAAGCAAAATTGGATGAGAGCTGGATGTTCCCTCCACTCTGATGGGCTCTTTTAGTACCAGGATGTCTTCCTAGTAGCACTTGAGACTCTAAAATGGCCTATAGACAAGATCTTAAATGAATAAAACCACCACAGTCCACAATTCCTCATTTTGACTCTAAACATTCATTGGTGGGGTAATTTTAAATGAGAAACAAGGCAAGTGTAAATTATGTTCTACCAGTTAATTACATAAACCTGGTGAAACTGTAAAGGTGGATTCAAAATCAAATACAAAGATGGACAGGGCCCCTTGAACGTCTTCAAATAGCCTTTATACATCTACCCTCTTCTATGGGATATGCCATTTTGATCAGATAACTATTCTCTGGGTGGATATACACATTTCCTTGTTGTAAATCTACTAAAGTCACAGATTCGGAAAAGCTATTAAACTTTGTTTCCCCCACCTGTGGAATTCCTGCTATTTTCTCGAGGGATAGAAGAACCCATTTTACTGGAACTGGAATTAAGGAACTTTACAAGGTTTGATCCATCAACCAAAAATTCCACTGCCCTTGACATCCTCAAACATCAGGAAATTTAGAAAGACCACATTTTAACTGAAAACTTAAATTAGATAAATTATTTTAATTTTTATATCTACTTTAGCCTAATTTTCTTCTCTTAGCTTTGATGGCCATAACATTTAATCCCCCAAGAAAACAATGTTTTTTTTTTTTTTTTTATTTGAAATTATAATGAGAAGAACCATGAGGCTCATTTTTCTTCTAATATACAAGATTTTGATATATTACAATGTGAAATTGCTAATTACTGTAGGGAACTAATTACATATATCCTATTCCACTACACAAAGATTTTGGCTGCCTTTCCTGATATACTGGGTGGTACATCAAAAAAGACTGCTTTAGAACCTAGATGGTTAGTTACTTATCAAGTTTTATTGATCAAGAGAACAGTAGAAAAACTGCAGGGAATTGACCCATGTCCATATATCACAAATAAAGCATCTTTCAAACACTTGGGTGATCACTAACTTTTTCAAACTCATGTTAAAATTGACATGAGGTTTTCATAGGGCAAGTATATCTGATATAGAGAGGTTCTGCTCAAGATTTTGGAAGAAGAAAATAATGCCCAAGATCCTTACCTGGATTTTCTTATATTATTAGATGTCTCTTCCCTTTCATTGTCTTTATAAAAATTCTTTTTTTTTTCTTTATTTTTTTTTTATTATGGGTAAAAATCAAAATTCTCACAATACATACAAACATTTGCAAAATGATATATAAATATATATGCATATATGTGTATTTGCTTACAAAAATGTTATTTATATATATATATATATATATATATATATATACATATATTTTAAGAGGTGCTTAGATTACCTAAAATATTACACAAAACCCACTGGGATTCCCATGTTGCCCACCTCCCACACCTCCCACCACATCCAACACAAACATCTCCCACAGTGTGGCCCACCAACCTCAATGAACTTACACATCCTGGAGCCTTGCCACCAACCATAGACCACAGTTCACACTGTAGACCACACTCTCTCCCACTCAATTCTGAGTGGTGTGTGCTGATTTAAAATGGCCTACATCCATTGCCACAACAGTACTCAGGACAACCTCCAACTCCCAAAGAAGCCCCTGTATTTCAACTGCTCATCCCCTCCCTACCCAAAAACTGTTCTGATATTCATGCTATACCCCTTGAAATGCCTGAAATCCATTCCCAATAACATTCTACCTTCACTATAATTTTCTATCTCATCTTTACCCTATTCTACCCTATATATTCTTTTTTTAATTTATTTTTTTTTATATTTTAAAAGATGCTTAGTTTCCTTCATCTTTCTAGCTCACCATATATCATATGAAACCAGTCATAGTCACTGCTGAGCCAGTGCCCAACCCCTATCTGGTACATAAACAGTTTTTTTCTAATAAACATCTTCTTTACTTGGGTAGATTTGGCACTGCCAGGAAACACTAGATACAACCAATCAGATAGATCTCCTTTATTGAATGACTCTGGGTTGCATCTTAAGAATTCATGTGACCTCTTTCATCCAAAATTCATGGTATTCTACTAGAAACTATTTAGCTAACACTGGTTATTCTGTAGGACAGAATAAATGTTGAGATTTTATATAGCAAGACTCCTTTTACATTCCTGAGAGAGGAGCATATTGCGTGGACTAAGCCACCTTAAAGAGACACCATTTTTCTATAAGAACCTCAAGGTTTTAATAAAATAAGCAATTATGCCACTCAAGGCACAACTTTTTGAAAGGTCAGTCAAAGGAAATTGTTGGTTAAGATGTCAGCTAACAATGAAGATGATGGTTATAATTCTCCTTTTGGAGTTTATAACCAATTACTTGATAAGCCAATATCCCATTGTTTAAAGGTAATAGGTACATATATTGTGCTCTTCAAGGACATTACTTTCTATGTGGACATGAGACAATCAAAGTAGTAACTATAAATTGAATTGGTTCCCATTTTGTCACCCATGATTTTTTTCAAATGGCTATTTATGGAGAGCTTCCAAAGGGGAAATTTAGAAAGAGGAGGGCTCTTAAGAACTTTCCTCATACTAGAGAAACTTGTGAAGAGACAATTGCCAGACTAGAGACAGCTCTAGATAGATCATAGGAAACCCATTAACCCAGGCTAAATGCACTGGCTATTCTATTATTTGTATTATTCCTTCTATCACTGGGATATCTATCTCCTTTATCAAAATATATATAATAAGATTACAGATGTCATTAGAAAAGGTAACATTGGTGTTAGGTAGGAAAGTCTATAACATCATTAGCTGATGAGATATCAGAACTTCGTAAAATGACTCCACAAAATTATTTGATGTGAGACTATATTCTGGTTCCCAAAGTGGTGCATGGGCAAAAGATGAGTTCCTGTCCTACATATTTGTAAATGACAGTCTAAAAGAAGTTTACCAAAATTTAGGGGGCAGCAGAAGCCAATGCTAGAAAAGAAAACAAACCACTTTACTTACCTCCTGAATCTAATTGGTTTGAATATCTTTTTGGTTGGTTTCTAGGGTAATGGGGACCATGGCTCAGAGATGTCTAATAGTAGCACTTGATATACTCTTAGAAATAATTATTCCCAATATCTCTCATTTGCTGTCTAATCTCTCTAATTTTAATTGCTGCTATACAGCCACTAATTCAACAAATGATACACAGATTATATAAAACCAGTATGAATGGGACAATAAAAATCTCAAGCTTCAGCAAACTGGAGAAATCATTGAAGAAAGAGGAGACTTTTAGTGGTGAATGAGAGGCTAACAATATCTTTTGTCAAGCTCTCATAACCGAGGGAATGAAAAAATGGGGAAAAACTGAAAAAATACAGAGAAGAAGTTCTGAGGATCCCTCAGAGCCTCCAAATTTGTATCCTACTAATTCTTTGCAATTAAATTAGTAGGAGTTAATTAATTACTATTGATGGATTTGGAATGTTTCTTATGTTTATTTTCTCAAACTCTACTATGTGTTATTGTTTGGTTTGAAATATCATTTTATTACTTTTATGTAAGATTTCTGACAAAAACTGCAACAAAAGGGAAATACCATTGGTCAGACAAATATTGAATATCAATTACAGGAAGAAATATAGTAATCATTCAATATAAGCTGTAGCTTTTAAATGAGTAATTGACATCTGTAGATGGTCACCACTATGCTCAAGTTCATCCACTGTTGGAAATGTTTTTAGAATATCAAAGTGACACATCAAAGTCCTAAGGAGCATGAAATTTATGTTTTCCATGCTTTACTTAATAGAAAAAAAGAAACATGTATACACACACACATACACACACACAAAGTTAAGATGTGGCCTTGGAGTGGTCCTGTGTAAATGAGAGGACTTGACACATAAGTTTTTTTAGTTTCAAGGTAAATCTGCCTCTGAATTTAGGTCTATTATTTATTTTCGTTTATTGCAGTTGTTATCACTGGATATTGTGTGAAAAATATTTTAAGGGTATCATATACTGAAAATTGCTTAGATGATTGTAGGAAAATAGAACACAGAACTTTGTCTTTAATCTACAAATAGGAATATCTCCTTAGGGACACATATATTTGGTAAGAAAGTGGTGGTAGTTGGGGGTAGCTGTGGGTTGGGGTTGGCTTACTCTGAATGGGATGAGCAGGAATTTATTATTTCCTTTCATTACTCATCAGTTTACTCCTAACTTTTGAATGTGGCTAGTTAGAGCAACTCACAGGATGTTTTCAAGATTTAAACTAGTTAAATAAAACTTGCAAGCTAGTCACAATATTGCCCAATGCACAGCAAGTACTCAATACATATTAGATCCAATTAAGATTTGTATCATTGTTATTCTTGTCACTTTTTTTTGAATTATCATTCTATATAATAAGGTGGAGCCAGGGACAGAATCATGTCCTTCGATGATTTGCTAAAATGTGGATAAAAACATTTCAGCATTGTCCACATGTCAATGTGATCTGGTTTTACTAAAGTATCAAAGAAACCAACATATAGGAAAGTGAGAAGATAAAAAGTTGTACTATATAACACACTGTACTCTGGGGAGGGTGAGGATTGTGGTTAATAATACAAATAGAACATTCTTTCAGGAGCTATAACATGGTACATCATTACTACAGAGTGTTGATAATGGGATGTTATATGGAGAAAACTCACCTAAACCATATTTCTATGAAATATAAATATATTCCTCTTGTTATAAGTATGATTTTATGGATAGACAAAGATCCACAAGGTGTCTAACAAGATATTAAACTTCCCTATTGGGGAAGCCCCACTATTTTCTCAAATAAGATGGCAAAAACTCTGGAATATATGTCTTGCCTAATAAGAGAAAACAGGCCAATAAGTCAAACCTTGGATCTTAATGCCTGCACTAATGAACTTTATTGCTGTAATAATGAAACTAAGGTTATTTATAATTAATGCCTGAGATTTGCCTCCTGAATACCTCCTTGTTACTCATATGTGACCTCTCTATAAACCCAAATCTGCAAATGTACTCTCTACCTTCCTCCTGACATTGGGCAAGACTCCCAGAGATAAGCTTCCTGGCACTGATGGACCATTACCAAAAGTTAATCAGTGATGCATTTAGAAAAAAACCTTGACCAAAAGTAGGAAACATCAAATACAAGTGTTTTTCCGGCTAAGAGAGTTCAATGTGAGACAGGAAGTCATTCTGGAGATTATACTTATACAGGTTTCAGGCTAATTTCACAAACTGCCACAGTAGACAAACTCTCAAACAAAAGTGTGTCTGAGGGTTTTAGGGACATCCATACACCATAGGAAAGCCACATAAACTTATGAATTCAACATTCACTTTGTTAACCTTATCTGGGAATATATGAAAATCTATTTCCCAAATATAGTATAGTTATGCTCATTTATAAGTCCCCTAATTTGATTCTTATATTCCTTTTATTTGAACCTATAATTTCCAATTTACTTGATAAATATATTTCTCAGAGACTTAAATCCTCAAATTATTCATATGCCAAGTGTGCCTTGAAACCCAACAGAGTTGTGGACAACTCCTATTCTCTAGTTCTTTGGATTTTCCCTTGGCAAGTAACAAAAGTATGATGATGGACAAACACCATCTCAAGTACAAGGAGTGACTCCTATTGCAAGCAAACTATTCCTTTCCTCTCCCCCATATTATTTAAATCCTTACTCAGCCTCTAAAGAAAACCACTTTCACACTGTCCACATGCTCAGCCAAACCCACCTGGTCAACAGTTAATGGCGATTTTCACCCCCTCACCCACATCTTCCTGTCTCTGGTTCACTAGCCTAGATCACTTGAATCACTTTCCACAAGTATCCACAAATGAGGACCGGAATTTTTTTTCACCTCCAGATTTAAGCAATTTAAATTCACCAAAAGTAGGAAGAAATAATCAATGACCATTCTGTTATATTTGATGTTTGATACAGAGAAACTTGAAACTCAGGAAGAATAAAAATATTATCCTGGTATAAAACAATCCAAAGCAGAAATTTGTAATTCAGCTTTCCATACTGTATTCAATATCATTTTGCACAGTAATTTGTTTTGAAGAAAACAATTAATCAACTATATTTCCATTCATTAATTAATGTATCTGTACTCATTTAAAATTTATCAAATAAGTTCCTGGAAAAATGCTTAGCTTGGGAAATATATAAATATACACGTAATACCTAACCTACAGATGTTTACAAATGAGAGAGATAACTAATCACATCATGAACATTCACTGGAAAGTATTCATACAAATTGTTTTCATTTCCTAGGCTGTTTAAAGGAAATGCCATGAAATGGTTTGACTTAAACAATGGGAATTTAACTTACTGCTTTGAGGATGGGAAAATGTCCAAATCAAGGCATTCATCAAGGCAATGTTTTCTTCCTGAAAACTGATTGCTGGAGATTTTTGGCTTCTCTGTCTCATAAAAGGAGCATGGTGACATCTGCTCATTTCGCCAATTTTTTCTGGGTTTCCCATATTTAGCTTCTTCCAAGGCCCTCTCTCTCTCTCTTTCTGTCTCTCTCTCTGGCTCTCTCTGTCTCTCTCTCTCTCTCTCTCTCTCTCTCTCTCTCTCTCTCTCTCTCTCTCCCCCTCTCACTCATCTCTTTATAAAGTTTCCAGAAATAGGATTAAAATCCATCTTGAATCAAATGGGTTGCATCTTAACTGAAGTAGCCTCATCAAATGTCCTCCTTACAATATATTTACACCCAAAATAATGAATAAACTTTAAAAATGTTTTCTGGTGTACATACAGATTCAAAGCACCACACAGGTATATGGATTAGAAGGAATGTATTCATATTTAGGCTGGTGAGGGTGAAAAAAGGGAAGAAAGAGTGATATGCACAGGTATCAGAGGGAAACATTCTGCAAAAAGATGAAAATAAGTAGTGATTTAAAAAATTATACAAATTGAGTAATAGAAAATAATGTGAGTATATTACAGGTAATTTAAGATTTTGGCAGCATTAAAACTTATACTGTACATACTCCAGTTTTGTATAGAGAGTAAATTTTTAGTACATGGGACTAAATGTAGAGAAAATGTGTTGATATGATAAAACATTTCCTCTATTAGAGAGCAATTAGATTGAATATCTCATTTGCATCTTATCAAAATAAAAATAAAACAGAAGGAACAACAAGAAACAATATTAATTCAAGGCAATTTCCTTGGATAACATCTGACCACCTGATAACACCTTGGATAGCATCTCCTGCGGCACTGCAGCACTAGCTACCTACAAATCTTAGCAGTTATCATTTTCTTTCACATTCAGTAGTCTCCATGGGAAATATCCTGATGAATGTTATTTTCTCCATCAAAAAACAATTGCAATAATATTATCATAACCAGATACATGTACATGCTAGACTTTTGCCCAGTTCTGCATCTTTCATCTCCATAGAATTTTAAAAATATATATGAAAGACAGGAAGAGAGTAGAAGTTCTCTAAAATGCTATCCTGTTTAATGACAGGAAAACAGAATAGTTACCTGTGGATAAAGTATAGTAAAAAGCATTGTTTCAGCATAAATTTTCATGTACATATCAATATCAACAGAGAAATGTAGAAAGAAGTCAGATGTGAAAATTTATTCAGCAGAATATACTTTAATATTTTTATATTATCAGGTCTTGTTTAGAAACTTAGTTCCATGAGTGCTTGCCTGATATGAAAGGAATGATTCCACTAAATGCATGTCCAAAATCACACACACACACAGAGACACACACACATATAAACTAATCCTTATTTTTTTCCTTAAAATTCATATTACATTTAGACATGAAGTAAATTGGGATTGGATTGAATCCACAATTCAGCTTGTGGATAAATGATATTTTAAAATTAATTGTTTTCTAATCCATAAAAATGGAGTATATTTCTATTTATACATATATTTTTTCATACCATTATACAATATGCTTTATTTAGTTTCAAATACAGAAGTTTTAACAGCATACTCTAGAATTTCTGTAAACAATTTGATCACATTATAAATGGTTTTGTATATTTCATTTTATTTTTGATTTGTTGCAGATTGATTTTTTTTACATTGATTTGTATTCAGGACACATAATAAAAGTACTTATTAGAGTACACAGATTGTTTCTAGATTGTTTGGACTTTCTACTTACACTACCATGCCATGTGTGAATGAACCCAGTTTTAATTATTCCTCTGAAATCTATGTTATTTTTTGTTTTTGTTATACTGTGCTATTGAATGAAATAAATCATGAACATTCTTGATATATTTCCACAAAATCAAACAGAAATCATTTCAATTGTTTACCACAAAATAAAACAAAAGAAGGTTTCTTCCAGACTCATCTTGTCAGTTTAAAGTAATCTTTTCCTCCTTTTATCTTTCTGAGAATTATTTATCTAAAAATATCTTAACATTTGTTAAATATTTTTATGCATCCATTGAAATGGCCCCAATTATTTTCTCATTGAAGATATTAATGACCTGGGTTACATTTATTCAAAATTGCAACAAATTTGCACTCCTTGAATAAATACAATTACATATATGTGTGTCTATATACTCAAATTGCCAATGTTAAGAGGTGAGTTTCTGAGTCTGAATTCATAAGAAATATTAATATATAATTTTCCATTATTACAATGTACTGATGAAGTTTTATTTTCAAGTTATGTTAACCTCATAAAATGAATTAACATTTTTAAATTCTGGGAATATCTGTAGAATATTATTATTATACTTAGAAGAATTCATATGTTTATGGTGGAAAAATATAGTTTTTTGTGGACATTGAGTTTCATTAATATAACTTAATGAAATTCTTTATTACAACGTTAATTTTACTTCCTTTAAATTCTAAAGAAATGGTTGAATAGTGTTCAATATACAACTAAATCATTTTTCATTTAGAATGAGCTTTTTATTCAGTATCATATGACATATCTTTTTTAAATATTTTATTTAGAGAAGTTATAGGTTTAGAGAAAAATCATATGAAAATACAGAATTCCCATATATCCCCTTATAATTGACACTTTGCATTAAGATGGTACATTTGTTATAATTAATAAAAGAATATTAATAATGTACCATTAACTCTAGTCCATAGTTACATTAAGTGAATTTTCTCTCAAATACCACCCAATTATTAACATTTGTGTTAGTGTGGTACATTTAAAGCTTTGTCTTTCTTTTGTTTTTACATTATTTTTTATTTAAAAAAATATACTTAGATTATATAAATGTTATGTTAAAAATATAGGGTATTCCCTTATACCCCACTCCCTACCCCTTCTAAAATTTCCCACATTAACAACATCTTTCATTAGGGTAGTACATTTGTTACAATTGATGAACACATTTTGGAGCATTTCCACTAAGTGTGGATTATAGTTTACATTGTATTTTACACTCTTGCCCACAAATTTTTTTAAGTTCTGGCAAGATAAATAACGGCCTGTATCTGTCAGCAATGTCAATGAGGACAAATCCCAAGTCCCAAAAATGCCCACATATTATAACGGCTTTTCCCCTCTCTTTCCCCTCAGAACCGCCATCAACCACATCAATGATATAAGTTTTTTCATTGCTAGAATCACAATAACTCTATAGTAGAATACAAACAAGTCTACTTTAACCCATGATTCATTCCTTAATCCTGAAGATTCTGGGATGGAGATGCCCACTCCACCTCTAATTGAGAGGGTTTAAATTCCATGGGACAGATAGATGGGACTGTCTTGCTTGCAGTTACAGAATCTTTCTGTTCCTATGGATGGCCATCATCCATCATCATCTCCTTATTAGTTGTCCTGAGTGAGTCCAATAAAATAGAGATTAGATGTTGCAACTCTGTTGAGATTCAGAGCCCAACAGACACATGGACAGCTTAAAGATTTAAGTCTCTTGGACATACCCTTATCAACTTTAATACAAAAGTTGAAGTAAAAGGTGCAGATATTTACACATGTAAGGAAACAATAACTGAGTCCAAATCTGTCACATTCGGAAGCCTAAAGTCCACAGTAGGGCCCAGTGGAAGGGTACCAAATTCCTAAGCGTTCTGCCCTGCCTATAGTGTCTGGATGTTTTGAGAGCCCTTAGGGCATGCACTATTTGAGGCAATCTTTACTTTGGCATTCAATGAGATCCTGCTGAGATGTGCATAAATATAGCTTCTAGAATGACCCCCTTACTCACTTTGAAGTTTCTTAGCCATATCAAACTCATTTGTTTTTAACTTTTCCCCCTTTTGGTCAATGTCTTTTTCCAGTTGCTTTGCTATTTGATGATTGGTAGTAATCCTTCTGTACCAGGGAGGCTCATCCCTGGAAGTCATGTCCCACAATGGGGAGAAGGTAGTGCATTTATATGCTGAGGTTGGCTTGGGGAAAGGCCACATTTGAGCAACAAGGAATCTCTCACGAGATAATTCTTAGGCACACTATAATACTAGGCTAAGTTTTTATTTCAAATGTAAAGGTTCCTAAGTACAGTCATCAATGCCAAAGGCCTGTCAATGGATCATCCTTCTACACTAGCCATTGCCCCTGTACTCAGGGGATACTTGCTGTCCTATTAGAGAATGTGTCAGAGATTCCCAAGATGGGAATTCTATATTCTTTTGGTTATTGTGTGAATATCCACCCATTGTGACAAAGCCCCCTAAATACTTGAACACAATCACATGCCTAATAGGTATGCCCTAGGTGAACCTCCTTCCATGCATGCGCCATCACTGACAATCCACACCAATGATCCTCCACTGTCACAGTTGTAACCATTTTGTGATCCAAAATGTCTTTGAAAATGAAGCCATTAAAATAACCAAATATTTAGATCTTAGATCCATCTTGAGTTAATTTTTGTATAAGGTATGAGATGGTGTTCCTCTCTCATTCTTTTGGATATGAATATCCAGTTCTCCAAGCACCATTTATTGAAAAGACAATTTTCTTCCAGTTGAATAGGCTTGGTGGCCTTGTTGAATATCAGTTGACTGAACTTTCTATTCATTCCATTGGTTATTATGTCTATCCGTGTTATAATACCATGCAGTTTTGACCACTGTAGCATTGATATATATATATATTTTTAAGTCTGGTAGTGTGATTCTTCTGATTTCACTTTGCTTTTTCAATATGTCTTTGGCTATTTGGTGTCTTTTGCTCTTCCAAATAAATTTCATATTTAGATTTTCCAATCAATAAAAAAATACCATGGTAATTTTTATTGAGATTACATTAAACCTGTAAATCAGTTTGCATAGAGTAGACATCTTATTGATGTTTATTCTTCCTATCCATGAATGGGGAATAAATTCCATTTATTTAGGTCTTCTTTGATTTCCTTTAACTGTTGTGAAGTTTTCTGCATACAAGTCATTTACATATTTAGTTAACTTTATTCCCAGGTATTTGATTATTTTATTTGCTATTGTAAATGGGATTTTTTTTCTTGATTTTCACCTCAGATTGCTAATTATTGGTGTACAGAAACATTACTAATTTTTTCACATTGATTTTATAACCTGCCACTTTATTGAACTCAGTTATAAGCTCTAAAATCTTTGTTATAGATTCCTCAGGCCTTTCTAAATATAGAATCATGTCATCTGCAAATAGTGAAATTTTTACTTCTTTTCCAATTTGGATGCCTTTTATATGTTTTTCTTGTTTAAGTGCTTGAGCAACTACTTCTAACACAATGTTAAATAAGAGTGGTGAAAATGGGCATCCTTGCCTTGTTCCATATCTTAGAATGAAAGGTTTTACACCATTGAATATGATGTTACCTGTGTGTTTTTCATACATAACCTTTATCATGCTGAGTAAGTTTCCTTCTATTTCTGTCTTTTGAAATGTTTTCATCAGGAATCTGTGCTGTATTTTGTCAAATGCTTTTTCTGCATCTATAGAGATGATAATTTGATTTTTTTTCTTTTGATGTGTTTATGTGGTGTATTACATTGATTGCTTTATTTATGTTGATCTATCCTTGCATACCAGGGATAAATCCAAGTTGGTCATGTTGTATAATCATTTGAGGTATTCTTGAATATGATTAGCAAGTAATTTGTTTAGGATATTTGAATCCAGGTTCATTAGAGAGATCTGTCTATAATTTTCCTTTCTTGTGGCATCTTTGTTTGGCTTTGGTATTAGGGTGATGTTGGCATCAAAGAAAGAGTAAGATAATATTTCCTCCACTTCTATGTTTTGGAAGAGTTTAAGAAGGCTTGGGGTTAGTTCTTTTTTGGAATGTTTGGTGTAATTCACATGCAAAACTCTTTAGTCCTGGGCTCTTCTTAGTGGGAGGTTTCTGATGACAACTTCAATCTTGTTACTTGTGATTGTTCTGTTGAGTTTAACAATTCTTTCTTTCATCAATTTAGGCTACTTTTGTGTTTCTAGGAATTTATCCATTTCCTCTAAATTATCCATCTTCTTTACCTACAATTTTTCAAAGTATCCTCTTATGATTATCCTTAATTCATTGGGGTCAGTGGTGCTATCCCCTTCTTCATTTCTTATTTTATGTATTTGTATCTTCTCTCTTTCTTTTCTTTGTTAGTCTAGCTAAGGGTTTGTCAATTTTAGTAATCTTCTCAAAGAAACAGCTTTTGGTTTTGTTTATATTTTTTTTCTAGTGCTTTCTTATTTTCAATTTAATTTAGTTCTGCTCTAATCATTGTTATTTCCTTCTTTCTACTTGCTTTGGGGTTGGTTTTTTTGTTCTTTTTCTAATTCATCCTGGTATGCATTTAGGTCTTTGATTTTAACTCTTTCTTTTCATTTAAGTGGGTATTTATGGCTATGAATTTCTCTCTCAGCACTGCTTTAGATGGAGCCCAAAGGTTTTGATATATTGTGTTGCTATTTTGTTTCATTTCAAGGTAGCTATTTATTTCTGTTGGAATTTTCTCCTTGACTCACTGAATGTCTGATAGTGAGTTGTTTAGCTTCCAGATCATTGTGCCTAATCTGCTTCTCTGCCCCCTACTGATTTACAACTTCATTCCATTGTGGTCAGAGGAATTACTTTGTATAATTTTAACTTTCTGAATTTATTGAGAGTTGGTCTGTGGACTAACATGTGTTCTATCCTGGATAATGATCCATGTGCACTCGAGAAGAATGTATATCCTGCTGTATTTGGATGTAATGTTCTCTATATGTCTATTAGCTCCATATCCTCTAATGTATTATTAAAGGTCTCTGTTTCTTTATTGATCCTATTTTGAGATTTTCTTTTTAATGGTGATAATGGCATATTAAATTCCCCCACTGTAATTGTAGAGGCAACTCTTTCTCCACTTAGATTTCCAATGTTTGCCACATGTATTTTTTTTAATTTATTTATTTTTTATTGTGAGTAAAAATCAAAATTTTCACAATGCATACCAATATTTGTAAAATGATATATAAATATATATGCATAAATGTGCATTTGTTACAAAAATGTTATATAAATATGTGTATATATATATTTTTTTCCAGTTTTCTCCTTTTTTTTTTTTTTGCTTACAAAAATGTTATTTATATATATATATATACACATATATTTTAAGAGGTGCTTAGATTACCTAAAATATTACACGGAACCCACTGGGATTCCCATGTTGCCCACCTCCCACACCTCCCACCATATCCCACACAAACATCTCCCACAGTGTGGCCCACCAACCTCAATGAACTTACACATCCTGGAGCCTTGCCACCAACCATATATATCAATTAATCACTCTGAAGCCTGTCCTCTGCAGGTGATGTATCCAGTTTTAGTGAATAAAAAAAAGGAAAAAGAAAGAAAAAATAATCCAAAAAATATAAAACAAAACATTAGAAGCTCAGTCTATAAGTAAACTATCATAAGTTACTAGTTGAGTGCTTTATCTATCCCTGGATCTTCTCTTAGGAGGTACTGCGACTCAAACCAGGAACCTTGAACATGCAAGGCAGGAATTCAACCACTGCACTACAGCAGCTCTATATGCTATATAGGCTTTTGAAAGCTTATTGGGTTCTTTCTGCCCCCATTAGTTAGGCTAATTAGTTGCTTGTCTACACCCCCTCTCTGAACAAGTTCCTCTCTCCCAGGATCGATGGGTTTGACAGCCTGCCTGAGCAGATTTCCCTTTCCCTTTTCCCCAGGGCCACCTCAGTGATGGCTGTTATCATCCCTGAGATTCAAAGGGGGCTCAGGTGTCCAAAGCTATGGAAAAGAAACCACTCTAAACCATTCCCTAAAAACCTCTTTTTCCCAGGGTATACTCCCTCCAACTGAGCTGGCTGATGAGAGCCAAAGTGTCCGTAGAGGGTATTTGCCTTGAGGGTGGGGCTTAACTCCAAGCTGTTATCAGCCACAGTTGGAAGCTACTCATGGTTTTCTCTTGGCCTCTTTATCTCTTTGTCCAGCTCCCTCCAAATTGATGTACTGGAGTCTCCTGCTCTGTGGATTCCCAAGGCAGCTAACTTAGATAGGGTGTTGACCATTTTCTGCCATTTTTTTGCAAAAGAGTTGTACAGTGCCTACCTACATTGATGTCATATTCCCAGAACTCTAACATATCCTTTTGTGGTCAATAATTCCAGGAACAATAACACTTGTGAACAAAACAATAAGCACCCACTAAAAATTTTGTTATCTGGTGTGAATAATTTTATAGTTGCACTTGATTTCATACAATCAAATTTAAAGAGATATTGAGATACTTTGTTGTCCAGTCTACAAAACATTTTGAAAAATATGTAGGCTCAAAAGCTATCCCAAGTTAATTCCTGAATTTCAACTAGAAATTATTAAATGTGACAAATTCAGTGTATTGAATTATTAAAGATACTACTCACATGTTCTTTTTTAAATCTCTGAATAGATTTATTTCATGTATGGAAATGTAATGATTATCTAGGACCAAAAAATCCAGTTCTCCACCCCAGCATCAGAAGTAATACTTGATTAGATTTACAAGATTTAGAGCAGAAAAATTCCAATATTTACTACAGCATAATGTTAAAAATAATAATTGTAACTTGAAAAGGAAACATAATACTTTAATTGATATCATCAATATGGTGACATAAGACATTCCCTGAAAAAGTTTTCCAAGAAATTTATGGAACAAAAGTACAAATTTCACTTGTTTAGAAAAAAGGAGGATTTTGGAGACTGTGGACTGAATTCACAAGGGCTGAATGGAATAGACAAAAATTTCAGGTAAGAGAAATCCACCCAAGAGATCTGGTCAGCTCCCCTTTCACCTGCCCCTAACTTGGTCCCCATGTAGTTTCTGATTCACAGCCTGGTTTCCTCTGAATGCAGACAGAGCTGAAAACCCATTCAAAGCAGAACTCCATGCATATCCAGGCAGAGACCTATGTCCATTTAGACCCAGGGAAGAAAACAAGCTATTGAAGTGTGCTACATATAAAAGACTTCCCAAGGGAAAAAAGGCCACAATAGAAAGGCTGGTAAGTAGTATTTTAATATCACTGGGTACATTTTAAATCAGCTGGACCACCTAAAGGTAAAATGAACATTTCTGAAGTGACACACTTTTTTAGATTAACCCCATCTGGTAACCTGGTATGAGATACTAGATTGGTGAAGTAATCAGAGGCAGGAAATTCTCCCAGAAAAAAATTAGAGGTTAAACTGAACTATTATAAGATAGGATGGGTCATAGTACCAAAAAGTTAAAGTAAAAAGGACAATCAGTTAGTAAGAGAATTTAAACAAATAGAGGCTGGCAAGAAAAGTCTGCACAAAAAAAACATGCAGAACAGATCAAAATTCTTGAAGACGGAACAGAGGAAAGTTAGCTCTATCTTGGAAGTAAAGCATTTGCACAAAAATTGTAATCTCAAAAATTGAGATCCTTGGAAATATTCAGGAAAAAATCAGATTAAAAAGAGCTGAGAAATTTTGAAAAAGTAAAGCAAGAACTATTCTAAAGATCTAGAATATGTTAGAACAAGTGTCAAAGAAGTGCCTTAAAAAAAAAGTCAGTCAATGTTAAAACCCTAAACCAGAAGGACAGACAGAAATTCAGAATAAACTTATCAAGATAAACAGATGTGTAGACATCAGCCAAAAAATTACAAGCCATCCAAAGAAATAGGAAAATATGGCTCAGTCAGGAAAATAAATTAAAACTTCAGAGAGACTCGGGGGCTGTAACAACCAATCAATGATGTTCAAACAAATCTCCTAAATCAAGAGAAGGAGATGAAGGAAAATATCTATAAAGACATAAGTGATATTAAGAAGACAATGTGTGAGCTTAAAGAAGAATTTGAAAATATAAAAAGAAACACATAACCAAAATTATGGGTATGAAAAGCACACTAGTAGAAATTAAAAATAGAGTATAGTCTTATAATAACAGATTTGAACACACAGAAGAAAAATCAGTGACCTAGAAGGAAGGACAATCAAACTCCTACAGCTGGAAGAACAGATAAAGAAAAAATAGAGAAAAATGAGTAGTCTCTCAGGGATTTGAATGACATCATGAAGTGCACAAAGATACATGGGATTCTCAGAAGGAGAAAAGAAGGGGGAAAAGTGAAGAAGAAAGATGAAAAATTTGACAAAAATTTCCCAACTCTTTTGAAAACCATAAATATATATGTATTGGAAGTACAAACTACTCCAAACATAATAAATCTTAATACAACTAGTGTGAAATACATCATAATCAGAATGTCAAATGAAAAAGAGAGAGAGAAAGAGAATTTTGAAAGTAGAAAGAGGAAAATAATTCATCACATTCCAGGGATCTACAATAAGACTAAGTGCTAGTTTCTCATCAGAAACCATGTAAGTGAGAAGACAGTGGTATAAAGTATTTAACATACTGAAAGAGAAAATCTGCGAGGCTAAAATGCGTTATCTTGCAAAACTGTCCTTCATAATGAGGGAGAGATAGAATTATTCACAGATAAACAGAAACAGAAGGAGTAGGCCTTGTAAGACTTCGCCCACAAGAATTACAAAAGGTAAATCTGTAGGTTGATAGGAAAATACATGAGAAAGTGGCTTGCAGGGAGGAAACGAATTTCATCAGTGTTACTAAAAGGGTAAATGCAAAGCCCCATAGAATGGTATACTCATTATTTAACTTCCTCTTAAATTCGATTAGTACTCAGAATGCAATTGAACAAGAAAAATATATATTTCCTTATAATATATGTGAAAAACATAAAGTAGTAAAGTGAGAAAAAAACAACATAAATAGGGAAACAGTGTGATGGGGGAGAAAACATGTATGCTAATGAAGCTAAGTTGATATCTTTTTAAATTAGTGAAATTATAGATGTAGTTTGTGTAATATCAACCCTAGTGTAGCCACAAGGAAATTATTTTTAAAATATACATACCCAAAAATAATAAAGGGATCAATTAGATACAGCACAATAGTTCAACTATAAGAAAAGGAGGAAGCAATAAAGGGAAAAATACAAAAAAATATGACACATAAAAACAAAGGACTATATAGCTGAAGTAAATAATGGCTTAACAGTAATAACACTGAATCTTAATGAAATAAACTTAGTCATAAGACAAAGATTGAACATATTCATATGCCTTAGAAGCATGCCCCTACCCATGCATCCTACTATCACCAACACCATGCACATGCACCTTGATCTGCCCCTACCAATGTTGTGACCCTTCTGTGATCCAAAACCTCTCCAGATAGGAAGCCAACAAAATAACCAAATGAAATTAATAAATAATAATTTTTAAAATAACCAATAAAATACAAAAAACCAAAAATTTTGAAATAATAAAAATTAGACTTTGTGTCTTGCAACACTGTAAGTTCTGTTGTCTTGTATGAAAAGTGATATGTTCTTTCATATATTCTCCCAGTATCTTACTGTTTTCATTTTAGCTTCAAAGAAGCTTTAGTGTACAGAAAAATCACATAGAGAATATGGGGATTATCATATACCCAACAGCCTTCCCGTTTTCTCCTCTCCCTTATTAATATTTTACAAGTGGATAGTACATTTGTTAAAATTGATGTACAAATATTTAAGTATTGCTACTAACCATGATCAATGGTTTACATTATAGCTTACATTTTGGATCATACACTTTTATAGGTTTTGATGCAATTTGAAGTGGCTTATATACATTATTGCAAGATCATGCTGAACAATTCTTATGCCATAAAAAAAGCCTATGGGGTCAGATGTCGATCAACTAGTTGGGTGTCCGTCTCCCATATGGAGGGACCCAGGTTCGATTCCCGGGACCTCCCGGTAAAAAAACAAACAAACAAAAAACAGCCTACCTTTCTATCCATCAGCCCAATGGGGTCTAAGATCCCTCTCAATTAGAAGCAGAGTAAGCATCATCATCCCCAAACCCTCAAGATTGTAGAATAAGCAATGGATTAAACTAGACATATTATTCTCCTATTGAATTATTATTTTGGCAATAGAAGAACTTTTGTCTGTGATATAAATGCAGTGGCCACCAGAGGTTCTGAGTGATGGGGAAGGGAAGAATAAGTTTAATATTTATAGCCCTCAACACTTACATTAAACTTAATGTAATTAAATTTACATTAAATTTAAATTTATAGCCCTAAACCCTTACATTAAAAAAGAAGAAAGAACTAAAATGAAAGACCTAGCTACACACCTGGAAGAAATAGAAAAATAAGAGCAAACTATACCCCAATGAAAACAGAAGGAAAGAAATAATAAAGATTAGAGAAGAAATAAATGAAATTGAGAATAAAACCAATAGACTTCACAACTCAAATGTGGCTCTTTCAAAAGAGCAATTACATTGACAAACTGTCAGCTAGATTGATAAAGAGAAAGAAAACTAAAATACATACAATTCGAAATGAGAGGGTGACATCATTACTCGTCACAAAGAATTAAAATTGATCATAAGAGAAAACTATGAATAACTCTATGCCAAAAAATTAGGCAACCTATATTAAAAGGGCTTATTCATATAAGCAAACTGAAAACTAACAGTGACTCTAAAATAAAGAGAGAATTCAACAGACCAATTACAAGTAAAGGTATTGAATGTGACATAAAAAAATTAAAAGAAAAACCCAGGACCACATGGCTTCAAAGTTGAATTCTATTAATCATTCCAAGGATAACTAACATGAAACCTGCTTAAACTCCTCCAAAAAATTGAGGAGGAGGGAACATTACCTAACTCATTCTTTGAGGCCAATATCACCACAATATCAAAGCCAGATATAGTTACTACAAGAAAAGAAAATTACAGATCAATTTCGCTTAAGAATACCATATAAAAATCCTCAAAAATATATTTGCAAAATAAAACCAAAATCATATCCAAATAATTAGACATTGTGACCAATTGGCTCTTTTCCCCAGGTATACAAGGATGTTCAACATAAGAAAATGAATTAGTGTAATACATCACATCAACTATAAGAAAAGGAAAACACAATCATCTCAATTGAGACAGAAATGTAATGTCTTAATTTTTTATTTTATTGAAATTTATCTTTATATATGAATATAAATAAACAATAAGTGTGTAAAATTTGTGAACTTACAAAATAATCATGCATAATATCATTCAAAGATCCCATACATAACCCCTCCACCAACACCCTGCATTGTTGTGAAACATGTTACAACAATGCAAAAGCATCATAAAATATCACTTGTAAGTATAGCCTGTATCTTACATTTGGTATGTTTTACCTCCAACACATCCTATTAGACTGGCTTCTTTCCACCAAGACCAGAAATATAATTTAACAAGAAAGTATCCTTTCTTGTTAAACTCTTTAGAAAAACAAGAATGGGAGGAAACTTCATCAACATGATAAGATTCATGTATGAAGAACATACAGCTAACATCATGTTCAAAGGTGAAATGCTTAAGCTTTCCCTCTAAGATCTCTAAAAAAGATAAGAATTTCCACTGTTATTCATCATTGTATTAGAGGTTCTAGTCCAAACAATTAGGCAAGAAAAAGAAATAAAAGGCATACAAACTGGAAAGGAAGAAGTAATGATCTATCATTAAAACATGATCCTATGTAAATTAAGTCCTAAAAAATTGAAAAGAAACTAATAGAGCAAAGTAGTGGGGTACAAGATCAACACACAAAAAAATCAATAGTATTTCTTAACATGAGTAATGAGCAAGCTGAAGTAAAAAACAAGAAAAAAATTCTATGTACAATAGCAACTAAAAGAATAAAATATCTAGTAATAGATTTAACCAAGAATGTAAACAACTTGGACACAGAAAACAACAAACATTGGTAAAATATATCAAAGAATATCTAAATAAATGTAAAAACTATGTTCATGGACTGGAGGAAAAAACATCATTAAGATATCAATTCTACCCAATATGCCTTACAAATTCAATTAAAATTCAAATAACAGTATGTAATGCATAATTCCAATGTCTGCAATGCAAACATGGAAAAGCCAAATATCAAATTTATTGGAAGGATATGGGGTCCTGAATAGTCAAAAAGATATTGAAAAAGAAGAACAAATTTGGAAGACTGATACCTCCTGGCTATAAAGCACATTACAAATATACAGTGGTCAAAACAGCATGGTACCAGGACAAGGACATGTGTATTTATAAATGGAGTCAAGCTGAGAGTTCATAAATGGAATTTCACACCTATGGCCAAGTGATTTTTGAAAAGGCTGCCAAGTCTACTCAACAGGGAAAAATATCTTCTTTAACAAATGGTGGTTGGAGAAGTAGATATCCGTATATGAGAGAATGAAATAAGACTCCTGTCTGACACCATATAAAAATTAATTCAAATTGATCAATGTCCTAAATTTAAGAGCCAATCCTGTAAAACTCCTAAAAGAAAACGTTAGGAAGCATCTTCAAGATCTTGTGGTTAGCAATGGTTTCTTAGAGTTTACTCCAAAAGAACAAGCAACAAAAGAAAAAATGTAGATAAATGGGACCTCATCAAAATTAAAATCTTTTGTGCATCAAAGGACTTTGTCATGAAAGTGAAAAAGAGAACATTCTCAATGGGTGAAACGTTTTTGGAAACCACATACTCTTCAGGGTTTAGTATCAAGAGTATACAATGAAATCCTACAACTCAACAATAAAAAGATAAGCAATCCAATTAAAGATGGGTAAATACTTCAATAAACATTTCTCCTAAGTTGATACACACATGGCCAAAAAGCAAATAGATTGATGCTTAACCTCACTAGCTATTAAGGGAATGTAAATCAAAACCACAATGAGATATCATGTTAAATCCAGTAGAATGGCAAATATTAATTAAAAAACAAACAAACAAACAAAAACAGAAACATATAAGTGTTGGAGAGGATGTGGAGAAATAGTATCACTCATTCACTATTCCTGGGAATGTAAAATTTGCAGCCACTATGTAAGAGAGTTCGGCAGTTCTTCATGAAGCTAAGAATACCATGTGACCCAGCAATCCCCCAACAATGTGTATACCTAGAAGAATTGAAAGTAGGGACTCAAGCAGATACTTACAAATCAACCTGTATGAATCTTAAGAACATTATGAGTGAAATAAGTGAGAAACAATAGGAAAAATATTGTATGATCTCATTGATATGAACTAATGATCATAAACCAGCTCATAGAATTAGAATTTAGAATATAGTTTTCCAGGTGAGAGTTTGATGTAGAAAAAAAGGAGCTAATGCTTAATTTGTGCAGAATGTATAACTAAGTTTATTGTTAAAGGTTTGGAAATGGATGGTGCTGGTGGTATTACATTATTATGAGTATAAATTAGTGCTAAATTATATATGTAAAAGTGGTTGAAAGGGGATGTTTTGGATTGTGTATGTTGCTAGAATGAAAGAAGATAAATCATAGGACTATAATAAAACACTAAACCATCTTTTGTACAGTGGACTGGTGTTAATAGTATAAGTAGAAAGATGTTATTTAATGTTTTATAGCCAATGTACAACAGTACTACAAGGTATTAATAATAGGATGGCATATGGGAAAATACACCTTATGTAAATTATGTACTATTGTTACTAATAGTATTTAATATTCTCTCAAATGTAACACCACAAAAATGCAAAGTGTCAACAATAGTGGAATATATGGGAATGTTTTTTTTTTTTAATGAATATCCTGTATATCTATATCTTCTCTCAATTAAAAATAACAATAATTTAAAAATCATTATGCTAAGTGATAGACACCAGACACAACGTACCATATATTGTATGATTCTATTTATATGACATGTAGATATAAATAAATCTATAGAGACAGAAATCCATTAGTGATTATGTAGGGCTGGGGAAGGATAGAGGGATTGAAATGTGACTGTTAAACATTATGGAGATTTTCTTTATGGAATAATGCAAATCTTCCAAAATTTATTGCAGTGAAGAAAGCACACCCCAGATTATACAAAAAGTGATTGAGTGCCAACTTCCCACATACAAGATTCAGGGTTCAATCCTTGGCCCCGATAAAATACACACAAAAAAATGCTCAGAGAGCTTTGGTGAAATGCGTACAATTATATAAATGTACAAGCAAATAGCAATGGTGATGCATATTTCAAAATTAAAAATACCATGAAACATTCTTTATATAGAGCGACATTGTGCTGTACAGATACATAGAAAATATTATACATATAAATATATGTATATAATTCATTATATATTGCTTACTTATGCATATGTACTATCTGTATATGCATTCTTTTTTTATTTTTAGTGTGTTGCCTGATAGTCAATAAATGGATAGTCACACAAGTAATACATATAATGTTTCTCTTTATTCCAGTTTCTCATTTGTATATTTGATGATACCAGTAGTAAAAATGAAACTATACATTATGGAACAGTTCACAATCATCATAATACCAATCCAAAAAAATTTAAAAGCTCATCATATTGTGAAATATTTAGTGATTCCCATGTACCTGGCACTGTGCCACAAAACTTCCATTAATCAATTCACTTTTATACTCACAAATGTCTATATCATGCATGTTCTTATCTTTCCCATTTTGTGGATGAAGAAACAAAGGATAGAAAAATTAGGTAAAATATATGAAGTCACTAATAAGTGGTCAAGCCAGGAAGGAAACTCACTCACTCTGGATCGAAGGCAAAATCTTTTCTCACTGGAATTTCTCCATTGCAATTTTCCATTTCTCAGATTGATTTAATGGGGGCTGGTAAATGAAGGCTTATGTGACTGTTTGCTATTTTTGTTTGTGTGATTCCAAGGGAACTAGATTTAATTAATTCGGGCATTTGAAGGACAATGGGATAATTGGTCTTGTTCTACCTACAGGAATAGAGGGGCAGACAGGGACATTTTCTCTGAGGACTGTGCAGGTAGAATTGGAAATTGGCCCAACCTGCAGTGGTTGAGAAATTCTTGCCATATTTAGCCACCTTTGTTCATTGGTAATATATGGCCCTGACAGCAAAGGAAGATGAATCTCTTTTGATATATTTCTGTGCAATACTTTCTTTTACATAAGTAAATCTCTGGTGAAATCTTGAAGAAAAATACAAATGGTAAGTTAGTTTATATCTAGGATTTACACTGAAGCAAAAAAAAAATCTTATTGTATTTAAACTTCTTAGTTTATTGTTAATGTATGGCCTTGAGTGGAAAGAAAGATGCATCTCTCTGGAAACTTTGCTGTGCATCAATTCCTATTACAGAATTAGATTTCTGGTGATACCTTGGGGAAAAATTTGAAAGGTCAGTTAGTCAATAACTAGTATTTCTGAAAATTGGATTTAGTTTAAAGCTAAAAATTACAATTGTATAATAGGCATGATGGTTATGTTATTCTTGAGTAGTTAATTCATTTAACATTATCAACCTTGCTTTTGCAGCATTGTTAAAAGTAACATTACCTAATAAGCAGCTCTAATCTTTTAGTTAGGATAAACATAACTGAAATTGAAAAGCTTTAAATATCAAGTTTTTCTCTTTACATATGGGTTTGATGCCATATATATTTCAAGGATTATTCAATAACAAGAGAAAATATATTGTTTCAAACTATAACTGAAGTACAATAATATACAGTCAACATAATCATTGAATAACTAAAATAGATAATTGTAGAGATTGCTTATTAATTGTTTTATATTTTTGTTTCATCTCTTTAGATTCAAATTAAAATAATTTTAAAAGCTTTAAATTAAAGAATATTATTTTCTAAATTTAAAAAAAGATTGATGTATTCACGTGGGAAAAATTAAATATTAGGCAAAATAGATCCTTCATCCCCAGAAGTGTTAAACACAAATGAATGGATATTTGATAGATCTGGCATAGAATTGAATAGTACATGTTAACTAGTTGAGATAAAGACGGATGGCCCTTTGAGTGCTTCATATTCTAAGATCCTACGAGGTTCTTCAAATAAATGTATTGACTCTTCAGATTAAAACATACTTTGTTTTAAAACATATTAAAAAGTGCTAATTACATAGATATGTATTCATGAGAAAATTATTTTTTCACCAAATTATGATCAGTATATGAAATATAATTTATGGAAAACACTTGGACAACATAATGTAACATTGAATGTTAATAACAAAACCATTCTGTGTGATTATGTCAACCATTTTACCTATAAATTTGCACTTCAACTAGCAAAAGTCTCAATGGTTCTGCAAAAGCATTTTGTGTGTGTGGGGAAACATCAAATTAAGAGATGGTTAGGATATAGCAAGAAAGCTTTTAAATAATTATTTTGTATTCCTTATATCTTACCTAATTTTCAACTGCAGTTCTCTACCTAGATGACAACTGTGCTCTGATTTAGAATGGCTGACTCTATGCAATCAATATATTTTTATACTTAATAAAGCAATTATATTTAGAGACAAGAAAATTAATTCACTCTTAGTATCCAACTGTGTTGTGTGTTTGTTGTTAGAGTTTTCTGATTGAACCATTTTTACTCTTTCCATCTATTACTTGAGAGTAAGCCATGCAGTTTCACAAACAGTGATAGTAAATGCTCAGTGTAAGAACAAATTCCAATTGAATCCTGAATCAAGGATTCTTTTTTTCCTTTAATTGTGTTGACTTAAATTGATGTAATACAGTATTCTTATAATCAAAATATCATAAATGTTAAGAGGTTGATGTCAATTATATGTAATTACATGTTATTTCCTAGATACAGCATCATGATAGATGGGCATGCTTCCAACCATAAGAAGTCACTATAGTCTGTGGCAACCAGTGACTCTGCCTATCCTTTTACAAGTAAAATACTAGAATTTTTTATGCACTGAATGAAAGTTATTTCTGATGCTGTCTTCATAGGTGTGTTTTTATGACCCAGTATTAGTAGAACATCTTTAACAATGTTCTACCTATTCATTAGCAAATTTACAAATCTACTCCATTCTTATTTCTACAAAATAGCATGTGAACTAATTGAGGTCCTCTCCATGCACCTTGATTCAAACTAAATTATTGCCCATTTGAACAAGGTACTCTTTTTGTTTCCCTTCGCACACAACTTACTGGATTAAACACAGATGAAGAAGATCATCAAACCCTCTGGTCAAATCTCATCATGAATGGCAACTTTTGTTCATTCATTTGTTTCCATTGTTTTTGTGGTTTGTTATATCATTAAAAGTCTTTTGAGTATGTGGAATCAAATTACTAAATCTCACCAGTCAGGCAACTGCTCTGATACTGGACTTTTTTGTGTCTTCTTAAGATTGTTTTATATTTTCAGCTATCAAATTACAGAAAAAAAAAAAAAGTAAAGACAAACTTACCCATCTTGATTTCAAAATAAAGAACATTTTAACAAGATCATTGTTTAAGGGGCCACATTAGGTAAAATGCTGAGACAAATGTAAAGGGATCCTAGAAATATTTAGATGAGATTATGGCCCTGGTCCTTTAACTGTTTTTTAAATATGCAATATTAATTGATCTCTCTGAAAATCAAACTTACACTTTGAAACAAGGAATGTAATTGCTTTCAGATCTGTTATACAGGTAAAATAGCGTATGCAAAAGAGCTAACACACTTCACATAGGTGTATAGGAAATTATTTATGACTACTGTGACATTTACACAGTTGCTGGTTCATGCAAATTTGGACCAGCCAAAACCAGAGATGTCTTTAAGAATCTGTGTTAAATATATCCATATATAAAAATAAAGATTTTTATACATAAATTAATAGAGAAATATAAAGAGATAGTTAAAGAGATTTAGAGAAGATAGATTTAGATGATAGATATAGAGAAATAAATTATTAAAGATGTATGTTTTTTTATTTTTAATCAATTTCTACTTATTAATTCTTTTAAAATTTCAAGGAGCCTAATGTAGTATAATATCTTGATAATTTTTTGTTACAATATTTTACATAGGCATTCAGTGACATTGCAAGGGTATTGATAAGAATAACGAGGTAGAGAAAATTGAAAGTCACATGTTATATTTGTGAAGTTGGCACACAGTAAAATGAAAGAGGGACCAATTACTTGTGGGACTAAATATTTTTTTCTAAATTATTCAGGATAATAAATTAAGAAGAAGACAATAAGGATTTGGAGCAATCAGACCACTGAAAGTGATTTTGTTCTCCTGGGACTATTTCACCACATTCAAGTTCCCTATCTCCTCTTCACGTTCATCTTCTTGGCGTTTCTTGCTACCATTGTAGGAAATCTTATGATGCCGATTCTCATTTGGTTGGACTCTCAACTCCATACACCTATGTACTTGTTTCTCAGCCAACTTTCCATCATAGACCTCTTGTATAGCTCTGCTATTGTCCCCAAAATAGCCATTGATTTCCTGTCCGGAAAGAATACCATTTCCTTTATTAATTGTTCATTTCAGCTCATCCTCTTCACTACACTTTTAGGAGTAGACTGCCTTCTCCTGGCAGTCATGCCTTATGATCGCTATGTGGCTATATGCCAACCTCTCCATTACTCAGTTCTCATGCGACCTACATTCCGTGCCTTCATGGTGGCTGGCACCTGGCTGGGTGCTCTGCTCAATGCCTTGACCCATGTCATATATATTCTGAATCTCCCTTACTGCAGGTCCCGGGAAATTAATCATTTCTTTTGTGAGATCCCAGCTCTCCTGAAACTCATTTGTGCAGATACATCTCTTTATAAAAATGGACTGTTTAAATAGTGGTTTTCTGTTCTTCTTCCTTCTAATATATGCCTTCTTGGCTACATATGGGCATATACTGTCTATTGTTTTGAAGCTAAGATCAAATTTAGGGATGAGAAAGGCTTTGGCAATCTGTTCCTCCCATATGATTGTGGTGTCTTTCTTCTATGGAATAACCATTATTAAGTACTTTCTGCCCAAAGCCAACCACACCACTGAGCTGGATGAAGTAATTTCTGTCTTCTACACTATTGTCACCCTCACGGTCAACCCCCTCATATACAGCATTCGAAACAAAGAAGTTGGTGGAGCCCTCAGGAAAGTTCTGGGAAGGCAAACCACCTAAAACTTTTAAGATATCTATAGAATAAGTCATGAAAGCATGGATCTCATATACAGAACAAGATTACTATAAAAGAGACAGAAAGCATACACAACAAATTCCTTCAATGTATTTTGATAAAATGATAATGGATCAAATAAATTCATCCAGCTGAGAATCATTAGAGTGTCACAGAACTGTTAAACAGAATCTGTTTCAGAAGACACCCAATATTTGCAGATGCTAGCATACAATAGGGAGCCCAAATGTCTTTTCACATCAGACAAGAGAAAAAATGACCAAAGTAGGCAATATTACTCTAGGCTGAATTTTACACTTATTTTCCAAAATAGCATTATTATAACAGTGTAACATCATTTAAAAATAAACATTTGTAATAGATTGGCTGTAATTTATGTTCTGCAATTCTTAAGGTAATATTTATCCCTGAATATATTGTTCTACTGTGCCACACAAGCATATATTTTTCTTTTGGTCTCCCACTTTTATTTTGGAATTGAAATGCATTTTACATAATTGTTAAAAGCACACATAATCATATATTTAATCATAATTAATTAATTGCATTTAGTAATAGTCAATCAATTATACCAATTTATCTTATTAAATGTTCAAATCTACTAAAATATTAACTCATTCACTCTTAAGTCCTTTCCAATTTATATATATATGTATACATGTGTGTGTATATGCATCCCTATAGAAGTATATTTATATAGATGCATAACACTCTATATTTATATATGTATGTATACATAAACACACATGCACTCATATATGTATATATGAATAGCATTCATACTTTCTATGTAAATTATTTCCTTATAAATATTCAAATGTGAAAATAATGTGTCTAAGGATATCATTTTCTGTGATATAGTATTCCCAAGTAAATGTTATGTACTTTTAAGACATAAGAAAATACATATGAGTGTAAGTATGTATCCTTATATAACACTATGTTTGTCCAAACCAAGTTCACAACAAAATTTACCATATTCGATTTTATAAATACAATTCAATTAAGTATATATATATATACATACTTAATTTTGTAAGTGAGAAAGGGAACTCACTAAAATTGTAAAAAAAATTACTCATTTTACTTACATATCATTGAAATTGTTTTTTCCCTGTAACATTCTTCTTTGGGACTTTTGAAATAATGACTTTACCATTCTTATAATTTCTGTCTTAATATATTTTTATATGAATTTGACTGATTTATTTTCATTTATTATTAATTTAAAAACCACCAATCCATCACGTCATAATTTAATGCTGTTATTTTTGTTTATATAACAGACTTTGCAAGTTACATTTTTAAATTTTGTTTATAAAGATATCCCATCACTATACATTACTCATTTTATAATTTTATTTTTCCTCTATAGTCATTGGTCTTCTTTTTAAATTGTTACATTTCCAATTCTTTCAATGCTACCCAATACAATTCTATGTCAAAATATCATTCTACTTAGATTTTCAGCATGTATTTAGTAATTAATAAATTGCCCATCATTTTCAAATGATTAATTAGTAAGATAGACGTGGCTCAAAGGAGCAATAATAAATACAATTATAGAAATGCCAGTCAGCAATATTAACTGATTGATATTTTAAGATTTTTAAATATTTTTAAATTTAATTTCTTTGTGTTATACCATTAAAACTTCAGAATATCTAATTATTTCTCAATTTCATGAGACAGCCAATATTTTAAAACTGAAATGTAATAAAGCATCAATAGACCAAAATTACATAAATTGATATGAATTAAATGACCCAATGCTTCTTTCTGTCACCACATAGAAAAATATTTAACCCACCCTACATATACCTATTTCTACTTTTGATACATCTTATGGATTGAATTTCATCCCTTAATCAGATATGTTGAAGTATAAGACCTGTAGTCTCATGAATGTGATCCTATGTAGAACCAAAATTCTGAGGAAAACATAGATAATGATGAGGTTAAAATAGAAAGGGTGAGCAATATGTCAGCATCCTTATAAGCAGATTAAAATTGGAGAAAGAGAGAGAACAAGTCACATATCAGAGGCAGATTCTGAGTTATATAATGAATTGCCACTGTCAGAACCTTACAGGTTTTAGCAAATGCATGACTGCAAAAACCTTGATATGGAGTTTTAGTGTCCAGAACAGTGTATTACACTACCCAATAAATTTTGGTGCTAATAAGAAAGCCCTTTTGTGGTACTTTGTTATGACAACCCTAAGAAATTAAGACAATACCTACATCCATAAAGGGCAATATTTTATGTGTATTTCTCTTTCATACAGCGATATATGAAAATATTCATTTTCTTTCTTGTGTTATTATTTTATAGTTAAGTTAAAGTATATTTCAATTTTAAATTTACAAAAGATGATAAAATTCTTAAATGCCTATTTTCACATTTTGCTTTATTTTATTTTAAGGGTTGAAAAATATCTAAATGTTTTGATACCATTTTATTTTATTTTTAATATACTTTTTATTTTTTAAAAAGGTAATTAGATTACACAAATGTTGCATAAAAGCTATAGGGAATCCCCATATGCTCCACTACCTACCCCACCTATATTTTCCCACATTAACAACATCCTTCATTAGGGTGCTACATTTGTAAAAATTGATGAATACATTTTTGATCATTGCAACTAAGCATAGATAATAGTTAATATTCAGTTTACACTCTCTCCTGCTCATTTTAAAAAAAATATATATATATATATATTTTTTAGAGAAACTTAGATTACATAAATGTTACACAAAACACATAGGGGATTCCCATGTTCCCTTCTCCTTGGCCCTACAATATTTTACAAAATCAATAACATCCTTCACTAGTGTGACACATTTGCCACAATTGATGAACACATCTTGGACCATTGCCACTAAGCAATAATTATACTTAACATTGAATTTTACATTCTCTTCTGTACAGTTTTGTAAATTATTACAAGATATACAATGGCCTGTATCTGTTATTGCAATGTCATTCAGGATAATTCACAAATCCTAAGAAAGCCCCCAAATTACACCTATTTTTCTTTCTTCCTCCCCTCAGACCTCCAGTGGCCACTGTCTCCATATCCATGATAAATGTTTTCCGTTGCTAGGATCACAGTAAGTCTACTGTAGAACCACTATAAGTCTTCTCTTGTCCATCGTCCATTCCCCAGTCCTGTGGAATCTGAAATGATGATGCCTACTCCACCTCTAATTGAGAGGGTCTTAGACACTGTTGGGCAAAAGGATGGGATTTTATTTCTTGCACCTGCAGTCTCTCTCTGATTTTACATGGTTATTGTGCTTGTTAGTTGTCCTGGGTGAGTCCAATGTGCTAGAGAATAGGGGTTGCAAATCTGTTGAGATTCAGGACCCAACTGGCACATGGACAGCACAATGTTCTAAGTCTCATGGACATATAACTATCAACTCTAGTATTAACTATAGGTTCAAATAGTGGGCATAGAGTCATGTGTAGGGAAAACACAATTGAGTCCATCTCTATCAAACTGGGGATAATAAATTCCAAAGTAGGGCCTAATGGGAGGGAGCTAAACTCCTGAGTTGTCTGCCCTGCCTAAAGTGTCTGGATATCTCCAGATCCCTCAGGAGCACTGCTATTTGAGGTAATATTTATGATGGCAGTCAAAGAGTTCCTGCTGAGACATGCATATATGTAATATCTGAAATATATTACAGATATTAATATCTGTAATATCAGACTCACTTTTAATCCATATAAACTCATTTGCCTTTACCCAATCCCGCTTTAGGTCAAGGTCTTTTTCCACTTGTGTTGCTATTTGGTGATTAGTTGTAATCCCTAAGTGCCAGGGAGGTTCATACTCAGGAGTCATGTCTCATGCTGGGGAATAGGCAATGCATTTATATGCTGAGTTTTGTCTTAGAGAGAGACCACATCTGAGCAACATGGAGGCTCTCAGAAGGTAATACATAGCACCCTATAATACTATGCTAAGATTCTATTTCAAAAGTAAAAGTTCATAAGTACAGCAATCACAATCAAGGGCCCTCAATGGTGTCCCTGTACTGAGTGGATTCTTGCTGTCCCATTAGAGAATGTTGCAGAGCTCTCCAGGATGGGAATTCAAAATTTCTTTGTTGTTGTGTGACTCTCCACCCATAATTACAATGCCTCATGAACACTTAAACACATTCATATGCCTTATATATATGCCCCAGGTGAACTTCCTCTCATACATCCCCCATTTCTGATACCTCACACCAATGATCCTTCCCTGCCACAGTTTTAGCCCTCTGTGATCCAAAACTTCTTCAAAATTGAAGCCAACAAAATAATTAAATACAATTAATAGTACAATGATATGGAGATGATGGTTTTTAAAAATAATGAAAAAATATGATTTTTTTAAAGTTTGAAATAATACAAAAATATACAATATAAAATTCTAAAAATTAACATATGTCTTTCATCACTGTAAGGTCTCTTGTCTTGTATGTACAGTGAAGTTTGCTTTCATTTATTTGTCTAATGTCTTAAATTTTCATTTTGTCTTCAAAGAAACTGTAGATTAAAGAAAAGTCATGCACAGAATATAGGTCATTTCCATATACCCAATAATCTAGGTCAGTTCCATATACCCAATGTTCTCTCCCTTTTCTCCTTTCCCCTTTTTATGCATGTGGATGTTGCATTTATTTCAATTGATGTACAAACATTCAAACATTGCTACAAACCATGGTCAATGATTATGATTATGATATATATTTTGTTTTTATATTTATATATATTTTTAATTGTACAAATGTCACATAAAAATATAGGGAATTATCATATGCCCCATTCCCCACACCTCCCACATTTTCCCACATTAACAACATCCTTCATTACTGAGGTACATTCATTGCAAGTGATGAACACATTTTGGAGAATTTCCACTTAGTAAGTATTAAACTTTACATTGTATTTTACACTCTTTCCCACCCAAGTCTGTAGGTTATTGCAAGTTTAATATTGCCTTGTATCTATCATTCGTTGATATCTTCTCCAACATTTGTAGTCCTCTGCTTTTTTAATAGCTGTCAGTCTAATGGGTGTAAGATGATATCTCATTGTAGTTTTGATTTGCATTTCCCTAATAGCTAGTGATGTTGAGCATCTTTTCATGTGAGCTTTTAGCCATTTTTATTTCTTCTTTGGAGAAGTGCCTATTCAAATCACTTGCCCATTTTTTAAATGGGTTCTTTGTCTTTTTCTTTTCAAGGTGTAGGATTTCTTTATATATGTTGGACATTAAGCCCCTATTATACATAAGGTTACCAAATATTTTCTCCCATTGAGCAGGCTGATTTTTCTCTTTCTTGACAGACTCCTTTGTGGTGCAAAGGTTCCAGTTTTGAGGAGGTACAATTTAACTATTTTTTTGTTTTGTTTCTCATGCTTTGTGCATAAAGTTCAAGAAGCCATTTCCTAATACAAGATCCTGGAGATGCTTCCCTGTATCATCTTCCAAGGTCTTTATGATCTTGGCTCTTATATTTAGATCTTTGTTCCATCTTGAATTAATTTTTGTCTAAGGTGTGAAATGGTGTTCCTCTCTCATTCTTTTCAATTTAGATATCCAGATCTCCAAGTACCATTTGTTGTAAAGGCCATTCTCTCCCATTTGAATGGCCTTATGTGGCCTTGTCAAATATCAGTTGACAGTATATATGAAAAGATCTATATCAGAACACTCAATTCATTTCCATTCGCCAGTATGTCTGTCCTTGTGCCAATAACAAGCAGTTTTGACCACTGTAGCTTTGTAGTATATTTTAAAGTTAGGTAGTGTGACTCCATTGATTTCATTTCTTTCCTCAATGTCTTTGGCTATTCGGTGTCTCCTGCCCTTCCAAATAAATTTCATATTTAGCTTTTCCAATTCAGTAAAAAATGTTTTGGTGATTTTTTTTGGGATTACATTAAATCTGTTGATAAGTTTGGGTAGGATAGGCATCTTAATGAAGTTTAGTCTTTGCGGCAGTTTGACATAGTTATGAACTACAAAAATAGATATTGGGTTATGCTTGTAAACTGGTCTGTTCCTCTAGGCGTGATTAAGTTATGATTAGGGCTTTGTTTGGGCCATGTCAGTAAGATGTTGAGTGTTGAGGACATAAAACTACAGGAGAGAGCAGAGGAATATGTTGGTGTTTTGAGTTGGAGTTCTGATGCTGAGTTTTAATCTTGGAGCCCCATGAAGTGAGCACACAGAGGAGCTTGGTTGTGAGGAAAGAGAGAGGGCACCAGGAAGAGAAAAAAGCTGTTTACCTGATAGTCTACAGCTGGCCTTGTGGAGAAAAGCAAAGCCTAGAGTGCCTCACAGCCTACGGCTAACCTTGTGGATAGAGCAGAGGAGCTGAGCTTGGAGACAAGCAAACCCTGGGAAGAGACAAACCCAGGAAGCTTGAACCCTTGCAGAAGTTGACAACCATCTTACTCCAACATGTGGCAATAGACTTTGGTGAGGGCAACCACTTATGCTTTACTGCCTGGCAACTGTGGGCTTCTACCTCTAATAAATACCCTTTATAACTATGGTCTATGGTTGGTGGCAAGGCTCCAGGATGTGTAAGTTCACTGAGGGTGGTGGGCCACACTTGTGGGAGATGTTTGTGTGGGAGGTGGTGGGAGGTGTGGGAGGTGGGCAACATGGGAATCCCAGTGGGTTCCATGTAATATTTTGGGTAATCTAAGCACCTCTTAAAATATATGTATATATATATAAATAACATTTTTGTAAGCAAATACACATATATGCATGTATATTTATATATCATTTTGCAAATGTTTGTATGTATTGTGAGAATTTTTATTTTTACCCACAATAAAAAAAAAAAAAACCGATTTCTAATATTTTGCATCAGAACCCCTTTGGCTGACTAATACAGTCTTCCTATCTATTAACAGGAAATATTCCTTCATTTATTTTGGTCTTCATTGATTTCCTTTAAGAGTGTTGTATTGTTTTCTGTGTACAGAAATATCTTAAGTTAAATTTGTTTCTAGGTATTTGATTCTTTTAGTTGCTATTGGAAATGGGATTTTTTTCTTGAGATCCTCTTCAGATTGCTCATTATGGGTGTACAGAAATGCTACTGATTTTTGCACATTAATCTTAAAACCTGCTCCTTTACTGAATTTGCTTATAAGTTCTAGAATCTTTGATGTAGATTACTCAGGGCTTTCGAGGTATAGGATCATATCAACTGCACATAGAGAAATGTTTACATCTTCCATTCAAATTTGGATGAATTTTATGTCTTTCTCTTACCTAAGTGCTTGAGCAAGTACTTCTAAAACAATGTTAAATAAGAGTAGTGACAGTGGGTATCCTTAACTTTTTCCAGATCTTAGAGGGAAATCTTTTAGGATTTCACTATTGAATATGATGACAGCTGTGGGGGGTTTATATATACCCTTTATCATATTGAGGAAGTTTCCTTCTATTCCTAACTTTTGAATGGTTTTTAACAGGAAAGGACACTGTATTTTGTCGAATGCGTTTTCTCCATTTTTGGAGATGAGTGAATTATTTTTTTCTTTCAATCTTTTTATGTGGTATATTACATTAATTTTCTTATTTTGAACCATCTGTACATAACAAGGATGAAATCCACTTAGTCATGGATTATAATTAGTTTGATGTGCTGTTGAATATTATTAGCAACTCTTTTGTTTAAGATTTTAGCATCTAGTTGCATTAGAGAGATTGCTCTAGAGATTCCTTACTCATGGCATCTTTGTTTGGCTTCGATATTAGGAAGATGTGGGCATCATAGAGTAAGTCAGGTAATTTTCAGGTCACGTTTATTTTTTTTAAGAGTTTAAGCAGGATTGGTGTTACTTCTTTCCAGAATGTTTGTTAGAACTCACCTGTAAAGCTCTTTCATCCTGGGTTCTTCTAAGCTGGGAGGTTTTTAATGACTAATTCTATTAAGTTCATCAATTTCTTCTTTTGTCAATGTAGACTGCTTGTGTGTTTCTAGGAATTTGTCTATTTCCTCTAAATTATCTCTCTTGTTGGCATAAAAGTTTTCAAAATATCCTCTTGTGATACTTTTTATTTCTGTGGGGTCAATATTGATACACCTTTCCTCATTTCATATTTTATATATTTGCATCAACACTTTTTTTTTTGTTTGTCTACCTAAGAGCTTATCAATTTTACTAATCTTCTCAAAGAACCAGATTTTGGTTTGTTTATTCTTTCAAGTGTTTTCTTATTTTCTATTTCATTTAGTTTTGCTGTAATATTTCTTATTTCTTTCTTTCTACTTTCGTTGTGATTAGTTTTTTGTTCTTTATCTAATGCTTCCAGGTGTGCAGTTAGGTCTTTGATTTTCATTCTTTCTTCTCTTTTAATATAAGCATTTATGGCTATGAATTTCCCTCTCAGTACAACTTTTGCTACATCCCATATGTTTTGTAACGTTGTGTTGTCATTTTCATTCATTTCAAGGTAATTACTCATTTCTTTTGCAGTTTCCTCTTTAACTCAATGTCTATCTAAGAGTGTCATCTTTACCTTCCATGTCTTTCTGCCTAATCTGTTTCTCTTCCCCTTACTGATTTCCAGCTTCATTCCATTGTGGCCAGGGAAATTACTTTGCATAATCTCAATCTTTCTGAATTCACTGTGAGTTGTTCTTTGGCTTATCATGTTGTCTATCCTGGGGAATGATCCATGTGCACTTAAGAAGAATGTATAAGCTGCTGTATTTGGGTGTCATGTTCTGTATATGTCTATTAGGTCCAGATCCGGTAATGTATTATTCAAAGTCTTGTTTCTTTATAGATACTCTGTTGAGGTGTTCTGTATAATGGTGATAATGGTTTATTAAAGTCTTCCAGTGATTGTGGGAATATGGTTGATGTGTTAGACATATAAATCTTAGCTCTCACTGAAACAACAAGGAAAAAGCCAGAGGCTTCTGTGGGAACCAGCTTTGGTGCACAGCAAACCAGGACATTGCAAACTAACTCCCAGAAGGGTGAGTGTTAGAGACATGAAGGAGCAAAAACAAGTATTTGTGAGTTATTTAACCTCCTAGCTGCTGGGAAGGGCTTCCCTCACTCATCCTTGATATATTAAGCAAGGGTAAATTTCCTGGGGAATTGTGTCTAACTGTGAGACACACAGTTAGACACACCTCAATGGGAATGTGCTGTGAGTCACCTAGGAGTGTACTGGACACATAGGGAAGCCAGGAATAATCAGTTGTTTCTTACCTCAGTGGCAGAAATGGGCACACATACCCAGCCTTCATGGTGGCAGACCAGGTGGAGACACTGGCCCCCTATACATACCCAGACTTCATGGTTGACAGACCAGGTGGAGACACTAGCCCCCTGCTCCAAATAAGAGTGTGACAGCAGATTCCCTGTGAAGAAGAGGCATCTGGGAGAGTGGAAAGTGATTTTTTTAGTGAGTTTAGCCAGCTGGGCCCCTTTAAATATTGAAAGGGACTACAACTCGACAGGGAGTGAGGAGGGGATTTGCCTCAGGCTGGTATTTATGCCCAGCCACCAACGTGAAGAGAAGAATTACATCAGTGAAGAGGCAGAGACAGGAAGCAATCAGCAGCACTCCAGCTGACTGCAGGGGATATAACCGCCAAGAGGGAAAAAGGATGGATTGCCTTCTGAAAGGCTAGTCAGCCCAAAGACTCACAATAGTTCAGTGGAAGAATTACTTCATTGCATATATGAATTTCCTCATTCAACATCTGGATATTCCTTGAGAAGAGATCCACCAGGTTATCAGGCATCCAGCTGAAACTTCATGACAGGAAACATATGGACATTTTCTTTGTATTATATTTTCTTGGGTCTCTTATTTCTTTTTTAAGTTTCATCTTAATTTATTTCCCTTACTTTACTGACCAAAACCCAGTTCAAAACCTGAAGAGAGAAGGCTGCACGGTGAATGATTGAAGAACACAAGCAGCCTGAGTACATCCTGAGGGGACTAAGAAAGAAGGCTGTTTATGCATGTTTATTTTATTTTATTTTAATTCTGTCTCCTTTAAAAAAAAAACAAGTGGTGCTGTCTTGTTTCTTGCTTGTTTTGAAAGCCCTCCCTTTCTTTCTCTGCTTGTTTCTTTTTTCTTTCTTTCTTTTATTCTTTTGGTTATTGATCTATTCCACTACATTATTTCTTTTCTCTCTTTCATTTTTAGATCTTTTGTTTTCCCTTCTAGTTCTTTCATTCCACCTCTTTTTTATTTGGTCTCCTACTTTTCTTGTTTGTATTTCTCCCTCTCTTCCTTTTGCTCTGTATACTTTCTTCTTTTTTTTTTTTTTTTTACCATTTTTTCTCTCTTTTCTGTTTTCTTTTCCCTTCTTCTCACCATTCCATCATTTTAATTCATTTCATATATTTTTTCTCTATTTTGTTTCTTGTTTGTTTCTATTCCATTTTCCAAATCTTATTTCTCTGAACTTCTTACTCATGTTAATTTTTCAATTTCCTAGGTCTTGTATGTTTTCTCTCTTACCTTTTACTATTACCATTACTATTATTCACTTTGCCTTCCTATCTCATTCCTTTTCTCTGGGCCTATTTTTTTTTTCCTTTCAAAGGTGCATAAGGCAGATCTCTCTCATGAAAAACAGAAGCTGAGGGCAAGATCCTGCCTGACTGAGCTGTTTTGGTAAACCACAAAGTAGGAGGTTTCAGGGCATCTATCTGGAAGGAACTGAATGAAGAGATAAATTTCTCAAGGCGCTGCTGGCTTGATTCTTGGTTACTGTGTTTCCTCTTCCTTAATTTCCCCATTTCTGTGAATATTGATTTTGTATACCAATGCTATCACTTTTCCTTACCTCATCATTCTATCTTCGGCTTTCTGTTGTTGTTCATACATTCCATTCTTTGTTTAGTCCTCAATTTTTTTTTGTTTTTATTTCTATCATGTCCATCCTCTTTTCTTTCTTTTATTAACTTTTTTCTTTTTGTCATCTCTTTCTTCTTTCCCTCTCACTTTATCATACTGGCTTTTAATTCAGTCTATATATTTTTCTATACTTGGATTCCCATTTCATTGTTTATACCACACATTTTTATTTCTATTTCTTTACACTGCTGACATGACTTAAAAATTCAATTTCCAAGGTCTAAAATGGTCCCTTGTCTAAAAATTACTTTTTTTATTACTATTATCCCTTTACTTTTTGTACCTCTTTCACTTTCTCTGGCCCTAATTTTTTCCTCCAAGGGAACATAGACAACAACAATGAAATAGAATAAAAAACAAAGTGACAAAGAGAAAACTTAACACACACAAAAACAGCAATCAAATAAAACCTTGGATTAAAGAAAGAAGTTAATCAGCTGAATAAACTCATCAAGATAAAAGGAAGACCAGAGAGCAACAAAAAATTACAAACCATACTAAGATATAGTAAGACATGGCCCAGTCCAAAGAACAAACTAAAACCAGGAAGAGGTGCAGAACATTGAAAAACTAATCAAAGCTGTCCAAACAAATACCATCGGCCAACTTAATGAAGTGAAGGAAGAAATTAAAGATATTACAAAGACACCTGGAGAACATACTGAAGAAATTGTAAACATACATTAAAAATAGCGAATATGATGGTGATGAATGGCACAACCCAAGAAATCCAATCCAACAGACACTGGAAGTACATAAGAGTAGATTTGAACAGGTGGAAGAAACAATTAGTGATGTGAAAGACAGTACATCTGAAATCAAACAGATAGTAGAAAGGATAGATAAAAAGGCAGAAAAAATCCAGCAGGGACTTAGCTATTTGAATGACAACACAAAATGCACAAACATATGCATTATACACATCTCAAGAGGAAGAAAATAAGAAAAAAAGTACAGAAAGAGTGTTGGAGGAAATAGTGGCTGAAAAATTTCCAACCCTACTGGGGGAGATGGATGTACAAGTCCAGGAAGTGCAGCATACCCCAAACATTATAAATCCCAATAGGCCTATTCCAAGGCATATAGTCATCAAATTGTCTACTGCTCAAGACAAAGAGAAATTATTGAAAGCAGCAAGAGAAAAGAGAACCATCACATACAAGGGAAGCACAATAAAATTAATTGCTTATTTCTCATCTGAAAATATGAAGGAAAGAAAGCAGTGGTATGACATAGTTAAGAGACTAAAAGACACAAACTTCCTGTCAGGTATTCTCTATCCAGCAATGTTGGCATTCAAAAATGATGGAGAGTTCAAAATACTCACAGATAAACAGAATTTAAGAGAGTATGCCAATAAGAAATCTGTCCTACCAGAAATACTAAAGGGAGTACAGCAGATTGAAAGGGAAAAACAAAACAAAACAGGAAACAAACAGTTGGAGGAGAGTATAAGAACAACTAAATCTTTGGGATAAAAATCTATGGAATGCAGCAAAGGATGTACTGAAGGGAAATTCATAGCCATAAATGCATATATCAAAAAAGAAGAAAGAACTAAAATCAAAGACCTAACTGCACACCTGTAGGAATTGGAAAAACAACAACAAACTAATGCAAAAGGAAATAGAAAGAAGGAAATGACAAAGATAAGAGCAGAACTAAATAAAATAGATAATAAAAAAGTAATAGAAAAAATAAACAAAGCTAAAAGTTGGTTCTTTGGGAACATTAATAAAATCGACAAACTCTTAAACAGATGAAAAAAGAAAAAAAAGAGAGAAGATGCAAATATAGAAAATAAGAAATTAAGAAGGGGATATCACCACTGACCCCACAGAAATAAAGATTATCATAAGAGGATACACTGAAAAATTGTATGACAACATGAATGATAATTTAGAGAAAGTGGATAAATTCCTAGAAAATCATAAGCAGCCTACATTGATGAAAGAAGAAATTGATGAGCTCAATGGACCAATTACCATTAAACAGGTAGAATCATTCATCAAAGACCTCCCAACTCCCATCCAAGAACTAACCAGGCCTGACCCTGCTTAGCTTTTGAGATCAAATGAGATCGGGTGCAATCAGGGTGATATGGCCAACTACTCACACAGGACAACTTGCAAGGAGATGATGATTGACAATGGCCATCTCAAGGAACAGAGAGAACCTGCAGCTGGAGGCAGGATGATCCCATCGGTCTTCTCAATGGGATATAAGCCCCATCTCAATTGGTGGTGGAGTGCACATCACCATCCCAGAATCTTCAGGACTGGGGAAAGAACTATGGACTTGAGTGGACTTACTGGTATTCTACTATAGACATATTGTGATTTTAGCAATGGAAGAAATTACAACACTGGTGCAGAGCTAGCATCCACTAGAGGATCTGAGGGCAGGGAGAGGGAAAAACAGTTGTAGTAAGGAAGCTTTTTCGGGACTTCACAATCATCCTGAGTGATGTTGCAATGACAGATATAGGCCATTTTATATCATTGTATAACATTCAGAATTGTGTGGGAGAGAGTGTGGTCTACAATATGAACTATGGTCCATGCTTAATGGCAAAGCCCCAGAATGTGTTTATCAATTGCAATTAATGTGCCACACTAAATAAGGATGTTTATGTGGGAGGTTTTGGAAGGTGTGGGAGGTGGGACATATGGGAATCCCTATATTTTTCATATAACAATTATGGAATCTAAGTATCTTTGAAAATAAATAAATACATACATACTTACATACATGAATACATAAATAAATTAAACCCTCCCAACTAAGAAAAGCCCATGACCAGATGGCTTCACAGGTGATTCTACCAAACATTCTGGAAAGAACTAACCCTGATCCTGCTTAAATTCTTCCCAAAAATAGAAGTAGAAGGAACATTGCCTAACTCATTCCCTGATGCTAACATTACTCTAATACCAAAGCCATAGAAAGGTGCCACAAGAATAGAAATTACAGATCAACCTGTCTAATGAAACTAGATTCTAAATTCCTCAACAAAATACTTGCTAATCACATTCAACAACACATCAAATCAATTATACACCTTAACCAAGTGGGTTTCATCCCTATTATGCAAGCATTGTTCAACATAAGAAAATCAATGTAATACATCACATAAACATATTGAAAGAGAAAAATCACATGATCATCTCTATAGATGCAGAAAAAGCATTTGACAAAATACAGCACCCTTTCCTGATAAAAACACTGCAAAAGATAGGACTGGAAGGAAACTTTCTGATCATGATAAAGGATATATATGAAAAAATCACAGCTAAAATCATCTTCAATGGTGAAATTTTAAAAGTTTTCTCTCTAAGACTGGGAACAAGACAAGGATGCACACTATCACTACTCCTATTTAAAATTGTGTTAGAAGTACTTGCTTAAGCACTGAGGCAAGAATAAGACACAAAATTCATCAAAATCAGAAAGAAAGAAGTAATAATTTCAGAATTTGCAGACGACATGATCCTATAGATAGAAAGCCATGTGAAATTTACAAAAAAAAATTCTCAAATAAATGAGTTCAGTAAAGTCACAGCCTGTAAGATCAATGTTCAAAAAACAATAGCATTTCTGTACACCAATAATGAGCATTCTGAGATGGAAATTTAAAAAATACTTTACAATAGTAACTAAAAGAATCAAATTCCTAGCAATAAAAGTAACTAAGGAAGTAAAGGACTTATATACAGAAAGCTACACAACACTGTTAAAAGAAATCAAAGAAGACTTAAATTAATGGAATAATATTCCCTGTTCTGGGATAGAAAGACTAAACCTCATTAAGATGTCTATCCTACCCAAACTAATCTACAGATTTAATGCAATTCCAATGAAATCAATACAATATTTTTTTAATGAATTGGAAAAAATAACTACAAAATTTATTTGGAAGGAGAACAGGCTCTGAATCGCCAAAGACATACTGAAAAAGAAAAATGAAATTGGAAATATCACACTACCTGACTTTAAAACATACTTTAAAGCTACAGTGGCCAAAACTGCATAGTATTGGCACAAGGATAGAAATACCATCCAAAGGAACTGAATTGGGAGTTCTGATACAGATCCATGTGTATACAGTCATCTGATATTTCATAAGGTCACCAAGCCCACTCAACTGGGAGAGAATGACTTATTGAACAAATGGTGTTTGGAGAACTGGATATCCATATCCAAAAGAATGAGAGAGGTACACAATTTCACACCTTATACAAAAATCAACTCAAGATGGATCAAAGATGTAAATATATGTGCCAAGACCATAATGGCCTTGGAAGATAATGCAGGGAAGCATCTACAGAATCTTGTAATAGGAAATAGTTTCATGAACTTCACATTCAAAGCATGGACAGCAAAAGAAAAAATAGATAAATGAGATCTTCTCAAAATTGAAAAAAAACTTTTGCACCTCAAAGGACATTATCAAGAAAGTAAAAAGGCAGCGTACTCAAAGGGAGAAAATATTTGGCAACTATAAATCTAAGGGATCCTAATATCTAGCATATATAAAGAAATCCTACACCTTGAAAAGAAAAAGACAAACAACCCATTTTAAAATGGGCAAGCGACCTGAAAAGACATTTCTCCAAGGAAGAAATACAAATGGCTATAGAGCACATGAAAAGATGCTCAAAATCACGAGCTATTAGGGAAATGCAAATCAAAACTGCAATGAGATACCATCTTAAGCCCATTACACTGGCAGGTCTTAAAAAACAGTGGTCTATAAGTGTTGGAAAGGATGTGGAGGAATGGGAGTCCTCATCCATTGTTGGTGGGAATATACAATGGTCCAGACATTGTGAAGGACAATTTGTTGTTTCCTCAAAAAACTAAGTTTGAACTACCATTAGATCCAGAAATTCCATTGCTTGGTATATACCCAGAAGAATTGAAAGCAAAGACACAAACAGATATATGGACACCAAAGTTCATGGTGGCATTATTCACTATTGCCCAAAGTGGGAATCAACCCAAATGCCCATCAATAGATGAATGAATAAACAAAATTTGGAACATACATACAATGGAATATTATTCAGCTGTAAGAAGAAATACAGTGCCAACACACTGAATAACATGGATGAATTTTGAGGACCTTATGTTGAGTGAAGCAAGCCAGTCGTTGAAGGATGAACAGTACATGACCTCACTGATGTGAATTAAGCAAGTTGAGCACACTCAGGGAGCTATTGTCTGGATGATAGGTTTACAAGAAATAGAAAAGGAGAAAAAGTTTGTGAGTCAACACCCACACGGATGTAATCTATGGTAAGGTGAAAGTGTATACTCGTGTATTGAAGGGATATGACAGAAGGGTAGTGAAATTATTGGGTTGTGTGGCACAGATTAGACAGGTGTGTAGATTGGGGAGGGTGCATTGGAAGGTCCAGGGAAATGTGGGAGGCTTGGGAGAGGGACCAGGTGAACACTGGGGATTTTCAGGTAAGTGGTTGAACTTACAAAGTTGGGAATTCTCTTATAACAATATGACAAGGAAGCATTACTGGTTTAATGTGTTGGATGGGGGTGGGGCATTTGGGACAGGGTGCACCTGGAGCAGGCTTATAGGGAGTGTGTAAGTGATCATTTTTTCATAATTTGTTGTATCAGTGGGTGGAGACCCACATAATAAGCAGGATTCAGTAGGACTACCATACTTGTGAGGACTGATTTGTTTAAAAATAGAGAGGCAGGAGTCTCTCAAGGGTATGGGTGGTTCCTAAAAGGTTATAACAAAAAAATGTGTCAAGACCTCAGTGTTGTTGCATGTATCTATGAATTTTGTCATCCAGGGAGTGAAGCCAGGGTTTCACCATGTGCCTGAGGGAAGGGGGAGGGAGGAAAATAATAAATCAAACAGGGGTATTTCTTAGGCAATGGACGTGTTCTACATGATCTTACAATGATGGGCACAGGATATGGAAAATATCAAAATTTGTAAAAGTCTATGGTCTAAAATGTAAACCATAATGTAAATCACTGGCCATGTTTAGCAGCTATGTTTCACTATTTGTATATTATTTATAACAAAGATACCATCCACATACTAAAATGTAATAAGACAGGAAGGAGGAAAAGGTGAGGTTGTTGGGTATATGAGGGTGCCTTTGTATTTTGTGACTTTACTGTGACCTGAAATTTCATTGAAAACAAAATGAAAAACAGTAAAACATTGGGGAATAAATGAAAGGAAATGTCACTTTACAGACAGGACATCAGATATTACAGTGATGAAAGGCAAAATGTCAAAAAATATTTTAATATTTTTCATTATTTTTAATATCCCAATCTTTTAATTTAATTTAATTTTTAGTTGTTTTTAAATTTTTCTGTATTTTATTTCTTATATTTAAAACTTGTCATTATTATTTCATTTTCCTATTAACAGTGTTTGGCTATTTTAACGGCTTCATTTTTGAAGAAGCTTTGGATCACAGAAGGGAAACAACTGGGGCAGGGGAGGATCATTGGTGTGGGGTGTCAGTGATGGTGTGTACATGGGTGTAAGTTCACCTGAGCATACATATAAGGTATATAAAAATGTTCAAATATTCACAGGACATTATCACAGTGGGTGGAGACTCATGCAATAACAGAGAGAATATTGAATTCCCTTCCTGAAGAGCACTGCCACATTCTCTATTGGAGCAACAGCAGTATCTCAAGTGCAGAGGCAATGACTGGTGAAGGAGGATGATCCACTAATGGACCCTTGATATTGACTACTATATTGACTACTATGCTTATGAACCTTTGCTTTTGAAATTGAAACTTAATCTATTGTTGTGTGGTGCCTTAAAGTTGACTCCTAAGAGCTTTCTTTTTGGTCAAATGTGGTCTTTCTGTAAGCCAAACTTGGCATACAAATGCATTACCTTCCCCCCAATGTGGGGCATAACTCCCGGGAATGAGCCTTCCTGGCACTGAAGGATTACTACTAAGTAGCAACTAGCAATGCAACTGGAAAAAGACCTTAAATAAGAGGGGGAAAATGTAAATACAAATGATTTTATATGGCTAAGAAACTTCAAAGTGAGTCAGGAGTTCATCCCAGAGGTAACACTTATGTACATCTCACCAGGATCTCATAGGCTGCCAAAGTGGATACTACTCCAAATAGTGGGGCCCCTGAGGGCTCTGGAGACAACTAGATCCTATGGTCAGGACATATAGCTCCAGAGTTTGTTTCCTTGGCAGTGTTCCCTATTTTGGAGTTTGTGCTCCTCTGAGTGACAGAGATGGACTCAATTATGTCTTCCTTACACATGACTCATCTGTCCCTTCTATTTAAGCCTATACTTGGTTCTGGACTTTGTAGGTGTACATCCAAGAGACTTGAGTCTTTGGGCTGTCCATGTGCCAGCTGAGCTAGAACCTCAGTGGAGTTGCAACACCTACTCTACAGCTCACTGGACTAACCTAGGATATCTAACAAGGAGATGATGATGGACAACAACCATCCCAAGGAACAATTAGAGTCTGCACCAACAAGCAAGATACTACCATCCATCTTCCCTGTGGGATATAAGGCCCCTCTCAATTAGAGGTGGAGTGGACATCACCATCCCAGAATCCTCAGGATTAAGGAAAGAACTATGAACTGCAGTGGCTTTACTGGTATTCTAATATAGACATATTGTAATTCTAGCAATGGAAAAATTACAACTTTTATGTGGAGCCACTGACCACAGGAGGCTCCACTGGGGGCAGGGAAAGGGAAAAATAGTTGTAATACAGGGGCTTTTTCAGGACTTGGTAATCATCATGTATGACACTATAATGACAGATATAGGCCATTTTATATTATCACATAGCATGCAGAACTGTGTGGGAGACAGTGTAAATTACAATGTGAACTATGGTACATGCTTAATGGTAAAGCCCCAGGATGTTTTTATCAATTGCAATAAATGTGCCACACTAATGTTTATGTGGGTTGGTGTGAGAGGTGTGGGGAGTGGGGCATATGGAAATCCCTATATTTTTTGTGTAACATTTATGTAATCTCAGTATCTTTTAATTTTTTTAATTATTAAAAAAAATAATTAAAATAAAATTAAGTCCTCCACAAGTATTTTAGACACCAATTTCTCCACTTTGTTTTTCCAGTGTTTGCATCATGGATTTTGAGAAGTTCAGGTTAAATGCATACATGTTTATCATTGTCCTTTCTTTTTGATAGATTACCACTTTTATTAATGTAAAATGTCCTTCTTTGTCTCTTACAATAGTTTTGCATTTAAAGTCTATTTTGTATTATATTAGTATAGCTACTCCCACATTTTTTGGTTACTATTTGCATGTAAATTTTTTTCAACCATTCACTTTCAGCCTTCTTATATCCATGGATTTAAAATGGGTTTCTTGTAGACAACATATAGATGGGTCATATTTCCTTATCCTTTCTCCCAATCTTTTTCTCTTGACTGGTGAGCTTAATCAATTAACTTTCAATATTATTAATGTCAAGGAATTATTTACATTAGACATATTTTCTTTAGGTTTATGTAGGCCATATATTATTTGTATTTCTATTTTACTCTTTTTCTCTTTTTAGTTGTTCTTACACTCTCCTCCATCTCTCTCTCCTTCTTTTTTCTTTTAACTTGCAGAACTCCCATTAGTATTTCTTGAAGCGCAAATTTCTTATTCACATACTATCTTAATTTCTATTTTTCTGTGAATATTTTGAACTCTCCTTAAATTTTTAAAGCCTGTTTTGCTGGATAGAAATTCTTGGCTGGATTTTTTTTTGGGGGGGGGGCGATCATAACTATGTCATACCACTGCCCTCTGTCCTCCACATTTTCCAATAAAAAATCAGTGCTTAATCTTATCATGCTTCATTTTTATGGGATGAGTCTTTTATCTTGCTGCTTTCAGTATTCTGTCTGTCTTGAGCATTGGACAATTTGACAAGTATATGTCTTGGAGTAGGCCTATTAGGATTTATATTGTTTGGGGGTGCATTGCACTTCCTGGACATGTACACCCATCTCCCTCAATAGGCATCATTTCCACCAACACACCTTCTATCCCTTTTCCCTTCTCTTCTCCCTCTGAAATGCCTCTAATGCATATGTTTGTGCATTTTGCATTGTCATGCAAATCTTTAAGTCCCTGCTGGATTCTTTCTATTTTTTTAATCTATCTTTTCTGTTTGATTTCAGATGTACTGTCTTCCACCTCACTGATTCTTTCCTCTGCCTTTTTAAATCTATTCTCATGTGCTACCAGTGTATTTTTGATGTCTTGAATTGTGCTATTCATCAACATCATATCTGTTATCTTTTATGTATGTTGTGATTTCTTCAGTATGTTTCCCATTGTCATCTTGATATCCTTAATCTCTTTCTTCACTTTTTAAAGTTGATTCATGATATTTGTTTGAAAATCTCTGATTAGTTGTCCCATGTTCTGCAACTCCTACTGATTTTTTGTTTGTTCTTTGGACTTGTCCATGTCTTTCTGTTTCTTAGTATGGCTTATAAATTTTTTGTTGAGTTCTAGTCATATTTTTATCTTAGTGTGTTTATTTAGCTCATTAGCTTCTCTCTCTATTCTGGTTTTATTTTGTTTTTGTTTTTGTGGTAAGGTTTCACTTTGACTATTCATTCCTTTTATTCTATTTCCTTGCTGTTGCCTATGTTGCTTTGAAAAAAATTAGGATCAGAGAAAAAGAAAGAAATAGGAAGAGAAAAATAATAACAGGAATAATGAAAGTAAAATGTAGGAAAGGAACCATACAATAACTAGGAAAATGAATAATTAACACAAGTAAGAAGTACCAAGGAATAAGATATGAAAAATGGAATAGAAACCATGTAATGAGACACAGAATAGAGAAAAATATATAGAATGATTAAAAGGCTAGAATGACGAGAAGAGAGAAAAACAAAAAAGAAAAGAAAGAAAAGAAAAAGAAAACAGAAGGCAAAGAGAGAAATAAAACAAGAAAAATTCAAGACTAAAAAAATGAGGTCAAATGAAAGCAAAACAACAGTAAACAGAAGATAGAAAGATTAAGGCGAGAAAATAAATAATGTAAGTAGAGAAAATTGGTAAACAAAAAAACACACATGGAAACAAAGGAAGGGAAAACACACACAAGAAACAAGAACACAGGAATTAATTTTAAAAAACAAGAAAGAAAGAAAGAAAGAAAGAAAGAAAGAAAGAAAGAAAGAAAGAAAG